>CM019173.2:17507975-17547655 GCA_009739505.2 Apolygus lucorum
TATCCCCTACGTAGGGATGGCATATCGAATGAAATATATCGATATATCGATCAAACGATATATCGTCAATGAGATATCGATACCTTCGATATATCGGAGAAAATACATCGATATTTCGATATATCGGATAAAATATATCGATTTTTCGACGTATCGGAAGATCTACTTTAAATGTCACATGTGAAGTAGGTAGGTGAATTTAATAGTTTTAAAACAATATAAAAATAATTTAGGATGACATTTATGGACATATTGGAGTATCTACTAGGAAAAACTTGAAGAAGTAAGTAGGTAGGTGAATAGAAAAGTTACTAACATCATTTTGAGGGAATTATATCGATATACTCGACATATCGGAAGATCTATTTGGAAAAACCGAGTGAAATACGTATTAACATACTTTCAAAAGTTACTGGGTATGAATGATCGAAAATCATTGTTTAAAAACTGGAAAAAAGTGCGAAAATGTCATTGCAATGTTAAATTAATTTATAAATTGACAGTGGTATAGGTACTGTGGACGATCATGATCCTTCAAAATTGAAAATAATTGTTGTGAAAACCTGCTTCACTTCGTATAGTAGGTAGTTTTAAGCTTGACGAGCCTCCATTAATTTTGGCTTAAGTCAAGTATTTGAGCCTTGAGAGCCACTGTAGGTGTAAACTATGTACACAATCATGTCTGAGCTGAAGTCAACAGTCTGAAATCAACTCATCAGTAGGTACCTACAAAATTTGGAATAAAATTACTTGATGTTTTAACAAGTACAGGCGTCCCTTCTCGTCCATTCATTTCAATATTTAATTTTTACTAAAAAAAATAAAAATTTTTTTTACTTGAAAACAGGTCGCGATATATCGTTAAATATATCGATATTGACCGATAATATCGGTTCTCTATATCGATATAAATATATCGATATATCAAACGTAATATATCGATATATTTCATATATCGATATATCGTTGCCATCCCTAACTACTAGGTATTTACTGTGAAATTGTTATCACAGTACATCAATTCATTTCAACCAAGATCAATCTGTGACTTTAAAAAATACTTTATGTTTACCAAATCATACCCACATTTATCAATAATGGTATGTAACATAACCCATGATGTATACCTCCCATGTTTTTGAATGGAGTATAAACTTCAGGCTCATCATTGTTGGTCCCATTCGAAGTGGATGGTGTTTATAAATAACTAGGGGTGTGTCGGTCCAGGTATTTCTCTGGAACGGTAACAGTGACAATGATGTAACCATTCCAAATTACCGGTACAGTTCCATTACTGGTACTGCCTACCAAGGGCGGTCAAATCCCATTCTCATGACATGGAAAAATATGGCAGTCAAATCCCTATTTTCCTTCTTCCATGCTTATGATCTCAACTCGCAATACAAAAGGAAGGAATTCGGATAAGTGTTACAAAAGAGACAATTAACAATGATAGTGACCAAACAATTCAAGGAAAGAATGATTTTTCGTTGTAGTTTAAGAACATAACATAAGAATTATAATGCTGGAGACAACTTCCATGCTAACCAGTCCAGAAGATCCCTTCCCAGTCCAGAGCCATTCCATGTTACTTTATCTTCTCAGTGCAAGGTAACGCAGCACTTCCAGCTTCATGGAACTGAAACTCTCCAAGCTAACCGTTCCAAATCCCATTCCATGATATTGTATCCGTGGAATCGGCAAGGGCGCTTCCCGGTACATGGAACTATACAGGAGACAAGTTCCATGCTTACCAGACCAGAAAGATCCCTTCCCAGTCCAGAGCCATTCCATGATATCTTATTGGTCCTTGAAACTGGACCGGTAAGGGCTGAGTTTTGGTCACTGCATGGAACCGTTACAAGTTGATACTCGGTTCCACAGTCCCAGTACAGCTGTACCGAGACACCTCTATAAATAACTATGGAACACAACTGATCTAATCCCTGAATGATGACTGATTCCCTTTCTTGAAATACAAAATTCTCATTTGTAATGGTTTTGTTATTCTAATTAAACGGTATAATGTCTATATCCAAGGTCATAATGTTAAATGTTCCTTGAAGTTTAGGTAGGTATTTTGAGAATTCAACTATCTAGGTACGTATTAGTTGAAAATACCAACCTAATATTCCTCACAGACGAGTTGTCCTAAAAACATGGACATGGATCTAACATTGTACGACGCATGATCACCAATTCTTGAATGAAATAAACGTCTAATTGACAATGTAGTGTGCGCTCTCTTTGTAAAATCACTTCAAATTACAGCCCACAGAAAATTGCAATTTAAACAAACTGTGGTGTACCATCGCTGTAAACTGTATAAGAAGACAGAAACACGTATAAATCGAGTGATTATATTATTGCATGCACTCTGTAAGCGACTCAGGGTAGATATGATTGGAATGTAAAATTCCAAAATGTACGGTGAATATTCTCAGTGGTTTCAGCAATAATAGAAAAAGAGCAAATTGCGAGAGAAAGATGCAGAAAGGTAGCTATGATCAGGACCGACTATGATGTTTTTTGTACATAAGTTTATTATAATTTTTTGTAAGTTTTTATTAAAATTCAAATATACTTAATAATATAATAATGTGAATGAATTAATAAATGAAGCGTAGAATAACCAAGTGAAAGAAAACCATGAGAAGATAACAAAAATGGTGATGAATTGTGTTTTAAGATGCAATAAGGTTGAAACGTGATAGGTAGCTGTTGACTAAGGTTCGAGTCACGAAATTAGGTGGGTGATTGAATGAGGAGCCTTTAATGTGAACGCATCTTTGGCTGAAGATGGAGATCTACTAGTAACATCGTGGAATGCAACCCGAAGTGGAGGAAAACCATTCAGAGTATGTTCTTGAAGGGTATTGGATCAGTTTCTTCTCACGATCTCGGAACCATTTCGGACCTCCTCCATTGGTGAGGGGTTTGGTCCAATTCGAACGTTGGTATTATTTTGCTACTTAGAAAATATAGCAAATACAAAAACATTAAACCTTTTTTTGTTGTTAATTTTTGAATTTGCTAGGACCAATAGTTGAAGAAATATGGTTAGTTTCAGACAAAAAATCACGTTTTTTTCCAAAAACTCACAAATTCTGCAAGTTTTTTCCTTACACTTGAGGACATGAATCGAGAGGAACTTTTTAAAAATTGTATTCGAGCTGATCAAACACCTCCTAGCGTGTAGAAAATTTGTCACCAGTCACCCTGTTTAAGTAAGAGAACTAGTTTCCCCACATTACCCTAACGATCAGTGGTTAAACTGTTCCAAAATGTTAACTACCTTCTCAGATTGGACAGCAAGAAAAAATGTTCTTTAAAACAGCATAAAGAGAGTCATCCAAAGTCATCTTTATGAAGGTATTGTATCAGCTACTTCAGACCCTCTCACTTCAGATGAAAATCTGAATATTCACAATTTGTAGACCAGTTTTCCCTCCCAGTTTTATAAGAACCTGGTCGATGGGATGGAACTTGTGTAGAGCAAGCGCACAAAAATGGTTTTTATCGTATATGACCAGTTTCTATACAATATTCTTTAACGGTACTGTATCACTCCCCCAAATATGACCTGTTTGAAGTGCACCACTACCTGAAATCCCTGGACTGTTGTGTATACTACTATACATATTTATAGTAGTTTAAATCTGTTTCCAACCCGCCTAATTTGGTGACGCGAACTATAGGAGATAAAAACAAACTATGATGATAAAAAAAACCACAATGCACTCAAAGCTGTCTGTTCAATTTGTAGGTTGTAAGCTGTTTGTAATAGGTAAAGATAAGAAAAAAAAGAAAAAATGGGTCACGAAAGTTTTCAGTACCTTAAACACCTTAGATGGGGTTGAGTGTGATGCAATCAAAATGTAAATTATTTTTCTCATTAAAAAAATTTTGTTAGTAGTTAAGTCAGAAGTACCTTTACCTTAGGCGGAGCTGGGGGGTCTTTGCTATTGTTCATATCTTTTACGTATATGTTCCAGGTGGCGTTCCCTTTGAAGGACTTGTCAGCGGCGTAGCATCTCCAGAGGCACTGAATCAACATGGCGGCCGCAGGTATTTGTCGATTGAAGTGTTTTTGGCGTTGTTTTTGTTGGACTTTGAGGGCGAAGCCGGACCCCAGGATGCCCTGAAAGAATAAAACCGGTCATGCAGGATAAGCAAATTTTCGAAAACACATTTTGAAGATTGGCTGACCATACGATACTCTATTGGCCATCCCGTTATTAATTGTTAGGTTATTGAACATCTTCTTACATCGTCTTTCTTACAATAGTCAGTGTTGCCAAGGATTATAATCGTCACCAGTTCCCTAAATTGACGGATTTTTAAACATATTTCAAACTGTGACGAATTTTAATTTTAAATTAGGTATTAAAGTATACGTAGCAACATAATAAACAGGTTAAACATTTAAACTTGATATTACCGCTGGCAAAGCGAAAAACGATATCGCAAATACGCTGAAGCAAGATGCAACGATCTTCCCCATCCACGTTTGAGGAACTGCATCTCCGTAACCTATCGTTGTGACCGTAATCTGTAACATACATTTTCCCATAGAAAACATTATATACCTAGTGGTGTTACGTGTTGAGATTATACTAAATTAATTTAATTGAGAGAAATTAATTTTTTGAAAGTGTGCAACATTATGTTTTGGCATGTTGTGATACTCACCACTCCCCACCAAAGAGCGTCCGCGTAGCTCGTGAAGTCGCCCGCCTTCCCATCTGGACCGACAGCGTCTTTCTCAGCCAGGTAGACAAAATAACTACTGAATATGAGTCCCAAAAACCCGATGTACAGTGTCGTTATGAGCTCCTGAAATGAGAATACATTAAATAAATTATTTCCACAGAGGTGCGTTGGAGGATTACAGGTGAAGAAACGTCTGCCAAGTGGGTGTGGCACATAGCTTCCTCGTATCCATAACCCGATTGTATAGATGATCCGATGCATAGTAGTTAATCTCAAAACACCAATCTCTAAGTACCTTTCACTACCCTCATAGGGGACCATCTACACGCTAATCCGGACAATCCTAGAAAATTTCATCAAATTCGGATGCAAAATTAAGTGAGTAGATGTATGTGATTGGATCAAAAATATTCTTAGCCTCGACTGGGATTCGAACCCGCGATCCTTAGAGCACAAATCAAGACTCAATCCTCTGCGCTATCGAAGCCTCGTCTCTCTCACAGGAGACCGTTCCTCTATGAATGAATCCCTCTATGAAAAACAACTCTCTATGATTTTCATAGGGGACCATCTAAACACAACTCTGTGACATCCCTGAAAAGTTCATTGAAATTGAATGGAAAATGTAGAAGTTATGGCCGTTACATGGAAATTCACGTTTGCGCATGCGCAGTGGCTAATATCAGTCCGAAGGTGGCGATTTTCAAAGGGGACCATCTAAACACTACTCAGTAACATCCCTGAAAATTTCATTGAAATCGGATTGAAAATGTAGAAGTTATGGCCGTTACAAGGAATTCACGTTTGCGCATGCGCAGTCGCTTCTATGAGTCCGGGGATGATGATTTTCATAGGGGATCATCTACAACCTAATCCACATAATCCCTGAAAATTTCATCGAAATCGAGTGGAAAATGTGGAAGTATGGCCGTTACAAGTAATTTCACGTTTGCGCATGCGCAGTAGCTACTATCAATCCGAAGGTGGTGATTTTCATAGAGGACCATCTAAATACTACTCTGTGACATCCCTGAAAATTTCATTGAAATCGGATGGAAAATGTAGAAGTTATGGCCGTTACAAGGAATTCACGTTTGCGCATGCGCAGTCGCTGGTATCAGTCCGAGGATGATGATTTTCATAGGGGACCGTCTACACACCAACCCGCACAATCCCTGAAAATTTCATAGAAATCGTACAATAACTTCGTATAGTTATGCGCGTTACAAGGAATTGATGACAGACGGACAGACAGTCAGACACACAGACAGACAGACACGGAACCAAAATTGTTCAGAAAGGTCTAAAACGCAAAACGCGAGTGAAAATTTCGATTTTGGCGAACTTTTTTTTTCGTCCTTGAAAAGTGAAAACAAAGCTTCCGCTACCTTGGTAGACTCGGAAGCAAAATTTAGTGGCTTGTTGCTGGTGACAGATGGAAGGAAAAGGAAAAGAAAAGAAAGTATGGGTAAAGACTGATGCTGGAAGAGAGAAGAAGAAAAGAGGTGTAAGAATAACATCCTTCAGGAGTAATGAGCACTTCCTCTGCGTTACTTGATGGTCTCCTTGATCTCGCCCTTATTCATATTCGTATTTTCGTCCAGATAGCTTCCTTCCTGGGGACTACCACAATGCTGCATACAGTAGTTAACTAGAAAGGACTGAAAAGGACTTGACCCAAAGATCCAGTAAAAATGTCAGTTCCGACGCCATGTTGGAAACAATGATCTTTGATTTACCCGTCAGGGTTGATCATGAATGACCGTGTTGGCTATACAAGAGACATGATTGATGAGAGATACGCTCTTGGGATCCTGGGTGCAATCGGAAGATTGGCCAAACCTCTGGGGTAAATAGCCACGATCTATCAGGCTGAGATCAATGTCATAGAAACATCTCTCAGCTGGGCAGCCATGAACGCTCAATAATTTCTAGGTTGAGGGTAATAAACCAACTTGTTCTGGCTACCTTATCTTACGGTCAAAGGCAATGAAGAAGTCGAATCCGATTCGCCTCTCAATGGACCTGAGCGCCAGCTTGGGAGAACCAAAAGATTTATCAGTCAACAGTTCCCCTATACTCAATCATGTGGGTAAGGAATAAGCTAGTTATCGACAGTGCTGCAATGACATTGAAATGGAAAAGTTTACGATATAAACAATCATTGGATTCCATTATGGATAGACAAAATTCTGTCTTTGCATTTTGTTGTAGCATTCTATTTCTCGCAAGTAAGTTCAATGCATCAACCTGCCTCAAATAAAACCCATTGTCCAATTTCTCAAATTGGAGGTCAGCTTAGGTCACCGGGCACATAAGTAGGGACAATACCTAGCTCGCTTAATATCATTAACCGCGCTTATCGACTCATTCCTCTTTGTAGAGATAGTATAGTTGACAATGGTACCTCCATTTACAGGACAAACCGATTACCAATTCAGGAGTCCCCTTCTCACATCGTGTCGACGGGAATGATCAAGTAACCCGGTTATAGGTTTGACCCGTAAATTACCAAGTGATGTAAACATCACATGAGATCCTCATATTGGTGTCCGGGATAATGTGATTCCACGGATTCAGCGGTAACTCGATCACAAACAACCACTAGTTGCATGATGCGGCACTCAAGACTGAAGGTCTGAAAGTGCAATTTGGCGGTCGTAAATATTACGATTTATATTAGGAATGGTGTTTTAGGTCTTAGTCGTTTCAGCCTTCCATTTGTGAGGGTGAAATATTAATTTATCCAACACGAGTTTGAGTGTTGAGTAGTAATTTTATTCAACTTTCTCATCACTTATTTAATGTTGATGTAAAAAATGACCTTACCTGACGGTGAATGAAGACGACTGAGCCAAGTAACCTCCACGTGCCGCCCTGACGGTCCACGTGCAGCATGCGGAGGATTTGTAGGAATCTGATACCCCGAATCGCCGACGTCGCGAATACTTGTCCATTGGAACCTAACGTTAGCACTACTATAGACGCCACTACAACTATGAGATCTGGAATTAAAAAAAACGTATAGATTGTATTGTGGGTTTTCCACTAGGCAGATACCACTTTATTCAGAAGATAAATGAGTTAAATAATATAGAAGTAGTGAATACGTTGAGGTGCAGTTATGCTATAAAAAAACGTCTTTTTATCTACCTATGTAAATCAATCTTTATCTATAATATCAGTTAGTTCAGTTTTGATTCTAAAAAGTGCCTTGGCTACCAATAAGGTTAGCCATATACAAGGTGTAACACGAGTGGTCCACGACCTTTCTCCCACGTGTACTACAACTAATTTCCAACAAAAAGTGCCTCGTGACATATTTTGGTATCTTCACTCAAAATGCCTTTTTTTCATTTTGAATTTTTTTTTCTCGTGTTTTTGATCTTTGCTCATTAAATTTACCATAATTCCCTCAATTCGAAAGTTAGCTAAAATTTAAAAACTCCGTTGGGTAGAACGTTAAATTTTCAATCTTTTTGATGCCCAATAACATTTATTTAAGTGGAGTTGACATTTGCAAACGACGTATGAAAAGCAAAACTCGTCAAAATCTTGAAACGCTTGTTTTTTCAGTCGCCTGGTAACCATATCAATTCTTCACGAAAAATTGTGAAACTTCCCTAAAAAGTGTGCCGAAATTTCAGCTTTCCAACGGTATAAACAAAAAATATCTTACAATTGAGTTTAAGGGAGAAATTTCTGTTTTAACGAGGAAAAACGTGCATTTAGCTCAACGAAATCGACGGTTAGACGGGAGGACTCTGCTTCGTAGGAGCCGCGGCGGTGAAGATCCCGGAGTCCTCCCGTCAAACCGTCGATGGTTTGAAAGATGGCGACTGAAAAAACAAGTGATTTCTGGATTTTGACGAGTTTTGCTTTTCATACGTCGTTTGCACAACTCCACTCAAAAAATATTATTGGGCATCAAAAATACAGCAAATTTACGTTCTCTTTCAAAGGATTTTTTTAGACTTGAGGTAACTCTTGAATTGACGGATTTATGATAGATTTATTCAGCAGAAGATCAAAAAACACGAAAAAAAATTTCAAAGTAAAAAAAGGCATTTTCATAAAATGTCAAGAGGCACTTTTTGTCGGAAATTAGGTGTAGAACACGTGGGAGAAAGGTCGTGAACCACTCGTGTTACATCCTGTATAATATCCCCGTCAATCCCGAACTTCTATCCAATTTCATGTGAAATCGAACAGGAATACAGAAGTTATGACTTGGTGATTTTACGTTACGGGCAAAGGCTACTCTGAATCTTAAAATTAAAAATCCTATAAGATTAAAATTCGAACTGTCATCCTAGCTTTGTTTGAGGACAATACGATAATTCACTGGAAGCATATTTCTAGGTATGATTGTGAAAAGAATCAAAGGAAGTTACCGAACATCGAACTTCGGTTGATGGTTGATATTATTTGTACCTAGCAATTAGAAATCACAATCTGAATTGTCTACCTTATGATTCGTAACGCTTTTTTTTGTACAAAAACATCATTTATTCACTAATATTTGAGGTTATTAGGAACACAACTTCAAGTTGTTGGCGAGGGTTAACTATAATATTTATTGAGAAAAATAAAGTACTTACCAATTATACAAATTGGTTTTCTAATAAATCTAAACCTCCCGCAACAGCCCATATATTTGGATCGACATCCTGCAGACCATAGCCGGATTAGGTATTCAACTCCGAAGAATACAACCAGCCATATTTCCTGAAACAGATGAGGATTGTAGACGTGAAGATCGCGATTGAATAATGTAGTGTAAGAGTTGAATCTCATGACAATGTAAGGATGGGAGATATGCAACATTGTCTTGCAGAGGGTGTAAAAATTTTGGTTATTGAAGGTTATTGATGTTTAGTTCTTCGGTTTGTGCAAGGAGAATCCGCTGGGCTTCTTATCCTTGATGAGCCATTTTGCTGTTCAGAAAGATGTAAAGTGTGAGTGAAAAAAGTCCGGCCCGAAAATACTATTATAACAGTAAATTAAGGACGAATTATCGGTCGAATGATTTGGTATTATATAGGCAGCCTCGTGTTTCAAAGTGATTGGGAGGGTGTCAGATCAGCAGCTTGAGTGATGTACGAATCTTTTCTCTCTTGTTATTACAATAATTAAATGGTGTAGTAAACCAATGGAGTGTCTGGAAGTGATTATGAATGTCACATCAGATGAGATAATCAAGGGATAGTATATTACCTGTCCTAATAATTAAAACGATCAGATTTCCCTTGCATATGTGTTTCACATATGTTGCACATACTCATACATGTTGCAGGTACATTTATGAGGCAGAAGCAGGTCACTGATTTGTGGGAAGAGGAATCCCCAGAAACATCATTGGCCATTGATCCCCAGAACGGAATCAGGTTAACATCGCCGAGCTTGATCGAAGTAGTAAGTTCATTGAAATTATCAGGTAAAAAATTGCAGAGATGGGCGAATTCTTATTCATAAATACGATTATGAACACGAATCATATCTGCGATTTTATGATTATAAATACGAATACAGGTATGAATATGAATATAAACACGAATACAGTCGTGTTCACACTTTGAATACTATTTTCCCCCGTATTTGTATTTTGAATGCGGTTTTATAATTTCCCTAAAAATCGATTTTTTAAACGATTTTTCCTGAAAAATCATACTTTTTTTGGCGATTTTCTCCCGAACAATGGACATATTTATGACCTAAAATTGTCAAAATAGTCAATCAAAATTCGAACCGCTGACAAATTCTTATAGGATGTTTCACGCAGAATCGAATGAGACCAACCCCAGGTCGTTACGACCAACCGAATAGAAAATACATCAACATTTCCGCTGAAAATCTTTTTTTTTTTTACGATTTGCGTTAAAAATCATAAAACATTATGATTTTTACCGGAATTTTGGTTGGATTTATCCCCTAAAATTGTTAAAATAGTTAATAAAGATTCGAAACGCTCGCCATTTCTTATAGGATTTTTTACGCAGAATCGAATGAGACCAATCTCAGGTCGCTACGACCAACCGTACAGAAACTACGACGTAATTTCTATTGAATTTTTCTGTAATCATGATTTTTGCTGAATGTTTTTGTTTTACTACAACTTTCACCGAACGTTCTTGACGCTAAAAACATGATTACAAAAAAGTCAGTAGAAATTACGTTGTAGTTTCTATACGGTTGGTCGTAGCGACCTGGGGTTGGTCTCATTCGATTCTGCGTGAAAAATCCTATAAAAATTTGTGAGCGTTTCGAAGTTTGATTGATTTTTTTGACAATGTTAGGTCATAATTATGTCCATTGTTCGGGAGAAAATCATTTTAAAAAAGTATGATTTTCAGGGAAAATCGCTTAAAAAATCATATTCAAAATACGAATACGGGGGAAAATCGTATTCAAAGTGTGAATACGATTGTATTCGTATTCATATTCATATTCATACCTGTATTCGTATTCATTATCATAAAATCGCAGATATGATTTGTATTCATAATCGTATTTATGAATAAGAATTCGCCCATCTCTGAGAAATTGTAAGAGGGAAATCCGGAAAATATATTTACAACTCTCCTAGAGGGTGCAGGAGGGGATCTTAACGGTCAAAATAAGCCCACGCATGAATCAATCCATTGCAAAAGGTCGTCGAGTGTATTTCTATTACTGATTCCTACTTCCAGTTCAACTACGGAATAACATTGGTCAATCGTTTCTCCTTGAAGTTCAAGTGTCAAGCTCCTCGAACCAAGATCCTGGCCTCCTTCCCACCGGACATCATTGTGTTCGGATGTGCGAAACGAGAAGATTTTTGGGCATTTTGCAGCGAACAAATCGAAAGAATTTACAGCTTCATGTTGGAGGTTTCTCCTCAGAGCGGTTACAAATACTTGGTGGATTCGAATTTGCTATTCATCATTCAGGTCACAACCATCAACTTGTACACGCAGAAAGAGGTAGGTACAGATAAATATTCAAACTTCAGAAGTCGTTTCCACAAATAATCTAAGTAAGAAAGCACCTTTATTTTACTCCACAATCCACTTTTTTCTCCAGTTTTCTCCAGTTTTTCCACTTTTGAGATTTTTTCTCATGTTTTCCGACCTTAATTTATACAAATGTCCATAACGTTAGGATGTTACTTAAAAAAAATGTCGTACCACCTTCCAGAAACAGTTACTTAGAACCGATTGTTTTTGTAAGATAATACTTCCATAAAGGTAATGTTAAAAGAACCATTATTTTACAAACTAACCTTTTATTATATTCTGTCTTGCAAGAGTATAAACTTCCCAGCGCGGCTGTAAAAATGTAGACTGGCTACAGCGTTTATTGTGAAGTAAAACCAGTCGAAGGGGGAAGTTGAAGGTTTCACTTGACAAACGATTGGCCAGTTGATACCTAGCAAATAATATTGTGCCAAGAACAATAATTGTTCTTGAAGAATTATTCTTCTTGCCTTGACAGAAAATGATAATTCACGGGAGACGAATACATCATCAAGGTTTACGAGTACATGGAGTACAACTGATATCTCTGGGTACTGATATTGGAGAGCCTAATAATTTTTGACAATCACTATGGTATGGTGATCTATTTTACAATACTCTTGGAAATTATTCCCGCTGCCTCAGTTGACAAGGATCAATTCAAAATATTCATGTTTGCAGAATTTCTATGAATTAAATGTAATGTTGGTTGGAGGAATACATCCAAGCAGGTAGTGTAAGAATACATGGATTAGAAATACCTGGAGAGCCCAATTATTATGAAAAGTAACTATGGAGTGGATGGCGATATATTTCGCGAGGGAATTAATTCCAGGATTCTCTACTGGCGTGGATCAATTAATTCTTAATATGAATGATAAATTTATTTATACCTAGTAGAATTATTTTCTGGATGTCTATAATGTCGAATTCCAAGGCATTCCTTCTGAATGGTTAAGACCTTCCACCGTATTAATTCCACCACAGGTCTCAGAATAGAGTGGCTTGAGACATATTCGACTACTCCGGTGAAAATTATTTTTAGAGTTTCTCTGGTGGCTTGGATCAATATTTGTATCCATTAATGATAGCAGAGTTTCTTCCAGATTAACATAGTAGGTACATCGTATTCCGACACATTCTTTCCGAATGCGTTTGTATCCCTTCAGTAGGCTCGAATCATTTAGGAATCTGTATCAGTTCTGCTATGATTTTGAGTTAATTTTCACGTAATGACGTGGTAGTTGGGTAATTCAAACTTGGGATATTTGAAATTTTCACGACAATTCTAATGGTAGGTGGTATGTTTATTACTAATGTATCTCAAACTCCCCAACATTGACGTTATGTACACAAAAGTACCTACCTACAATTTCCGGTATTGTTTCCAGGTCTCTAGATTACCACTGACCTATTTGAGATACATCAAAACTAGTCAGTACACATGGCTGACAATGATTCATTTCGCATGTGGTAACGGATTGGATCATTGCGATTCTACAACATTAAAACCGTTTGTTTTCCAGGTAAGTAACTTATTTCTGCATACTACTAAAGCAATAATTATCTACCTAGTACTTTAAAACTACTATGTTCGTAACGTAAAGAACTCCCCCAAGGATGTACAGTTCGTCAGTATGATCTTGTACTTAAATCTGTGTGATACTCTTGTACAATCCGTGGCCCCCAAGAATTGGAAATGGTCTTCTATGAATAAGAGGTTGCCCCTGAGAATTGGAAATGGTCCTCTATGAGTTTTAGGACGTCCTCTATGAACTGGAGTACGGTACCCTATGAATTGAAGGAAGCCACTATACCATTCAATGTGAAAAATTGTCACGAAGATGACTCAAAACTCAAAGGGTAAATTTTCCACAAAAAGATTAAGCCGGAAATAACATATTTTTTGTATTCAAACCTCCTTTCTTTAATTCAACAACAAATTAATATAAAGTTGACGCATTTGGCGCATCTTTTAGCTTTCCTATCTTCAAAATTCTGCTACAAAAATTGATATGATTACCAAGCGTTCGAAAAACTGGTGGTTTGGAGATTTTGACCAAATTTACTTTTCAGACTCCATTTTTACTTTTCGATTGCACCAAAAGAAAATTATGTGAGGCATTAGGGAGGCAGGAGCTTTTACCACAGTTGTCAACGACACGCTTAAATTTAAATTTGCAGTACTAATTTAAAGGACTGAAGGCAATAATAGGGAAGTAGGGTTGAAAACACGAATGGAAACCATATTCAAATTGAAAAAAGTGGCATTTCAAGTGGTGTAAAAAAATTGCTACGAGGGAAAAGTTGTAGCAAATTAGTTGTAGGATCGTATTTCTGATAGGTTTCGAGACACTCTGTATACCCGATATTTTAGCAATATCAGGAGTACACATTACTTCAACTCCTTGCATGAATGTATTGCTTCCTACAACCTTCGCTTCCCTATATTTAGTGGAAGTTAACCAAAATTCAAAGGATGGGTTGAGAACAAAAATTTCTTTTCATAACAAGACAGGTAAGAATAACATATTTGTGATGAAATAATACCTGAAAGAAAAATCAAGAAATAACCAAAAATTGGAAACAACAATGTTTAGTTGGAGGAAAGCCTAATACGGACGAAAAATTGACTCATAATTACTATCCTCTAATTAATGTTGAATATTTATGTATTAACATGTTGAAACACACTTTAAATTAAACTTCTTCTCGTGAAAGGATATAAGTTTAACAAACTAATTCGTAGTGTTCGACATTGTGTGATACTACCTACTGAGGGGGCAGAAATCTTTCTGGTTCTAAAACGAAAAAAGGGGAAAAAAATCGAGAAAAAATGTACAGTGAGGGAGGGAAAAGAATACTGACAAAGAAAATGTTGATTCATAGCCGTAGGCGTTTCAATCTCGGCTTCAGTTGTTTATGGAAATTGTTTCTTTACTGGAGGAGTGAAGTTTTTCAACTTTACAGGCACTTACATTTCTGCGCCACTACTTCTTCCCCAACGTCGAGGTGATGCGGGATGCTTTGGCGCCTAGTTTGGAGCCTGTCATCATATTTCTGTACAGAGTGGCGGAACTCGGGATTTTGGATTCGGTGATGCTCGACGAACATTCGATCGATTTGTTGAAAAAGTACAAACAATTTTAATTTCGTGAGGTCTATTTGTAATGCAAAATTTAGGTTTCCGAAGCCAAACTAAGGCCTTCTTGAGCATAGAGAATAGCCTACTTTAAAACATCATTGTTAGCTTCAAAGATTTTGAAAGTCCAACGTGAGAAAATAACACAAAAATCTGAGATTGGTTTGTTTTGGCAAAAAAAGTGAATCAAAGTTATGTCATACTCATTACATGGAGTAGAAATGTGATAATCGTTTCTAAGGGAATAGTTTGGAAATAGTTATGAAGTTCGTCTTTAGCCCATAAGGACCACGGTTGCCATAATATGGCAACCGTGGTCCTTAATGGGCTAAAAAGGAACTTCATATCTATTTCCAAACTATTCCCTTAGAAACGATTATTATGGCATATTATGGCAACCGCGAGAGCAGGAAGGTTTGAACGGGTATGGGCTCGTTCACGAATTGCTAAGAGGGTGGAGATGAGGTGGATTCTCTTCAGTAATACCTACATGAAATTTTGAAATTAGTATTCAGTGCCGTTGGTAGATTGTGCTCACGTTGTACGGATTTGAAAAAGCTGGCATGGAGGAGCTTCAGGCTCTACTAAAGTACTGTTTAAACCCGATAGAATACTTTTAGAAAGTCAGTTTCTCGTTTATGTCTCCTTGATGAATGTAGCGAACAGTTAAAAATCGTGAATCCGTAATTTTTCAAGGTTAGGGGGGGGGGGATAAGAGGTACATTTTGACGTCGGTTGCCATATAGCAACAATGGTCCCTAAGAGTGCTTTTTATTTCAAATTTCATTTTTTTTCTCTGTTGATTTTTGTTGAATTTTATGAGAAAATATAAAGGGTCAATGGGTGGTAAAGATTTGATGGACAACGGATTGTGCTGTTACCGAATTGGGATAAGAGGTAAAAAAATACACTTCAATTTTCACCTGGATTTTGGACGTCCTTATGACAATGCCTGGATCACTTATAAGCGGTACCACCCAATCTCACAATTGGACTTCCGGAGAAATATTGTCAACTCCAACTTGAAAATGTACGGAACAAGAAATACGCTTCAGGGCCAAAATTCGAAGACTATCGAGTCTCTATTATGAGGACCATGTGTCAAAAAAGCCAGGTGGGACTTAGCATTCCCTGCTTTGCTAAATTCCATACTCCTCAAGCATAAGGAGTGCCCTATTCCCCATTTTTTCACCAAGTATTTTTGTGCGTCCCGCGCCTGGCTCAATAAAGTGTTAAATGTTCTAATAATAATAATATCTTGAAAATGTACGTATGTATTATGTATACCTACCTAATAACCTCATGGCTTTTATTTGGGGAGCGAACGATGTTTCGCTACATGGTGCGATCTTGGGGCTGTTGTTGATGTCGTTTTTTCTCTTGAGGGAATTTCCGTATGAAGGATGAGAGAAAGAGGAATTTTGATCGTCGAGGTAGGTGTAGTGTAGGTGTTTTAATTTTTACGTATCTTTATTATATGAGATGTGTGAATTTACGTTCCTATGAGAAAACTGTGATAGTTTTGAATAGTATAACTACACAAGCCTAGACAAGAAAAATAAAAGTTTAGGCTGTTTTGCCCATTTGACTAAATCGGCTGCAAACTTTCAATTTTTTGGCAAAAATGTTCTTCTGAGGCAACCCTCCGAAAAACGGTGAAAATGGACAAGAAAATTATTTTTGCATTTTTCCCATGTTTTATAGTACCTACCTATAGAGGTAAAGTGCTCAACGATTTGAAAAAGTCGGAGAAAAAATAATCTGGTCCTTAGTGGGTTAATTAAAAATTTCCAATAATGAGAAAAAACAGAAATTCTAACCTTTTTTTCTTACCCTAGGATCATTTATTCTTCATGCAAATTTTGCTCCTTTTGAACATGGTAACTATTACCTAATAATATTGTTCCCAAGCATAATAATTGTTTCTGTGCTGATTTTTCGTTTTCAATGAGACCCAATTTTCGTTATAGGTGCTTATCCCTGGATAACTATGAGACGGAAACAATATTTAGAATACTCGTCGCAATGGAAATTTTGAGCATCATGGCCGAAAAGAATGCGTTGTTTTTGGATGCCAGTGGAGTGACCGACCGTATCTTGCACCTCCTGGAAGTTTTGATGGAGATACTCAAAGACGTAAGTTTGTAATTTTGTATACAATATTTTTGTAAAATAGACTCACATCGACAGGTGCTTCTCCTACCGGCGAATTCAGTTGATTTGCTCTCAATAGATCGTCCCCGGCACATTTTCAATATAACGCTCAAATTTTTTTTGAGAAACGTCTATTTTACCTATTTTCTTCCGCTTAAAAATGTCGGTTTCGGCTCTGAATTTGCGCTGTGTCGTCGTCGGAATTCTCAGAATTGCGGTCTAGTCATCATCTTCATCAATGGGGGCCTCCTCCTTCACTAGCTCACACGTTGCGGAAGGTCATTGACAAATTTAGCACTTCTGGTAATTTGTTCAATTTTAAGATATTTTGACTCTTCAGATTTTGCGGGGATGGTTCATTCGTCTTATAATTCATTCTTCGGCGTCTATTCTGGGCAACCCTTATAAAATTTGAGAGCACTATTCTTCTTCTTCAAGTGCCCTGTCCGCGACGAACGTTGGCTATCATCCCTGCAATCATTACCTTATCTACAGCCTTCCGAAACAATGAAGATGAAGACTCCCCGAACCACTGACGAAGGTTATTCAACCAAGATATTCGTAGCCGTCCAGGTTCTCGTCTCCCATCAATTCTGCCTTGCAATATATAATGCAGAAGAGAGTACTTCTCATTTCGCATCAGTAAAGTAAAGTAAAAGTAAAGTAAATTCAAGTAAATTTCAGGTTGGATTTTCGTCCGACTGCCATTCCTGGCGTCGCGGACGTCATCAGCTGTCTCCCTAAGGGAAGATCAGAATTTGTTCTGATGATTTCGCTCATGGCTTCCCATTGGCCTCACTGCCCTGGGTTGGGACGAGGGGGAACTGCGACCGACTTGCCCGAAAATATGCTCCCGAGGCGAGTCCCGAACTCACGGCCCCTGCAACCAGTCCGAGTCTCGTCTCCAGAGACACATGCCGCAGCTCGCTCGGCCACAGCGCCGCCCTCATTTAGTATCATGTGGCCTAAGTATTGCAACTTGCGCCTTTTTACTGTGCTCATCAACTCCATCTCCTTATCCATGCGTCTTAGGATTTCAATTTGGTTGCTCTCTCCGTCCATAGCACTTTCAGAATCCTCCGATACGCCCACATTTCAAAACTTTCAATGAACCGGCTCATTTGTTTGGTAAGCATCTACCATTCTATTCCATACAGGAGGACTGAAAATATGTAACACCGGAGGATCCTGACCCGTAACGACAGTGAGAGCTGCCTACTTGTCAACACCTTCTGCATTTTTCTGACCACTGACCTGGCTTGTTCAATATGGGCGCGGACCGCAGCCATATTGGTTCCTTCTTCGCTTACTTGAGTCCCGAGATACCTAAAGCTGGAAACTCGTAACATCACATGGTTATCAAGTACCAACTGCTCTACAAGGCTGGATCGCTTGGATATCATATGGCACTTCGTCTTGTGAAAGTAGAGGCTGACACCCATTGCCTTGCTTCTCTCATTAACAGCTCTCAAGAGCGCTTGGAGATCAGTCATGCTGGAGGCCAGAAGAACTGTGTCGTCAGCATATCGCAGGTTACTTACATGGACCCCATTGACCAAAATTCCCGCATCAGTATCCTCCAAAGCCTCTCTGAATCTGGTCTCGGCACACAAATTAAATAGCAACGGGGACAATGTACAGCCCTGGCGTACTCTCCTCAAAATTGGGATATTACGTGAGCATTTGCCCTCCAGCCTAACATTAGCCTCTTGATTGAATTGAGCACTATTGAATCCCCCTATCAACGCGTAAAATCATGCGTATTGATTTATGAAGATTGTTAACGTTTAAAACAGAAAAATATTGATATGTTTTTACTATGAAATCCTCAATTTTCTTGAAAATCAGGATTATTATTGAGAGTGAAAAAAAAATTTTACCTCCAACTTTCTTCACTCATTACAATAATTGAACCAATGGGTTCCAAAATTTTAAACAATATCAGTTATGGTGCTATGGTGGAGTGAAATGTTTTTAGCATTTGATATTAGGCATTTATTATTTCAAGAAAAACATACTGTACCAACTTATATTAGTCTTTTCTAGATTAATTCTTCAGTTTTTCTTTGTCCGGAGGTAATTTTACGGACGATGAAGGAAAATAACGAAAAGGCAGCTCATGAATTCGTAATGTTCCTTCAACCAATTCATTTGAGTTCATTGCGAAACTCTTCTTCCCTCGAGTTTGCATTTAATTAAATTCGAAATTTTCATTATTTTACCGGGTACGGTACACAGAAGTCGTTTTTTTTCTTTCAACTGGTGACCCTTCCCTGAATATTTCGGCACTTCCAGTAATATTCGGATGAAAGTTGGCGTTTCATTAATTAATTTTTATAACAGTGTAGCGTAAATGAGAATAGAATTTATCCCCGATTTAAAGGCCTACAACACAATTAGGAAATTCAGTAACTAAATAAATAGAGTTCTCGTGGGACCACAGAAAACTATCTATGAGGTTGAATAATGATAATGAATAATGATAAAAATGAATGATGAAAAATAATGAATAATAATAATGAAATAATAAAATCTGATGAAGTTGAATAATACCTCAAACAGTGAACTGAGGGGAAATATGGTTATCAAACGATGATATTTGGGATGATATTGGCGTAAAAATTATTCATAAACTGATTATTAGCAGTATTTTTCAATTTTCGAGATTTTAAGAATAATCAATTTAATAGCAGCACTCGTAATGTGGTAGATCAAATGAAAATAGATATTCTGATTCCTTTAAAACTGGGAAGGCTTCATGTTCGTGCAGCAGGTCAAAGTACTGTGGAGTCTTCCGAAATTGGATAGCCATTTTCCATTGAAAGTCAGGTTCCGGGATCTGTCTGTATGTCAGTCAGTCTATCTGTATGTCGGTGGCAGGTCACCTTTTTCCGGCATGACTTCAATGATGAAATTTTGAGGGAATGAGTGGATTAGCCCTTCTTTCAAAACACGGTTATTCAAACAATAAAATTACCTAAAAACCAAAATGAACTAAGGAGTATATTTGGATGAAAATCCCAAGACAATTGCCTATAAATTTCATTGTATTCTGAACACTAGGAGCCCTTGCAACTCGGAAGAACGCAGAATATCCCCAATATCCAATATTTCCCATCTTTCGTACTATCTGACCCCTGCAGTTCATCCATTATTAATTAATATATTTCGGCACTACCTTTGACAGTCTCGACATTCATTGTATTTGTATTATCTGTAAATTTAATTAAATCAATTATTTTTCCTATTTTTCCATCGTTTCAGGGCGAACGTTCAATTTACTGGATCGCCACAATTGATTCGGTAAGCTTTTTCTTCTCCATCCATACCTGATCAAGAATCAATAAATTTATTCTTACAATCAAAGGTAGATGCAAAATTATCGTGAAGAAATTGTCTATCAATAACAAAACAAAGGTACCATTCAGTGTACATACCATTAAGGTAATTATTAAAGATTGTAGGTAGATAATATAAAACCTAGTATAAAATATTATTTTATTTTTAAAAAATAAATAAATTTTTGCAAAACTCAGCATTGCTAATTATAAAAAGTACAAATAATGATTCAAAAGACAAAAACGTCTGCCGAGTGGGTGTGGCACATAGCTTCCTCGTATCCATAACCCGACTGTATAAATGTTCCGATGGATTGTAGTTAATCTCAAAACATCAATCTTTAAGTATCTTGCACTGCCCTCATAGGGGACCACCTTCTCCAAAATCCACATTATCTCTGAATATTGTTGGAAAATGTAGAAATTATGTTCATTGTTGTGTTGCCTTTCTTCATATGAGATCGGTGTGTGGTGAAAGTATCGGCTGATCCTCGTTTTCTTAAAATTGTTTAATTGTCAAGCGCTTTCGTCGTAGGCATCGTCTGGACAAGTTAAGATGTTTAGGTAGTCGTGTGGTGCCATGAGCTATTCTAACTATATATGCCATTTTAATCTAATGGTGGAGTATATCAGTTTTACCCAGTTGGATAAAGTTCTCCAGATTTCAGTTTCTTTGATACTTTCATGTGCCAAACTGTATGATGGGCTCCTGTAATTAGTAATGGGTTTCTTTTCAGTTTCCTTCTATCTTCTTCTTGTGTTACAAAATCAAGGGTTAATCGGCTTGATTGGTTCCCTTGCAACAAAATTTAATAATAATGAATTAGGAGGATGAGAGGAAATTTTATGAATTTTTTACTCTACATGGGCTGGGATACAGAAAAACTAGATTATGTCTCCATCCTAGGTTATGTGCTCATGGCTTCACACGACTACCTAAGCATCTTAATTTGTCCTGAGGATGCCTATGGCAAAAGCGCTAGAAATTATGGCTGATACAAGGATTTCACGTTTGCGAATGCACGCAAAATACTTTCAATTGGGGGCGATGATTTTCATAAGGAACCATCTATACGCCAACCCGCACAATCCCTGAAAATTTCATTGAAATCGGATGATAGGTAATTGTAGAAGTCATGGCTATGGCAAGGATTTCACGAAAGACAGACAGACAAACAGACACGGAGCCAAAATTGTTCAGGAAGGTCTGAAACGTAGAAAGAGAGTGAAAATTTTGATTTTGGAGAACATTTTTTTTCAATCTTGAAAAATGAAAACAAAGCTTCCGCTACCTTGGTAGACTCAGAAGCAATTGATAGGAAAAACAATCAATGAGTGTCTCTTGCGATTATATCACCGCTGAAAGTGTTGAACAAGGAAGTTGTGTTCCTTGTATTGTCGTAGTGCGATACGATAATGAACAACGAAGTTTACCGATCATTTATGATTTTTTCCTTTTCAGATTTTTACAATGGCTTGCCATTATTTGAAAATTGCTTTGAGCACTGGGCTGATGAAACACACGTTGAGTCGAATCGCGAAAATCATGTGCGACTATTTGGATATCACTTTCTCAGAGAAGCTATTCTTCAAGCGACCGTTGTTTTCGGTTATTTCTCTGTATGCCGACAGCTTATGTAAGGAATGTGTTTTGATTATATGTACGTTTCAAATGACTGGAATATCAATGTACGACATTAGGATATATTCTTACCTATCTTCTGACAAGCATGGCATAGTCTGTAAATTAGGTAATGAAACTCTTCTTCTTTCTTCTTTGGCCTCGCCTATTTCCGTTACGCGGGGTCGGCTTTCCTGGTCCTGAGGCGCCACGTATTCCGCTGGTATGCGTCGTCATCCGAAAGCCCCAACCGCTTCATATCCTTGCGGACATTCGTCATCCTCGTAGTTGGCGGCCTTCCTCTCCCTCTCTTCTTTTCTGCTATGGAAAGGCACTTTTTCACGACATGGTCGTCTGGTCTTCGTTGTAAATGACCGTACCATCTCAGCCTGGACTCCATGATTTTGTCTGCAATTGGTGCAACTTTAAAGGTACCTCTCATGTGTTCATTGCGCACTCTGTCTTTCAGCGTAACTCCGCCCGCCCAGCGCAGCATCCGCATTTCGGTCATGTGAAGCTTCTGTGCATGGATTTTCTTCGCAGCCCATACTTCACTGCCATAGAGTAAAGCGGGTCTAACAGCCGTTTTATAGACTTTGCCTTTTGTTTTAATCGGCATTTTGGCATCGCACAGTACTCCTGTAAGAGCACGCCATTTACTCCACCCACAGGTTGTCTTGAAAGTGTTTACTCTGGGTAGAGCTGTGCCATCCAGCATGACGTCGGCGTGTGCCGAGTTTCCCGGATCAAAGTTAAAGACCATGTATTCTGTCTTAGTTCTACTGATGCGCAAACCACTTGACTCAAGTGACTCCCTCCATTGCTTCAGGTTATTTTGTACATCTTGAAAGCTATCGGATATTAGTACTACATCGTCGGCATATAACAGGTTCCAAGGAGTAGGCTTTTGTATTTTTGCGGTAAGAAAATCCATCACGATGTTAAAAATCAAAGGGCTCATGGCGCTGCCTTGATGAACACCCACTCCAATATCGAAGCTGTCTGATAGCCCGGCTGCACTGCGCACATGTGTCTGGATGTTTTTATACATGTCTGCAACTAGTCTTATGTACACTTCTGGTACCTACATTTTTTGCTCTTAGTGCCTGCCATATTATGGACCTTGGTACACGGTCGAAGGCTTTTTCGAGATCGATGAAGACCATCCATACGAGTTTTCCTTATTTGCTTGCGCTTTTTCTATGACAGTTCGTACCGCATGGATTGCATCAGTAGTTCCTTTGCCAGCCACAAACCCAAACAGATTTTCTGTCAGAGTGATATGCTCTAGAAGACGCTCACTCAAAACCCTCTCCCATATTTTGAGAGTATGTGAGGTGAGTTTTATACCTCTGAAGTTTCCACATTCACGTACGTCTCCTTTGTTTTTGTAGAATGGCACTAGTGTGCTTTTCCGCCATAGGCAATGAAATGAATGGTAAATTAGGTAATGAAACTGATTTTAAAAAATTTGAATATTGAATATTGAATCCTTCCGAAGCCACAGCGCTGGGGACGGTTCTTCCTCTATTCAACAGCAGTTGTACTTCAAGGACAAACTGTCAATCAACTCTCTTACCAGGAGGTTCTTGAAAAGCTTCGAAAAATGGTCATTTCTGAGATTTGTGAGACAAAAAAACATTTCCCCCCACTTTTTACCTCTTAGGTTGTCACAGACTGACAATAACTAAAACCTTCAAGGCACAACTAGACCCTAGATGAATCCGAAATACCAAATTTCTTCAAAATTGATCCAAGGTAACTATGCATCATTTTTATTCGATTTCCGGGTTTTACGTACCTTGAAACGTACTCGTACCTAAATCATCAAATTTTGTGTTAAATCTTGTTCAATTCCGAAGGTTCATTACTGAAAATAATAAACCAAAATCAGTTCCTCACTAGGTGTAAAACATCTCTAACTCCAGCGGCTGAATTGTTAATTAAAAAAAAATATTGTTGCTCTTATTTTATGGATCATTAAGAGTGCTTCAATCCTGATTTTCTCAATTTTTGTTTTCGAGTGGCTGACGACGGTCTCGATTTGAACATGGTTCTTAATGAAGTCGGCGGAATTGAAGTGAAGCTTGCTGAGTACAACAGCTATTTTTGCCAAATCTGAGAAGACAGTAATCAGACTCAGGTTAACAGCAATTTTTATGTCGGTAATTATCCAATCTACGACAAAATTTATGTTGAGATACTTTATACTTTATAATTGTTGTTGGGTTCATTGATTAAAAAAAATTGAATTCCTCCCTCATTTTAGGTCGATTGGATAATGCTGGTAAAGTTCATTTATCGCATGTCGAAAAAACAATGAATCGTAAGAAATGAACAGCTTGTTCCAATGCCAGGCTTTCTCAATTGTTGGATTATAATGTGAATTTATACGAGAAAAAAACTAAATTAATTAATAAGCAGATCCAAGCAATAAAGTATCTACGGACACAACAGGTAAGATATAACTGCAAAGAAAAAACTATTGGTGTCGAAATACTGTATTTTGCAAATCTGAGAACCGTAAGTCTATCGATTTGTCGACCTAGAGTTTGTAAGAAATGAGAAACACTTGAAATCTTTCGCAATATATTCCACTATTTGTATTCCACATTAACTATGGATTCTTGGTTCGACTAATCGAAGAGGTTGTGAGACACATTTGAATCCTAAATACCATCTTCTATCACTGTCACGTTGCCTCTCACCTCATCAGGATTTTCAGGTGCTACCTTTATCGCGGTTTAGTTAGATTTGTACCCTGTGGAGCAATGTAATGAAACTTTGAAAATAAGGAAGATTCATCATTTTGGAATGAAGTGAAGGTCCTTATTCCGACAGCTGTTTGTATTTTAGACCTGAAAACTGAACAATTATTGCACACATGCAATTGGAATTTCAAAAATTTCCCTAAATGAGATTTTTGAGGCTGTTGCAACTCTTGAAAAATTGGATGAATCGAGGAAATTAGTCTATTATTGAAGATTTTTTAAAAAGCACGCCGGAAATATGATATTAAAACAAACTAAACCTTTCTTTTTCCTATCCGGATAAATTGAAAAATGCAAAGCTACAACTTTTGTGAATGATTAAAAAATAGCTTAATGAATTTGAATACCTACCTACCTAAAAAACAGGGCAGCGCGTATGGCAAGATAAAGATAACGTAGTTTAGTCGGTAATTTTTTCTCTCTTTGCAACAAACGAAAAACCTAACGAAAAAACTTCACAAATTCAAATATGTACAGTAACGTAGGAGAGAGTTTAACAAACAACTCGGAGAGAGTTTTAAAACCATGAGTTTAGGAGGAGGGAAGCCGGCAGTTTTAATGAGGTTGCTCGAAGGGATGAGAAAACAGTTAGGACCTGTTGGGAATTTCCTGGAGCTCGATGAACCGCGTATCAGCTTTGAAGTATAAGTACCGAGCAAAAAACCCCTCGGGGGGAAAAAATGTGAATTTTGTTGTTGTTGTGTTGCGTAGAGGGAGCATAGCCCATCGCGGGAAACAGGGTCTGGACCAGCGTGGGCAGTTGGGGTCTAGCTCTATGACGGTAGAGTCTAGCCCAACGAGAAAAGTAGGGCGCTATCCAACTGAGGGCAGATAAGGGGGTCTCAGTTGGATGCCGTTCAGTCCTCGTAGCGGGTTAGTATAATCTCTTACGAACCTGCGCTAAGTTGCCCCTTCGCACCCCCCCCCCCACCGGTCTGAAAGAGCAACATTGTCACTCTCCATCCCCACCCCTCTCATAGCTGGTCAGTTTTCATCAACAGTTTTTCCCAGTTTTCTCAAGAAATAATCATACAATTTTCATGTTTCTTGTGGTATTCTTATTATTTTTATAATTTCTCTTCACCCATGCACATAGCTTCCTTGAATCCATTACCCAATTGTATAGATGATCCGATGAATAGCAGTTAATCTCAAAACATCAATCTCTAAGAACCTTGCACTATCCTCATAAAGGACGCACAATATCTGAATATTTTCGGGAAATATAGAAGTTATGGCTGTTGAAAGGATTTCACGTTTGCAGCTACTATCAGTCTGGGGGAGATGATTTTCATAGGGGACGATCTACAAGCTTACCCGCACAATCCCTGAAAATTTCACCGAAATCGGATGAGAAATGTAGAAGCTAGGGCTGTGGCAAGGATTTCATGACACACAGACAGACAAACTCGGAACCAAAATTGTTCAGGAAGGTCTGAAACAGGAAACGCGAGAGGAAATTTTGATTTTAGAGATTTTTTTTTTTTCAACCTTGAAAAGCTAAAACAAACCTTTTGGTAGCTTGGTAGACTCGAAAGCTACGTAAGTAAAAATTTGTAATTATCAAAATTTGAAATTTCCAAGGATTTTTAAAATTTATTAGTGCGCATTTATCTAGGGAATTCAAAAACTAAAATATTGCAGCAAGAATCATCATAACCGACCAATAATTGCCAGAGAAAAGTGGGAAAACCGTTTATTCACTGACTGGAACCAGTCCACCTTTGGAAGTTGAGTCCACTGAGGAAAGTTACCACACCCGCTTTTTTTTTCATCCATTCTACAACCATCCAGATGTAATGCAAACAAATATCAAAATCTTGGGACAAAATCACCAATTTGTCTGATGGAGTAGGTAGTCTACAAATGAATAAATTTGAATCAAATTTATGTCCCACCCGCTGGGGAGTTGTATCGCCAATTCTACGTGGAATTCAGAAATTAAATCAGGAATATTTCGAATTTTATGAAAAACATGTTGCACAGTGTCATGTGTGTTATACATATAAATAAAATATACCTTTATAATAATTTAATTTTTAGTTTCATCACGATTTGTGGAGAGCAGTTAACACTCAAATGATGTCATGAAAAAGGAAACCGTCTCCTTATGTACAGTTACCGTTGTCATTAACATGATTCACGTGAGAATTTTATTATAATTAAAAGTTTCTTTTGAACTTTTTCCGCGTATAAATTTTATGTTAAAATCATGATCCAAAGGTAGATTGGTTGAACATGGAAAAATGGTGACAGACAGGCCGGGATGCGGCTTTTCGAGATATTAAAAGAAGTGTAAAGTAACAAGTAAAACCTGGAAAAGTTCACAGATGGTATGATGGTACAAAAAGGGATAGCATTAAAAGAGGCGAATGTATGATAATAATGATAAGGTACGTGAGGTATAATAAATTGTCAACTTACCATCCAAAATAACGTTTTGTTCGCGAAATTCGAATACGCTTCTATCGTTGACAGAACACTGAATATCAGGCACACAAGCACAACCATAAATCTGCAACAAAATAAAAATAAAACATTAGTACATACATTGCAGATATCATCAAAATCGGATTACCTACACCATGGACAAGCCAAAATCGGCTGCATACACATCGGTTCATTATTTGTCTGTATAGATACCTCGCCTGCAAAGAACACGGCTCTTCCGCTATCAGTTACCAACCGAATTTATGCTCGAGGTTCAGTATCACGTTTATTTTGACAGGAAGTACCTATCAGCGAAACATCGTAAACTGGGAGTTGTGGGTGCATTCATACTCACAACGAAATTTGACTCTAGGTTGCTGAAGAAGCACAACTGACTGACATAAGACTCTAATCAAACAAAATCGCTTTTGGTCAGCTGAAATTTGAACGGAAATTTGTCCTACGTCAGGGCACATTCATTTGAGATTTCTCGGAAATGACTCTACTCAACGAACAAACATTTTTGACAAACTGAAATCTTTAGCTAACGGTTGGTCCTATAGAGCTCGGATCAAAAAACGCTGCAAATTATTACACAATGGTTTATTATTTTTCTATATAGATCACTCGTCTACAAAATCACCAACCATCCAATATGAAGAGAAGAAAAAAAAAGAAAAAAAAAAAAAAAAAAATCAAAATTACCAACCATTGATCGCATTTTGGTCAGCTCTAATTAGAACGGAGATTAGGCCTCTTTTGCGATTCACACTCGTGTTTTGATTTATATATATATATTTCAATATAAACCCTGAAATTTTCGTAGGGAGCTAACGGTTAGTCCTACAGAGCTCCGCGTGGTCTCAAAAAATTCTAAAAATTCTATAGAATCTTAAATTGAAGGAAAAACAATACCTTTATATCGAAATTTTTTGAGTTAGGGCGTTTTCAAAATTTTAAAATTGATTTTGGAACCCTTAGAAGTGACCTACATCAACCAAAAGCTTCGGGGCACAACTAGACCCCAAATGGAGCCTACATACCAAATTTCATCAAAATCGGTCAATGCTAAGTGGCAAAAGTGCCGCGTACGGCGGACGGACGGCCAAATTTTTATTCGATTTTTGGATTCTACGTACCTTGAAACGTAAACCATCAAATTTTGAGGGGGTGTTACAATTTTTTTTTTGGTCGATTCCAAAGGTTATTATTGAAAATAATAAACCAAAAGGTCCATGGTAACTAAGGAAAGTGACGCTTTTTGGATTCTAGGTACCTTGAAAAGTTCAAATTTCTAAGGGGAGAGAGGTTACATAGTTTTTAAAAAGCATGGAACATGCTTAGCCTTGAGCTAACTGGCAAAATATGATTTTCACTTACAACCAAGTCGTTGCCTTATATTTATTTTCGTCATTCGTGTTCGTAGAAAATTCGTTTACCAATCGTTGGGAAGCCCTACATTTATGCATAAAATATACTGCCAAAACCGCTGTAATTATGTAGGAAACTGAGATAAACCCCTGAGTTAACCCTAATTGGACCATGGTATCACTGATGTCACCGAAAACGTCTCAGGAAATCTACAACTGCCCCAAAATATCTCCGGAGTAACCACAATTAAATTGCAATTTTAAATTTAATGGAAAGTAAAATTTTTTGAGGGTTATTGAAAGTCTCAAAATAGAGAGAAATTTATGTCATTACCTATCATTTTTTTACTTTTAATAACTTACAAAAAATGGTTCAAAACATTCAGTTCTGTTCATCACATTTTAATTAATTAACAGATTAATTTAATTGCAATTTAAATCAAATTAATCTGGTGACAGCTGTGGGATTCCTAAGATGTTTTCGGTGACACTAGTGACAACATTGTCCGTTTAGGGTTAAAAGAACTGTAAAAAACATTCGCGGTAAGAGCCATCGTAGATTTAGCGAAGGAAGGTGTTATTTAAGTAGTAAGTTGGCAACGTACTCACAAAATGGAATCTAAGGATCCTGGAACATGGGTGGAATATAAGAAAACATAATAATTTTTACTTCCATTTGAGCTGCTTGTGAGTCCTAATTCACGTATCATCACATTTACGACTAAAGCATGTTCAATGTTTCGTGAATTTTAGCCAAAGGCTCTAAGCAGTAAGTATCGTAGAGTAGAGGCCCAAAGTACCGAGTTTTCTTGTTATTCCAAAGGTACATTATTTAAAATAATAAACCAAAAGTATAATCAGGTGAAAACTTCGCTCTTTCTAGTTCTCAATATTTTCCAAGTCGCTCCAAAGATTTTCAATAAATTGAAGGAATTCCTGCTTTCATAGAAGTTCAAATAATTTCATTCAATCATCAAACCACACAGGTTTTGCTCTAATATATGTATATTTTTGTTAGGCAGTAGAAATTAAATAGGAGTCGAAATTCGAAGGATTTCAATATGAATTCAAGGGAGTATCTGCAGACGTTCTTCGTGAAAGTTTCCAGATTTGAACGAGGAAGATCGAACACAAACGAATCAATTTCCTCTTCACAACTCCCTTTTCGAAGCTGTACCCCACAAAGCTACCTACCCACTTTGTATGGCATCGAAAAGTTATTCTGTGGAATTCATTTCCTGCGACGTTATCTAGACGACCCAAAATAAGGATAAATAATGGGTAAATGAAGATATTTTAGACAGTTTGGTTCATATATTAAATACCAAGTATTAAAGTTATGAATCAGCTGTGTACAAGAATAATATCAAACATCATCAAAGCTCAGAGCTTTTTAATGAAATGTTTATGGCGTTTTTCTGAATTTCCTTGAATTCAGTAAAATGATTAAGGACTTTAAAAGCTGCTAGTATCTAAAACAACCTAACCTTGGTTTAATAATGATTTGCCTCAGGATTGATAGGGTTTCAACTGCAGAGTTTCAAAAACTTTTCTCAGTACATGTCCACCTATTTATCCTCGGCCCATTCTGGATGGCGGTTGGCAACTTAGCGTGATTCGTTTCAATTCTCCACCTGATTGGTATGGTTGAAAAATTCAGCCCGGTTTGACGGTAGGTCGTCGATCGGAAATTCCACGACCAAATGCTCGTAGGTAATTGAATACGTGCTGAGATTGAAAGCGTTCGATCAATCTCCAGTTAGAAGTTACCTGCCTTTGAGAGGAACGAATGAAATTCCGACATAATCGTCTTCAGGGCTCACAAAAAAATAATGAAAAAAGAGGACTAACTCACCCAAAATTTCTCCTTGAAGAGGCAATTAAACGAATTCCTTTGACTCCGAGCATTTCAGGGAGCGAGTGAATGGGGAAGGGAGTATTCACCTCTTCTCATTCAGCGAGTCTTTTTTCCCTAGGAGGAAGTGGCTTAATATGGACTACTTACCCATCTCCGTGGCTGTTCGTGACCATAGAATACCTGAAGGGAATCCTACGCAAGGTCTTTGAGGGCCAAAAGGCACAAAATTTTTAAAAATCAGTATGGAGTTTTTGAAGAAATAAATATTTGGAAAATTTCTTCTTCAAAGTAGGTTTTATTTTATTCAAAACCTAAAAAATGCTCAACGGAAAATTTCTTTGTTTTAGTATAGGAGTTCAAGAACACCTTGCGAGTCCAACATGAGACTTGAATCTGTTCCGATTTTGGAGTCCAATGCGACCTTTTAACTGCAAGTCCAATCTTACTTCTTGAGTACAACGGGAACTCTCTTATTTCTTAACCTATTTTTTCGTACCCCCTATGCCCAATCTCAAATACGGAACTTCCTGTAACAGTTTGGGCGTCCAACATAAATTTGAATCTGTTCCCCTCTGGAAATCATGAGCAACTTCAAGAGACCTACCCGAACAACCTCGTTCCATTAAATAGTGCTGGTTAGGCCTTTCTGCATTTGACAGAGGTAGGTGCTCTTTCGATGGATAGCTTCGTCAAAACATTAGGGTAATTGTCACAGTGGTCAACTTTAGGAAAATTTGGTATCGCTTATACATATTGTTGGTCATATGTGATCCCTGGATGCCACCTAAAGTTTTTTATTTCATATGTCCGAAAAGTTGCTTGTCACTTGTGTTTTGTCAATAAACGAATATTCTGTGAGAAAAAGTATAACAAAGGTTTCGGGCCTAGAATTCCACAGAAAATGGCAGAAAATGGAGGAGGAGATATGGGTGGCGTTACACTAGTTAAAAGTAAGATGTCAATTGTCAAATTGAATCGAAAGAAACGTGGTCTTTCTATATCAAGTTGGAGCTTGAGGAACAGGGTCTACTCGAATTCCTTCTCGAAAGTTACCTATGGGTTCCCTGGATGCCAAATGAAGGTTTTGGTTATGTCCGAAAAGTTGGTTGTCACTTGTGTTTTGTCAATAAACGAATATTCTGTGAGAAAAAGTACAACACATGTTATTAGGTTACTATCCCCACATTTACATTACATAAAATCCCCACCGTAGATTGATACGTACGCGTACGTCGCCCGAACGTGGGAGACCCAGGTTCGATTCCAAGTCGTGACAACAAATTTTTTCAGCTTTTTCTGCTTTTAGCAGGCTTTCCAGCTAATTGGTAGTATTTAGGAGCATCGCAATGATTTTGAGTGAAAAATGTCTACATATTTGTGCAGAAATAGTTGGAGGTAAATTGAGAGAGGACCCATTTCCCAAGTAAATATTTAAGTTCTCATACAGTTCTCAAAATTCTCATGCTAATAAGTTATTTTTATTTAAACAAATTTTATTTTGTTAGGTTATTTTTTAATTTTTTACTCTCTAATAATTTGTAATTTATTTTAAAGTTTGAATACTTATTTTTGTTCATTTTTTTCAAATCTGAAATTCTTTTTGTCTGTTTTTTAGTTTTTTTGTGAATTTTTGTTAAATATAGAATTAATCAATTTTTTTAGGTCTTTTTATGCTTTACGTAACTCATTTCATTCAATTTTCATATAAATGTTTTTAGTATCCAGTATTATTGATTACAGTAGTCAGTGAGTCACAAAAAACAGGCAATTAAAAACGGTGAGTGCAAAGAATGTCTTTCAAGACTGTTATAATAATATTATATTATAGCTATCAATTTCAGAAAGCTCCAAAAATAACGTTTTCCTCTACTATATATTTTTATAGTTTCAGTACTTAGTATCAATTTCTGTTCTGTGTATCAGTTTCAGTACCTAGTGTCAGTTTCTGTTCTGTATTACAGTGTATATAGATGGAACCTGAATTAAATACTGTTTTTAAAGTTTATGATATATTTGAGAAAATATAGCAAGAAAGACCCTCGCTGCTGGAGCAACAGGTCATTCACTAGTGGCCCATTCAGGAGAGTTTAAAAGGGTTCACTCCTAAGGCAGTCCCTTGGCACTCGTTACCTGCGCCTTTTACTTTTACGACCTCCCTTTTTTGGAAACCTCCCCGCAATAGGGTTTCCTTTTGATAAGGTTACATTGCATGAAGCGTGTTCCTTGGTGAGGGGAGGGGGACAATTAATTTTTCCCTAATGCCCCTTGGAGTGAAGTGGGCCCTCCTGAATAATTTATCATTGGATGAGTAATGAGGCGGGAGCTTAATTAGCCCAAATACCTTCAGCCGACAGGTTTGCCTTCTTCCCTCGGCGACTTTCAACAGTCCCCAAACTGCCTATTAAAGATTTTCATCAAGTTCACAAAAATTTGTGAAAAAATTATTTGGAAAAAAACGAGTTATTATGAATCATCCCTCTCCCATCACTTCGACAAAAGAAACACTCTATGTGAAAAACATATCAAGAAAGGTGTGAAATCTATGAAGTACCAATCTAACCCTACTAGGTTATCAAACCCTCACTTTGTTATATTCTGGTGACAATTACGTGCCTAACATAATACCTATGTCATGGAAAAATATTCACAAATCAGTTAAAACCCACCAAAACAACAAAGGGAGAGTTTGCTTGGCACACCATGGACGCACTTCTTCACTTAGCTTTGTTGGTCACACAGCTGATCTGGATTCCTGCCAATCACTTTTAGATTTCTCTAAAAGGCTGTCGATCTGCAAAATTAGCTTCCTAGCAACAACAGGATAAAGATTTAGTTTACAAAATTTTTCGATTTTCCCCTCTACTTTTATTTATTATATTAGAAAAGTTGTTTGGTTTTTTCTTAAATTTTAAACATGCTGATGTTCAAAAATAAGATATTGCGCCAATTTCAAGTCATAAAAATGAAGATTTTTATTTTGTTTCAAGATGACCCAAATTTGTGTCAGTACAAAGACTATTCGGTTTTGTGTCGAATCTGATCATTATTGAGATGAACATTTTTTAGTTTCCATGGTAGAGATGAACCTAGAAAAAACAAACCAGCCCACAAACAGACGTGCTCTAGCAACGAGAAAACGGAGAGACATTCGAAACAAAAGTAGTCAACTAGGAGATTGATCCTAATTGGAGGCCAACTGAAGCAACCCCCCCCCCCATTTACATACAAATTTCCTCTACTTAATCTAGCCGTGCAAAACAAACGTGAAAGTCCAACTTTTATAAAATACAAAAGACGATAGTAAAGTGGAGCTCGGAAAGTTTTGAGCGACGTTGCTTAATTAAAGATAATCCCAGACGCCTCTGAGGGCTGCTACGTCACAAAGACGTGTTCTCTTGACACTGGGAGCCGCCCTTCCTGGTGACAGATTGGCTTCCTGGGGGTCGGTCAGACCTGAGGCTCTTGTTTAGGTTAAAGCCCGGTGGTTTCGGGTGGCAGGTGACGAAGAGAGGGGTAAGCTGCTCTCTTGAATAGCGTCCAAAGACTTGGATTCTCCAGGGCAAACTATCATGGCTGACTCGACAAAGCTGAATCCGAAGAGAGGATTTGTGTAGTTTGATGTTGATGTGTTGTTGATTGGTTTTACATTGAAATGATGGACCCAGTTGAGGACTCCCAATGTCTCATATTTTGGAACTCATCAGGTTAGGTCCCCCATTTTGGAAATTCTTTTACTCCGTATGAGCTATGCTACCTACTTTATTGGCAGGTCTATTTTGCACTAAATCCACTGTGGTTTTCAGGCGTTTTTTGGGTCGCGGCACTTTCCTTAGAGTGCCATTAGAATGCCATGGATCGTTTTTGATGAAATTTTGTATATGGGCTCCATTTTGGATCTACCTGTATAGATGTGCCCCTCAAGCTTTTGGTTGATGTCTGCCACTTCTATGGGTTGAAATTTTCAAAACTCTCTAGCTCGATATGAATTTAAAATAGTATTGAATTTTTAGAATCGAACGAGACCACCCAGAACTCTGTAGGACAAACCGTTCGCTCCCTATGGAACTGGAGCGAACGATAAATCAGAATCACGAGTGTGGATCGCAAAAGAGGCCTAATCTCCGTTCAAACTTTAGGTGACCAAAATACAATCGTTGATCGTTTCTTCGAGTTATACTCAGTTTTGGGTCCTTAGCAACTAATAATCAAATTTCCTAATAAAAGCACCCAGAACTCAATATTTCTTTGCAATAAACTTGATTGTGAAAATATGGTTGGTAGGTAGTGACAATGGCAAAGGCGAGTGATCTAACAGAAAAATAATGAACCTTTGTGTAATAATTTGGATTGGTTTTCTCATTCTGATGCGAAATACGATTTTTTGGACAGCCATCAACTTTATCTCTTTATTTCAATGGCAAATTTCGTCGCTTAAGATGTAACACAGCCTAACGCACTATTATCGATTTTTCAGGAACGACAAAAAACTGTTTTCTTGTGTGATGATTTTCTTGTGTTCTAATGACTATCAGTGATCTCACTAACGTTTGGTTATTTTTCACTCCTTCTAACTTTATTACGTTAGTTACAGTATACAGTTATACGTTAGTGAGATCACAGATAGTTACATAAGAAAACAGTTTTTTGTCGTTCCTGATAAATCGATGAAAGTGGGTTAGGCTGTGTTGCATCTTGAGCGACGATTCGTTACCTAAAACTATTGACTTCAAACTATGGATATACATTTTTGGATTCGGCTATTCATAAAACATTCTGCGTTACTTCTTCCAGTAGCAATAAATATTCCAGAAGTTGATAATACTTTTTATATACATGTGTTGAAATTAAACAAAACTACTTAGTTTTAGGATAGAGTAGTAGGCATAATCTTGAAATTTTGCCAAGATTTAACAGACATCAGTGATCAAAATTACAAATGTGCAAAATAAACATCAAATACTTAATTTTGCTTTCACCGTACGCCTTGAAACGCACTCTTTATTCATTTAGAAAAAGTTGTAATAAGATATAATAGTTGTTATGGTACTCAATATCAAATTTTTCCTATCTCCATTTCCGTAGCTGGGAATTCTTTCGACACTATTTGTGTAAACAACTAGCTCGTTAGTGAAAAAAATATATATATTAAAGACTTAATTATTTTTTGGTAGATTAGGTCGAGAGGTCTGACAAATTGAAGTTGTGTTTTCCGAAGAGGGAACCAACCGGCAAAGGGCGGATCTTCCGGGCAAATCAGTTTTGCCGGGCCGAAAGGGATCTTGATTCAGTGGACGATGCAAATGAGCGGTCTGGCCATAAATCTTGAGGCTGGAAACTAAACTGCTCAGTCGTCAGCAAGTCTAGAAATAATCACTATGTACATAGAGCTAAGTAATTAGTATATTTTAGACAACGTATTGTAAACAATTTGACGGCTGCTTTACACAATTGATCATGAAAAAAAGCTCTGCTTATAGTCGGGGAAATTACAATTCTTAGCATATCGATAATATACACATTCAGAATCATCATAAGTACAATTTTCTGTAAAAACACTCTTTCAAAATATGAAAGTTATCTTAGTGCAAAATGGTTAAAAATCGTTTTTATTGAAACTACTTCAAAAACGCCTCTATGAGAATTTTTTATATTTTCAAACTTTATAAACATCTCTCAATCCTCATCACGATAAAATTGTACTCGACATTGTGATACCGTTACAATGTTTGACCAAGTAGTAAGTAGCCAGCCTCAGCAACGCACGGGTTATCCCAAAATCACAGCCGGCGTTCGGATCGTTAGCATCCCGATTCACGCTGTTTTAACCTTTTGCCCTCTCAACCTTTTTCGAAGACCGCAACCCACCTTCCCCGATCATTATGAATTCGCCGGTGGTAATGAAAGGTGGAAAAGTAGTTCAGGAGGGGAAAGTAGAGAGACGCTGTCTCAACGTCAGACGCTCCGAAATTATCGAACGAAAAAAAAAACTTTCCCCCAAACTTGAAGACGTTGCCAAAATATCAAGGAAGAAGAAGTCCGAGTTGAAGTCTGATATCAGATAACTTTCTTGATGAGAGAAATATTTCATTCGAGGGGTCGCTGCATAGAACATGATTCCCCGGAGTTCAAAAGATTTTTTTCTACTTGATTAGATTCTGACGTTTATTCTTTAACGGATGATTGATGAATACCTCAAACTGCTGGTGAGTTAGTATAACTTTTAGTATAAAGCTGTACTTCACAGCGATTTATTATTTTTCTTCATAAATTATTACATAGTTTATCATTATTAGTTCATTCAGTTTCTTTATGTACGTAAGTAAATTCTCTCAATACAGAGCTTTCATTATCTGGGAAATTCATCTTATAGGAAATCTTCTCAATATATAGCTCATATTAAGTATACAGAAAATCATTTCAATATTAAGCTCTCACTACATAGGAAATCGTCTTACTATTCGAACTCTTAAAAATAGAAAATTTACACCGATCGCAAATATTCCCTGTTGTAAGGGTCCAGAATCACCTTAGACCCTTTTTGCGCTAAAAGAAAAAAAAGTCTGCCAAGTGGGTGTGGCACATAGTTTCCTCTTGTCCATAAATCAATTTTATAGATGATCCAATATCTAATAGTTAATCCAATAGTTATCTCCAATAGTTAATATCCAATAGTTAATCTCAAAATGTCATTCTCTAGGTACCTTGCACTTCACTCATACGGGACCATCTACGACCCAATCCGCATAATCCCTCAAAATTTCACCTAAATTGGATGAAAAATGTAGAAGTTATGGCTGTTACGAGGAAATACACGTTTGCGCATGCGCAGCGGCAACTATCAGTCCGGGGTGATGATTTTTTTAGGGGACCATCTACACGCCAACCCGCAATCGAAATCGGATGAGAAATGTGGAAGTAATGGCTGTGGCAAGGATTTCATGACCGACAGACAGACACGGAACCAAAATTGTTCAGGAAGGTCTGAAACGTAAAACGCGAGTAAAAATTTTGATTTTGGAGATTTTTTTTCCAACCATGGAAAGTGAAAACAAAGCTTCCGCTACCTTGATAGATTCGGAAGAAAACCTGTTCTTCCTAAATTTTGTGTTTTTGGGACTTGAACTATCCACTAAATGTAAACGGGCCATTACATCGTGACAAATTCATGATTTTACAGATGATCACGTTTTCGATCACAGTGCATTTTATAGGGGACCATCTAGGGGAAAATAGCACAAATACCCTGATCAAGAAACTGACCACAGACACTTCGACCAATACAGAGACCTATTCATCCAAAATTGTTCAGAAAGCTTTCAAAGTGAACATTTTATTCGTTGAACACTCAAATCTAAGGAGAAGTAGGAAGAAATAAGTGAACAAAAACAAAAAACGTCTGCCAAGTGGGTGTGGCACATAGCTTCCTCGTATCCATAACCCGATTATATAGATGGTCCGATGCATAGTAGTTAATCTCAAAAAACCAATCTCTAAGTACCTTCCACTTCCCTCATAGGGGACCATCTACACGCTAATCTGGACAATCCTAGAAAATTTCATCAAATTCGGATGAAAAGTTAAGTGAGTAGATGTATGTGATTGGATCAAAAAACATGCCGGCGGACAAAACAATGAAGGGGATGGCTCATTAGGGTCAAAGGCGATAGCTCTTACCTCCCGTATGTAGCAATAACAAGTGAACTGGGGCGTCAGAGGTAAGAGTGATTACTAAGAACGGCTCTTGGAAGAAATTATTTTGTTTTTCAAATTACGTAGAACCCCTCAAGATTTTTGACGATTTCGTTGAAAACGGGTGGAAAATATATAACTTATTTCTGTTACAAGTTGATACGTTTGCGCATGCGCGGTGGTTAAGTACCATAAACTTGGGAGCCATTATTTTCATTGGGGACAAGCGCAGTGGCTACTATCTGTCCGAAGGTGGCGATTTTCATAGGGGACCATCTAAATACTAATCTGTAACATCCCTGAAAATTTCATTGAAATCGGATGGAAAATGTGGAAGTTATGGCCGTTACAAGGAAATTCACGTTTTCGCATGCGCTGTGGCTACTATCAGTCCGAAGGTGGTACTTTTCATAGGGGACCATCTAATAACTACTCTGTAACATCCCTGAAAATTTCATTGAAATCGGGTAGAAAATGTGGAAATTATGGCCGTTACAAGGAAATTCACGTTTGCGCATGCGCAGTGGCTACTATCAGTTCGGAGGTGGTGATTTTCATAGGGGACCATCTAATGACTACTCTGTAACATCCCTGAATATTTCATTGAAATCGGGTAGAAAATGTCGAAGTTATGGCCGTTACAAGGAATTCACGTTTGCGCATGCGCAGTCGCTTCTATCAGTCCGGGGATTATGATTTTCATAGGGGACCATCTAAATACTAATCTGTAACATCCCTGAAAATTTCATTGAAATCTGATGGAAAATGTAGAAGTTATGGCCGTTACAAGGAAATTTAAGTTTGCGCATGCGCAGCGGCTACTATCAGTCCGAAGGTAGTGTTTTTCTTAGGGGACCATCTAAATACTAATCTGTAACATCCCTGAGAATTTCATCGAAATCGGATGGAAACTGTAAAAGTTATGGCCGTTACAAGAAATTCACGTTTGCGCCTGCGCAGTCGCTTCTATCAGTCCGGGGATGATGATTTTCATAGGGGACCGTCTACACACCAACCCGCACAATCCCTGAAAATTTCATCGAAATCGGACAATAACTTCGTATAGTTATGCGCGTTACAAGGAATTGATGACAGACGGACAGACAGACAGACAGACAGACAGACAGAAACGGAACCATAATTGTTCAAAAAGGTCTAAAACGCAAAACGCGAGTGAAAATTTTGATTTTGGAGAACTTTTTTTTTCATCCTTGAAAAGTGAAAACAAAGCTTCCGCTACCTTGGTAGACTCGGAAGCAAAACATCAAATTCCTTGGCTTAGGGATATGGGTTTGACTGTAATCAAATTTCAGAAATTTTGGAAAACCAATTTAACCTGTAATGAAAGTCGCTAAGAGTTCTTTCAGCATGATTGACTCTGAATTTCTGGGCTATGTGATCAGTAAGAGTTCAGCTCATATTCAGAACATCGAATGAATTTTTATTCTTATTGATGTTTCTGAATTTATAAATCCGTCAACTTGATCGTGTTTCATTCCATTTGAATTCATCTATTTTAAAGGTTTCTATATCGTGTCATCCAACGATTTTCGAACAATTACAGATTGTTCATGTTATTGTATGTCAGGAAGCTATTCT
>CM019173.2:20183886-20610441 GCA_009739505.2 Apolygus lucorum
TTCCTCTGGTTATCCAAGTTGTTTTCTCGAGGTGTGAGGCGGTTACGGACTACACGGGAATGAGAACAGCGGAGGGAATTGTGTTTATGTGAGATCCCCCCAGGCGGCAGTATAAACCATAACAGTGAAACTGCCAACACCCAGTAGCAGGTAGGTACCGTAAATATTTCCTTTCTTCAGCCACCGGAGGGAAGTTCGTTCTCAACTTCGTGTGCTTATACTGGCTTTTCCGTTTCTCACCTTCAACGCGGAAGTGCAGAATTTACGGCCGACCGAGTCGTGAAAATACATCAGGAACGCACGATGCTACTAAGCTTTTCCAAGTTTCGGTGTCTGATTTTACAATTAGTTTATCGCTTTTGGAAAAACTCCACTTTAACCCACCGCGGGCGCGCGGCGCCGCACTGTGCGGTACCACCGGAATTCTACCTAAACGAATATGAAGGGGTCCAAGAAATGTCTTGATGCCTCAAGGTAATCCTAGTACTAGTTATGCCCTACACATTTGCGTGGGTTTTAGCGGCAAATCAATTATCATCAGTGACATTCAATGCTTACAAAGGAGACAGTCGAGTCTACCGCATCATGTGAGCGCGCGCCTGGTAGTGCACTTAATTTTTGCAAGTTAATTTCATCCTTCTATTCAAATTTGATTTTTTTTAAAACATTTTTTCTAATGAAGGGGATGTGATACTAATTTTTGAAGATGCAAACATGTTCGTTTTCGGTTTATTATTTTCAATAATGAACCTTTGGAATCGACCAAGAAAAAAAATTGTTTAAACCCCACAAAATTTGTTGGTTACCTACGTTCAAGGTACGTAGAATCCAAAAATCAAATAAAAATGTGGTGTCCGTCCGCCGTACGCCGTACTCCCCCCCCCCCTAGCATTGACCGTTTTTATGAAATTTGTAAGTAGGTTCTTTTAGGGTCTAGTTGTGCCTCGAAGATTTGGTTGATGTAGGTCACTTCTAAGGATCAAAAAATGATTTTTGAAAACGCCCTAACTCAAAACATTTTGATATAAAGGTACTGTTTTCCTGTATTTGAGATTCTATAGATCTTAGAATTTTATGAGACCTCGCGGAGCTCTGTAGAACGAACTGTTCGCTCCCTACGAGAATTTAAGGGTTTGGACGTACAATAAATCAAGAACACGAGTGTGAATCGCAAAAGAGGCCGTTCAAATTTTAGCTGACCGATTGCGATCGATGTTTTTCTTCATGTTGGATGGGTGGTGGCTTTGCAGACAAGTAAACCATTGTGTATAATTTGCAGCGTTTTCGCTTCCGTGTCTACCACTCGCGTTTTACGTTTCAGACCTTCCTGAACAATTTTGGTTCCGTGTCCGTCTGTCTGTGTGTCTGTCATGAAATCCTTGTAACGGCATAACTAACGAAGTTATTTCCGATTTCAATAAAATAAATTTTCAGGGATTACCTATGCGGATTAAATAGGGTGTGAGCCTGGGGTAGGAAAAACGATTATTATATTTTTAATCTAAGGTAGACCTCATCCTGAGAATTTTGGTACCAGCCGGTACCTTCTAGCGTGTGTAAATCTTTTCCTATGAATTTTTAAAGTTTCGACCGATTATGACGTCACAGTGGGCTGGGGGTCCTGCCCAGGCTAGAGGGGCGCGTGACGTCATAAACGGTCGAAATTTGAAAAATCATAGAAACAGATCTACTCACGCTAGAAGGTCTCGGTTAGTGCCCAAAATTCTCAGGATGTAGTCTACTCTCGATTAAAAATCTAAAAAAATCAAGGCGCACCCCCCATTGTAGACGGACTCCTATGAAAATCATCACCCTTGGACTGATAGTAGTTGCTGTGAAGAACGTGAATTCCTAGTAACTTTCATTTTTTATCCGATTTCGATGATGTTTTCAGAGATTATGCGAATTAGGTTGTAAATGGTCCCATTGAAAATTAAGGCCTGAAAATTGAATGTATTCTCTGCGCATGCGCAAACGGTAGAATCCTTGTAACAGCAACAACACTTACATTTTTCATCCTAATTTGATGAAAATTTCTAGGATTGTTCAGATTGGCGTGGAGATGGTCCCCTATGAGGGTAGCGGAAGGTTCTAAGAGATTGATGTTTTGAGATTAACTACTAGGTATGCATCGGATCATATACACAATCGGGTTATGGATACGAGGAAGCTATGGCCCACTTGGCAGACGCTTTTAACATCTACCAGTCTCAGACAATTTCAGGAGTGATTGTACTGCGAATACCTATCAAATTTCTTAGCGGTCAGTTCCCAAAAATAGCATCAAAAATTGTTCATGTGACTTGGAACTTAATGATTACTAGACACTGGATACTAGAAGAGCTCAGTAAAATATTCAAACTTCATAACCATAACAGTTCGTAGTGGACGGAGATAACAACAGAAGTAATCGTCATGGTTGATGTGCTGGAGTAAAGAACTTTCGACCTACTTTCGGCTTCTTGTTGGGCTTTCAACGTTATTTTCGTCTCCAACTGTCTCTCTCCAAAGAACAGCGTCCGGCTATAAGAACTACCTTGATCCCTGATAGCGTGGGAAGAGGAGTTCTTCCCAACAACAACAATAACGCCAGGGGACGACTTTTCAGGCTTTCTTTTTTTTTTTTGGAAATGCCGAGATGGAACCAACTTAAACAAGATATAGGTTGGACAGTTCTTGGCCAAAAGATCTGGAAAAAGCGGGGAATCCAGGCAATTCCATTAGGCCCTCCCCAAGAAATAACGCGGCTACCCCGCCCTTCTGCGAATAAGTCTACCACAGCCAGTCTCTTCGGCCGCCATCTTAACCCTCTGGTGTATTTTATCGGCTATTTATTGAGCTAATGCTGGGTTCTTTATAAACGAGGGATCCCAGTGGGATTTCCCGTAGGGACATCCCGATTCGGCTTCTATTCATTACATTGCATTGCTATTTAGAAGGGGAGGTTCCTGTTCAGGGAAGGCTTCCAACAACCCAGAAGTGATTGCAAAAGCAAACAAATGCAAAAGTCCTAGAGTGTTTATATTTACGTTGTTTGGGGGCTATTAGGAGGTACTAATCTGAGTAACTTAATGTAAGTACTAATGTAGCTACAAAATCTAAGTATCCATAAGCCCCTTCTTATTGCATCTTCCGTATTCATCAAAGAGCATCACATTTTGGCACTCTTTTTTCGGTTTTTGCCTCTTGTTCTTTCCCATTGCACTCTATCTGATTTTGACTTCATGCAAGAAATGGTAAAGAATGAAATGCCCTTCAGAATTAATTCCATGACAATTTTCGTAGGAGCGATCGTTTCGGAGCTACGGGACTCCAAAAAAGGCTAAAAATGTCAAAATTGAAAATTTAACACAATTTTAACACGAACGTGATAGCAGTAAATTCTATCTGACATAGTGACTAGATTATAATATTAGGTGATAAAATTGACGCTCTAGATCGGTTTATTACTGGGGCAAATATGAAAATCCCCTTCTGACTCGACAGGGGTTCAACTCAAACTCATTTCCAAAGGTTCGTTAGATATGCTAAAATTGAACCAAAATTCGTACATCAGAGTTTTTCTCGTGAATATTTGCTTGCACTCTACCCGTTGCGGTTATATTCGACCCGGGTGCGGCGAGAAAGAATATAAACTTGCAACGGATTGATGAATTTTCCTCCTAAACGAGAACCCCTGCTAGCTCTCAACCCTTTGAACTACTCCGACTTCGCCAGTTTAGAGCTGCACTGACTTTTCTCAGAACCCTTGATGAAATACTTCCATCCACCCTCATCATCCCGCCGGATTCTCCACTTTCCCGAGCTCCGGATTCTCCACTTTTCCGACTCTCAAGTGCCCTCTTACTTTCCATCCTTATTTTTTACCTTTCTGAGTATTTCTCTTTTTCTTCGAGAGAAACGTTTTATCCAAAAAATGCTCACCGCTACACTCACCGTCGACTCTATTCGTATTTTTCTTTATATTTTTTGTTCTTCTTTCCTAAAGAGAATATATTTGTCGAATGCGTCTCGCGGGAATCCTTTCGTCTCGAGTCCTTCGGGATTTTCCCTTCCACCAGTAACATAACTTTTCACGTACACGTCCCTTTTCCTCTCAATTATTCATTCAACGTCTCCACGTTTTTTGAGTCAATACTTCGAACTTCTCCCGTCGTATCATTTTGATAATTCGGATAATGAAATTATTATCATAACATGGCGGATTAATATATCGTGGTACTTAGAGATTTGTCGTTTGAAAATTCCTCTTTATCCAGTGAATGGACGACTATTATTTATTCATCCGAGTTTCAGTCCCTTACTAGAAAACAAAAACTTTCCCCGTTTGTGGGCCTATTGATACGGAAGAACAAGATGTCCACACAGTGTCCAAGAAGGTACGGTCAAACTTCAGGGGTCAATTCTACAAGTAATTTGCAACAAAAAGTGCGTCGTGGAACCTTTTTGCTACCGAGTCTACCAAGGTAGCGGAAGCTTTGTTTTCACTTTTCAAGGACGAAAGAAAAAGTTCTCCAAAATAAGAATTTTCACTCGCGTTTTGCGTTTTATACCTTTCTGAACAATTTTGGTTCCGTGTCTGTATGTCTGTCTGTCTGTCTGTCATGAATTCCTTGTAACGCGCATAACTATACGAAGTTATTGTCCGATTTTTATGGAATTTTCAGGGATTGTGCGGGTTGGTGTGTAGACGGTCCCCTATAAAAATCATCATCCTCGGACTGATAGAAGCGACTGCGCATGCGCAAATGTGAATTCCTTGTAACGGCCATAACTTCTACATTTTCCATCCGATTTCAATGAGATTTTCAGGGATGTTACAGATTAGTATTTAAATGGTCCCCTGTGAAAATCACTACCGTCCAACTGATAGTAGCCACTGCGCATGCGCAAACGTGAATTTCCTTGTAACAGCCATAACTTCCACATTTCCAACCTGATTTCGATGAAATTTTGAGGGATTATGCAGATTAGGTTGAGAATGGTCCCTATAAAATCATCACCAGAGTTATTTTGCTACTAAGATTGTTCTCGTACATTGAACCTTTCCTCACTAAAATGAGTATGACTCCCTTATTTCTCATGTCTCAAATTATTTCTCAAGTCAAATCTGATTACATCGTTGAAAGGAACATTAAATTTCCAATCGGATGAGCTACAACACACATTATTAAACTTGCATCTACACACACACAAGACACACAACATACATTCACACAACTCTACACATTTACACACACACGCATACATTTACACATTTACACTTACATTTCTTCAAGTCCAAACTTGAAACTTAGCAATTTTTGAGTTGTTTGACGAAATTCCCGGAAGATTTTTGCCCATTTCCTGTTGAAGAAAATCAATGCGGTTATCAGCAAAAGCTTCCTAAAAATCTCAGCTTTCCAACGGTATAATCAAAACATGTTTTACAATGGAACTAGAAGTTTGTGTTTGAACACGGAAAAATTGGGATTTTTTTCAACGAAATCAACATTTTGATTGTATTTTTTTTTCGACATTTTTTTTTTTTTTCGTGTTGTATTTTGTTTTGTGTTTTGAGTTTTTTGTTTTGTTTTTTGTTTTTTGTTGCTCCCACCATCCACCCAACTCCGAATCTTCCCATCAAAACGTCGATTTCGTTGAAAAAAAATTTCAATTTTTTTCTGACATTTTTAGGATGTATTTTCTGAAAACCGCATTGATTTTCCTCAATAGGAAATGAGCAAAAATCTTTCTGGAATTTCGTCAAACAGCTCAAAAACTGCACTTAGCATTGACCCATTTTGATGAAATTTGGTATGTGGCCTCCATTCGGGGTCTAGTTGTGCCGCAAAGATTTTGGTTGATGTAGGTCACTTCTAAGGGTTCAAAAATGAATTTTGAAATTTTGAAAACCTAACTAAAAAAAATTTCGATCTAAAGGTATTGTTTTTCTTTCAATTTAGGATAGTATAGAATTTTAAGAATTTTTGAGACCACGCGGAGCCCTGTAGGACAAACCGTTCACTCCCTACGAGAATTTAAGGGTTGAACTTACGATGACTCAGAAACACGACCGTGAATAGCAAAAGAGGCCGAATCTCCATTCAAATTTTAGCTGACCGTTGGTTGGTGGTAACAATGTCATAGCGTGATGTTTATAGAAAAAAATAAACATTTGTGTAATAATTTGCAGCGTTTTTTGTGAGTTATTATATATATCAAAGAATGATGTTATGACAAAAATTTTGAAGATTTTTTTAAATCGATTTCTTTGGAAATTTTTGTCATAGCTCTATTTTAATACTTACAATTTCCCACAGAAAATTCTGCTGTCCATTAAATTCAAAATTGCAGTTCATTTTCGGTTACTCCGGTGACACTTTGGGATATCCGTGGAGTTCCAGAGATGTTTTCGGTGGCACTGGTGATACCATTAGGGTTAATACAGGTACGTCGACGAACCTCACAAATCGCGAATGAAGTCCGTGGAAAATGCTGGGGAGAAAGGTTTTATTACGGACTTGGCCTAAACTCTCAGGACAGGCTGGACTATATTGGCTAGATGACTTCCTGCATGGCCTTATTAGTGGTACCTAACCAGTAGTCTAATGTAAGCCATCAAGGCTCACTGGATTGTTTCCACCTTATCGAAATGAACGTGTGAGTTTCTTACAATGTTTTTAGATGTTTACCATTTATAGGATATACCCCAAATTCCCTTCATGGATCAGACCTCATCTCCCTTTAAATCTTGCGCCGAACCCAACGTTTTTGAATGAGCTAGACCTCAACTTCCCTTCATGGTATAATCTCCAACTTTCTTTTTTAACCAAACCCCAACAAGGACCTCTTTATTGGATATATTCCAACTTTCCTGTATTGGCCAGTCCCCCAATATCCCTTTCTGAGCTTGTTATTTCGGAGAAAATGGTTTAATTCATAAAACGATTGAATCACACAAATAGCAAACGGTGTTAGCGATTGCACTCCATTGTGAACCAGCGAGTATCATTGTGTTAGGAGTTGGACAATGGTGTATTCTCTTCCCAAATACCGCAGAACCCCCACTCGTCTTCATAATACGGAAAAATACCGAGGAAAAATTATATATATCATACGTTTTTTTATTCGCGTTCTGGGAGCACTTGGAAACGCTCGAGAAGTGGCAAGGAGGTTTTTACAACTTCCCCACAGCTGTCCCCAGCCGACTGTTTCTCTTTTGTGATACTCCCTAATATCCCACTTTTCGCGAGGGGGAACTGAAAGGTTCCTTTTTTCCCACAGCGATATTTCGCGCAATGGAGAGGATTGCATATAGAGAACGCTAGCCCCCCTCAACTCCTGGACCCTACAAACCCCGAAAGGGGAGTGAAATATAAAAGGAAACCCAGGGAAGCTGTTAGCCCCATCCTTTTCAACTTTTAGGTCCGACCTAACCGAAAGTGATGTCCGACGCTGCGCTATAATGTGTTTTCATTGTTCTCGGTTGCCTTTAGAGACGTGAAATATGATCACTAAGCTCCAAACTAAGCCCTGCACGCATTGTATGTTTGACTTTCATTTCTCCAGGATTACATTCCAGCCAACCTTGAAGGGAGTTTGAATTTTCCAGAAAAAAATAACACCGTCGAGGATAAACTTTTCTAGTTGAAAGCATCGGAAAACAAACTGAACAATCAGATATGTACTCAACTTTCGTGTGTAGGAGGTAGCTCGCATATTAGTCTTCACGTTCATTCAACGAGGATGTGAGTGGACCATTTTAAACATGGTACTTTGCAGCTATAATTCCTATATTTATTCAAAAGAAGAATACGCAGTTAGATTAATTTCGTACATACTATTTTTTGGTTTATCATTTTCAATAATAAGCCTTTGGATTCGAGCAACAAAAAAATTGCAACCCACCCCTCAAAATTTGATGTTTTACGTTTCAAGGTACGTAGAATCCGAAAATCGAATAAAAAATTTTCCGGCCGTCCGCCGTACGCGGCACTTTTCTTTGCAACACTGGACCGATTTGGTTCAAATTTGGTATTATGGCTCCATTTGGGGTCTAGTTGTGCCACGAAGCTTTTGGTTGATGTCAGTCACTTCTAAGGAGTGAAAATTGAGGGTAGAAATTTTCAAGAGTGCCCTAGCTCGAAAACTCTCGAAATAAACGTATCGTTTTTAACCAATTTCAAATAGTATTGAATTTTTACAAATTTTTGAGACCACCCGGAGCTCTGTAAGACAAACCGTTCGGTCCCTACGAGTACGAGTACGGGGTCTCCTTCGATAAAACAGAATCACGACAGTGAATCACAAAAGAGGTCTAATCTCCGTTCAAATTTTATCTGAGTAAAATGCGATCGCTGTTCATTTCTTCGATTTGTATTCAGTTTTGCTTTCTTAGCAACCAGTAATCAAATTCCCATATGTAGCTCTCTATTTTTCGAATCGAGTGTGAAACGTTTAGTTCTTTCTAATAAACTTGATAGTGAAGGTGTGAAGGCAGTATGGTGTGATAGGTAGTACCTACCAATAGTTGGTTGGTAAAAGAAAGTTGGTAGGTAAAAAAAACTTTGGTAGGTAAAAAACGCTGCAAATCATTGCCCAAAGGTTTATTATTTTCTGTATAGATCACCCTTCTGTGTAGATCCCTCCCTACCAACCGTTGGTACCTACTATCTACTAGGGCATTTTTGAAAATATCAACCCTTCATTTCCATTTGATTGGTGGTTAGGGTTGAATTTTCAAAAAATGGCCTTGTAGGTAGTAGGTATCTACGGTTGGTAGGGAGGTATCTACACAGAAGGGTGATCTATACAGAAAATAATAAACCTTTGGGCAATGATTTGCTGCGTTTTTGATTAAACGCCGCTCTACAAAATTGTATTCTACAAAAATCATATGTTAGCCCAATCGTCTATTTAACACAATGACCTGAGTATACCTACCGTTCAGGAAGTGATCCGATGCGCGTACAGGAAGCTAGGCACGAGAATGACAGACCACGAAAACCCACTAGTAGCTCGTATTCCCCAGAACCCTCCACCACCTCCAGGTAATGGGCGACTGAAGAGAAAATTACCACAGGACGCTTTGAGGGAACCGATATGATCTGTGAGTTGTACCACCACCTATGCTAACAGTAACATTCAACAGCAATTAATGCAGCTGTTAAGCATTACTATTTTACTTCCATAATCTCACACATCTGTTGTTACAAATTACTTATATAAATATACTTTTTTTGTCACCCAAACTAATATTTCTATTCGTAAAGTAACAATTTATTATAATTCCTGTATAGGACAGCCATTCCGCTGCACCTTGGACAAATACCATGTAAATTAAGCCTAGCTGCTTACTGTATTTAACAAAACAGTAATGTCAGCATTGACAATGAAGTTTGCTATTGGAAAAAAAAATCATCTATTTCAGCCTTACTATTTGACAGTCAGAGGAGGCTCTGTGAATTCTTCTTTTGAAACGCAATTGTTCCACTTTCAGCAACAAGAAAGTTCAAAAGCGCGTCAAACTATACAAGTATTCACTTTGCACGTTCTTCGAGCCATTCCATGATCTAAACTACCAAAAGTCATTCTTAAATTGGATCTAAAGATCTCAAAGTAAAGAGTATTTTAGGATTGGGCCCCTCGTTTACATGTTATGATTCTAGTCTGCAGTTCTTGATGAATTTCATCACTTCAAAACTCACACATTTTCACTCACTCTCATTTGGTCTGGTTTTATCACAAATCACAAATTTGTCTGAATCATCAACTAGGTACTTTTTTGTTATTCATACTAATATTACTATTTGTAAACTAACAATTTATTATAATTCTGGTATAGGACTGCCATTCCGCTGCACCTTGGACAAATACCATGTAAATTGAGCCTAGCTGCTTACTGTATTTAACAAAACAGTAATGTCAGCATTGACAATGAAGTTTGCTATTGGAAAAAAAAATCATCTATTTCAGCCTTACTATTTGACAGTCAGAGGAGGCTCTGTGAATTCTTCTTTTGAAACGCAATTGTTCCACTTTCAGCAACAAGAAAGTTCAAAAGCGCGTCAAACTATACAAGTATTCACTTTGCACGTTCTTCGAGCCATTCCATGATCTAAAATACCAAAAGTCATTCTTAAAGTAGATCTAAAGATCTCAGATTAAGAGTGTTTTAGGATTAGGCCCCTCGTTCATATGGTATGGTTCTAGTCTGCAGTTCTTGATGAATTTCATCACTTCAGAACTCACACATTTTCACTCACTCTCATTAGGTCTGGTTTTATCACAAATCACAAATTAAATTTGCGCTCCTGTATTTTATTCTTCACTTGATTCAAGATGACAAATTTTACATTAAATGACTGACAAAATGGTCTGAATTCGGCTCAGAAGCGCCAGAAGAGTTCTGTTCCACAACCACTTGTCATAATTTAAAATTTAATAGGTACCTACCTAGGTACCTAGGTTGTGGAACAGAACTCTTCTGGCGCTCCTGAGCCGAATTCAGACCATTTTGTCAGTAATTTAATGTAAAATTTGTCATCTTGAATCAAGTGAAGAATAAAATACAGGAGCTGTTTACTTCTGAGAAGCACCACTTCTAGGGTGTTTTTCGCCTCCTTAGTTCAAAAGTTGGTCGTTTATTATGTCTGGTTCGCCATAGCAATAACTCGAGACGACCCCTAAGGCCAAACTACGCCCAACCGCAGGAAATCGATCCCTTAGGAAAACACATTTACATGAAAAGAAGAGAGCGGAACCCGTTGGTTGCAGAAGGGATTCCCTCAGTGACGTAACGACCTGGAACCTTCTTTATGACGTCAGACCCCGCCCATTGCATCCTTCCTCGAGGGCAACTTCTCCCCGAACACAAGGATGACGGAGATGGCGTTTATTCCGCGCTCATACTCCACAAAGAAGAGATGAGGGGTGCTCCTCCACACCGAAAAGAGATGGGATGCCTACTTGGGGTTTTCCCATCTCCTACAGCCATGTACAAGAAGGTGGGGCTGTATATGGGATGAAGGGGGCTAGTGTTTTTCGGCTTATTCCGTCATAACGATAAACAACGGGGAAGTGGTCCACGGCCTTTGCTGGAACCTTCTCTTGCTGAGACCTCCTTGTTCATGGCTACTCTGCCGTCGCATTACATCGGATTTACATGTTTGCCAGAGATGGTGGCGTTTTTCTTGTCAAGTCCTCCCAACAACCGGAACACCTCCTGTTTCACCCTTCTCTTCTGATGGCCTTTCTCGTGTCATCGAGATACGAGTAAAGTACACGGGCTATGACCCCACTGAAGTGAGTGAGACCAACAGCAAAACGTAAATCATAAAGGCGAAGTTGGGAGCAGCTGGACTAGAGGAAAACAACTGACGGGTATTTCTTCTAATTACTCTTTGACTTCTAAAAATATGGAAGGTTAGACAGTTAGGAAAGTATTTGAATTCCGAAGTCAATCGCCGTGATTAGTTTCCATTTTGTTCTCCTGGTATCCATTATGATCCCTGTTACATATTACATAATTATTAAATATGATAATTGAATTATTAAATAAATAAGGATAAATGTACTAATTAAGAAATAGAATAAACTAAAATTACTTATATGATCAAGTCAGATCTAGGTGGTCATGAATTGTATGACCGTGTTGGTTGGTGGAGAGGGATCACTCTCTAATGTGCCGTCCTAAAACATACAACCATCATATAATAAAATCGCATATAACAACAATCCCGTTTTAATTGGATTTCATCTGTGGAACTAAAAACATGAAGTTAGGTGAATAAATTCGACAATTTTTGTTGTTCAGTTGGGATGATAACCAGATTTCGTGAGTTTGATTCTGACAATAAGAAGGTTCATTATTGAAAATAATAAGCCAACATTATTGTAAAGTGATGCATGCATTCCAGGGGACGTCCCATTGGATAAGCATTAGGTCAATTTAAACCAGTTGGTAAGCGATAAAACTGTTCCACGCTATGTAATTTATTTAGTATTTTAGGAAATAAATAGTGGTCTCCCTCTTCCCCTCACCCTTATCCACCGTAACCTCGTATTTGAAGAGCATTTTAAAATCTATGATCTACGATACCCAACATCAAAACACCTCCCCCCCCCCCCCCCACCAATGGTGCCAGTCTGGCACCAAAGCGGAAATACGTCGTAACGGTGAACTCTCATATATTAGTTTTGGTAGGCAGTCCGTCGAAGTTCACATCCGTATTCAAGGTGAAACACAAAACATATTGTTTAGTAATGCATGCATTCCAGGGGACGTCCCATTGGATAAGCATTAGATCAGTTAAACCAGTTGGTAAGCGATAAAACTGTTTCACTCGATGTAATTTATTTATTACTTTAGGCAAGAAATAGTGCCCCCCCCCCCTCTCACCCTTATCCACCTTAACATTTCTAGCGGCATGGGAGCCTCGAATCTGAAGAGCATTTTAAAATCCATGATCTACGATACCCAACATGCGAATTCGAGTTCACCCCCCCCCCCTCACCTCACCAACGCCAACAATGGTGCCAGTCTGGCACCAAAGCGGAAATACGTTGGAACATTGAACTTTCTTCTATTAGTTTTAGTAGGCGGTCCATCGAGGTTCACATCCGTATTCAAGGTGAAACACAAAAAAACAAAAACCACGATTTATGCGGTTTCTGGTGTCCTGGCACCATATCCTGGCACCATGGTGGTACAGAGAATAATTCATGAAAATCCGGAGGTATAATGAGAATTTTTCCTCAATTTCAAAGGTTGGGTACAATTAGTAAGCAGTAAAGGAACCGAAATATTGAAAAATCGGATATTTTGTGAATATTATCCCCCCACCCATCCCCTCCCCTTGCAAATTTTGGTGCTCTGGTAAAATCATGTACTACTCGGAAGTTATTTGAGTCAAACAAAAAAAGAAACACGCAAATCGGTTGGAAATTGAGGCCTGGGTAGATTTTACAAGATTACCCCCGCAAACGCACGTTTTTTTAAGCATTAACCCCCCCTTTCCCCCCCTTAAAAAGCAAAATTCAAAACTCCGACGCCGTAGTGCACAACTAGATAGTTTTTGGCGTCGAAGAAGAAAAGAACCACGAAAATCGGTTGAGAACTAAGGCCTGCGCAGACGACACAAGATTATGCCCAAAAACGCACGTTTTTCGATCATTAACCCCCCCTTTCCCCCCCTTAATAGGCAAAATTCGAAATTCCGGCGACGTAGTGCACAACTAGATAGTTTTTCCGCGTCGAACAACAAAAGAACCAGGAAAATCGGTTGAAAACTAAGGGACGACTAAAACTAAGACGACACAAGATTTTGTCACACACACACACACACACACACACACACACACACACACACACACACATACACACACACACACACACAGACATACACCTATAGTTTTTTTTCGCGGATTTGGATTCAGAATGGTCTAAAACGGATTACTGTGTGGTTATTTTTTTTTTCTGTTGAGTGTTGTCCAACTTCACCCCAGATCGAACGCATAAGGACGCCCAAGTCTTACTGTGGGACGTCCTAAAAACCCCACGAAATATGCGGTTTATGGTGCCCTGGCACCATGGTGGCACCATTATTGATTCCATGGTGGTTAAGGGAAGAATTCATGGAAATTCGGGTATATTGAGAATTGTTCCTCAATTTCAAAGCTTGGGTACAATTAGTAAACCGTAAAGAGACCGAAATATTGAAAAATCAGATATTTTGTGAATATCATCCTCTACTCGCCCCCTCCACAGGCTAACTTTGATACTCTGGTGAAATATTGTGCAATTCGGAAGATTGCTGATTAATCGCATAAGTCCCAGTCTTACTGTGGGACGTCCTAAAACTAACGGATCTCAGCTCATAGTTTTTCCCCGTGGGATGATTGTCAAATTGTCTGTGTCCAATGAGTTGATAAGTTTCAATACATTTCGGATCATTTTCCAGGTAATAAAAATGAAATAGTCCTTCTAATATATATAATTTTTTTTCTATGATCATACGTCATTTGCTTTACAGTGAAGTCCTACACTTGGTTGGATGGCTGACGTAAGTCACAGCATACCTGATACAGAAGATCAAACTACGAATCAGTTTACCTCAACCCCTTATCAATAAGGATATTTTTATTAATAAGCATTCTTATTAACATGAATCAATCTTGTTAATAAGACTAATTTACGTATCTTTCACCAGACTAATATGGACTTAACCATGTGGAATTTGAAGAGCAGCCGCAACATGTCACTTAAGACAGAATCAGGAGTCGCAGAATCGAGTATTGCGAATGAGACTTCTACCGTTATCCACAATAATCTCGATTATCACCGTGACCAAGGACTCATACGTAAGGAGGGACAGCAAGTGAACTGATCACACCAACCCCTCAATCACAGCGATCCCCCTCAACTCCCTTCTGATAACCATAATAATGATTTTTTTCGACAAATCTCGCAATACATTCGATTTTTTCGAATTTTTTCGACTATCGCAATTTGTATAGTTTTCCTGTTCTTATATGTGTATATTACAAATGTAAAATTACACATCAATTTTGGATGGACACAAGCCAACCAGACTTGGCGAACGTTAAGAAAAATTTACCCATGATATTTTTCCTAAGATAATTGAATTACAATAATAATCTGATACTAAATATCAATATATTCATATTGACCTTAATATTATTCAATAGTTTTATTCTACCTAATTGTAAAATTGCGATTATGTAATGACAAGATGAATGGTACGTCTACGGCGAGCTGAGTATACCCCGCCCTCAAGACCGAGCAGTGTTGCGGGTTGCATAAATGCCACGTTGGCGGCGAAAATGCTACGAACAAACTTCATCAACCACAAAATCTTATTTCAATACTGTCTGAATATACAAGTGGTGTATTCACAAAGATTCCTAGGAGGTGTTGTTGTGGGGCCCACTCAAGCAAAACGTCAATTCGTTCAATCAAAGATAAGTGGTTGGATTGAGAGTGTTTCAAAGATGTCCGAGGCAGCAAAGCAGAGTCCACAAGCAGCCCACACAGCCTTCACCAAAGCTCTCCAACGGGAATGGGCCTATATGCAGCGAGTGGTGGGTGGATTTGAAGAGGAGTACGTTAATTTGCGCGACACAATTCGAAACAAGCTGGCTCCTGCCATCCTTGGTCGAGAGACAGGAATTTTACAAGAGCTTCTCGAATACCCAACAAAGTTGGGAGGCCTAGCTCTTGAAAATCCCGTCAAAGCGGCTTCAATGGCATACGAGACATCCAGAGAAGCCACAGCGCCACTCTCTGATGCCATAAGGAGTGGCAGAACTTTGGATGTTTCCCAGTACGAATAGGGTGTGGTGTCAAATTTGCGAGAAGTGGCAACACAGCGAAAAACCACTGAGCTTGCAGCCAGCGAGCAGCTTTTGACATCACTACCCAGTAGGCAACAGAGGACCATTCGGAGGACTAAGGAGGCATCTCAATGGCTCAGCGTCGTCCCACTTGCAGCAGAAAACTTCGACTTGTCGTCTTCCCAATTCCGTGACGCACTAGCCATTCGGTACGGTTGGGAACCAAGAGTTTTGCCAGTATGGTGCGACGGATGCGGGAGTCCCATGGACATGAACCACGCCCTCAATTGTATGAAGGGCGGCCTGATCAAACAGGGACACGACCTGGTTCGGGGCGAATGCGCCAAAATAGCAAGCCTCGCATGGAACGGCGTTGTTACAGAACCAGTTCTTCGTGAAAGTGCTGATGGCAGCCCCGGCCTGGTGGCAGACATGAAGGTTCATGGTGTGTGGGACCGTGAGAGACCTGCGTTTTTTGATACCCGCGTTATAAACGCTGACGCAGTCTCTTACACTTCCATGGACTGGCCAACCATCTCTCGCCATGCTGCCCAAGCCAAACATGCAAAATACGACAGAATAGCCGAAGATCTGAGAGGGTCTTTCACGCCACTCGTTATTTCATGCGATGGAGCATTGCATGAAGAGTATGACGCTTTTCTCAAAAATGCCTCCTTACGCCTTGCCAACAAATGGTCCAAATCCTACGCTCAAGTAATGATGTGGACGCGAGTGAAAACTCAATTCTCCGTCCATAGAGCGGTTTCCATGAGGCTAAGAGGCCCAAGGAAACAAGTCCGAGGACTCGGACTGGAGGACGGAGCAGCAATTAGGCTGCTCCCACAAGACTAACTCCTCCACATTTACGCTCGCTTGCTCGCAAAAAAAAAAAAAAAAAAAAAAAAAAAAAAAAAAAAAAAAAACCTTTGGCATAAATCAATTACAATTTTTGGCGAACTTTTGGCATACCAATTGGAACTTTTGGCAACTCATTTTGAACTTTTGGCAAATCCATTACGTTTCGACAACTACTGGAGTCCTTGTCCACCTTCATTCCTTCTACAATGTTCAATAAAGTGTTTTTCTCTCTCTCTCATATACCAGAAATATGTTGCAAATAGGTTTTACCTTGGTGTTCATTAAGTATTTATTTATCATAAAGGACGAAAAATATTGCTATGAACATTCCCAAAATGTTCCATAAAACTGGTACGAAGCATTCGGAACAATCTTCCTGAACATGCTTTCTCCATGCCTAATTCCTCCAAAAATTTGATTACTTGGGTTTCTGGAGTGAGTGGACGACACATCCCGGCCATCCTTAGAGAATAGGCCGTACAAGCAGAAGGGAACTGCTCTTGAGTGCGGATCGTGACGCTCATTTTTATAAGCGGATCAAGGGGTAATCAGGAGGGACCCCAATCTCTACCCCTCGCCCTTATGACACTCTCTTCTGTGCTTTGAAACATGTTCCTTCGTCCAGTTCTCTCCATTTACTTCCTCGAGGGACTCCGAATCTCTCCTTGTTAGTTCGCCTCGAGTCTCGAATTTTCCCAAACTCCAAAATATGTGGCAAATAAGTCAATTCTCTGGAGCACGTACATAAGTTCACCGTTAAATAGAATACTACGTAATAGCAAAGATGTAGATCTGCCCAACTACGTCAACCGATTGGGAATGTGGTCCACTGGAATTATCAACTCCTACTTCGCCGAGATTCCGGTAAATTTATCACCTTCTGATTAAGTGTAAAATACGGCCTATTGAAACAAGTAATAATTAAAGTAAGTTTAGACTAGATTGCAACATGAAGAACATAAATTAGTAGGTTGTCGTGTCATATAGAAATAGCTTACCCATAATTATTGAAGATCGAAAGCTCGGCAAAGAAGGAGGTGATAATTCCATTGAACCCCTTTCCCAATCAGTTGATGTAGTATACTACATAATTACAAGGATTACCTAATCAACGAAATGATTCATTGGACATTGTAGTCTTACCTGTATTAATCAGGAAAAGGACGATTTGGAGTATATTCAGATTATTTCCTGCGTCAGGTATTTATTCAGGATTTTGATAGGTCTCAGTCATTTGGTTCAGCCCAGTAAGATTAAAATGGGGGGTGCGCCTTGAGTTTTTTTTTTAGATTTTTAATCGAAAGTAGACTACATCCTGAGAATTTTGGCACCAACCGTGACCTTCTAGCGTGAGTAGATCTGTTTCTATGATTTTTCAAAGTTTCGACCGTATATGACGTCACGCGCCCCTCTCGCCTGGGGCCCCCCAAACCACTGTGACGTCATGAACGGTCAAAACTTTAAAAATTCATAGGAAAAGATTTACACACGCTAAAAGGTCCTTATCTAAGAGGAAAGTTATTAAACAAGAACAGGTAAAACCTCATTTTCTCCATCTTGCTTTTTTTATTTTTTCTCTTCAGTACTTCGATTTCGATCTTTACTGGCTTTGTGAAAAGTTGCCTCTGAGGACTATACAAAGTGAGATTTCACGATCTCAGCGCTTCAAGCGGCCGTACATGAACTATTGCTGGTTTACCTCATCCTCCCGGTTTTTTTAAACGTTCATATGTTCTACACTGTTTATTCGTAAATTAGTAAGTACGGGCTGAAAGTTGCCGTAGGAGTTTTTTCGAGGTGCTGAATCCGATTTTGGGGTCAAAAATAGGAAATTCTGACATGGTGAAATTCCTCATTGGTGGTAAGAAGATCAGGGAGAATATTTTAAATGAGAATAGAAGAGAACGGGGGTAAATTTTGATGTCTGAAAACAGCTTCTCCAACACGGCAGCTCCATCAGAAATATAATGCGAGACGAAACACATATTTCATTACAATTTTGGTGGTTTCAGTCCTCTCTGGCCCTATAAGATTCGGTATACCTAGTGTTGTTACCACCCGTTATAGCGACGTGACAATTTAACGACAGAGGATTTGGTGGGAGACCCTTTCTCTCCCAAACCTCGATGCTTTATATGAGAGAATGTAATGGTTAGCCACATAAACAGAAATCCATTATTGCGACGCGTATACGTGGCCACAATCGCCAATATCCCATGCCCGTTATAATGGTAATATCGTTATAATGGTAATAAAATACCTGAGCCCGTTATGGGTTTGAAGAGTAGGTATAGAGGCAACTACGGGGCAAAGATAAGGAAAAGGAGGCACGTGCGAGGTGATTTATCTTAGTGGAGAGGAAGGTTTTCCCGGGGTTATAGATTATTGCCTTCAGATACACATAACCGCCATTGTTGCCTGAGATTGAAAGTGGAAGGGGGGGATCCGCATTGTGCCGGACCTCGCAGATATCGACAATGAAGGAAGTTACTTTTCTATATATACGAGTCTATCCTGGAGGAGATACGAGGTAAGAGTCACGAATGATTTCTTGATTAGACCGAACGTGGCCTGACCGTTCCATCACTAGTTAGTTATCCAGTAATATAGTAATATAGAGATAATATTCATAAACTTCTGGAAGGTAATGATTGGAGAGAGAAACAAACGTACATAAATGTATGCTCCTTGTTAGACATTCTAGAGAGATTTCCTCTAAACGTCAAGTCTCTTACAGATACAATTTGCAAATTGGAGCTAAAAGATTTCATGTCTGTCAAAAAATGTTTGAAAGTACCTTGGATTTAAACTGGTCAACAATAAGAATTTGGCTATCCAAGTATAGAAACACTTTTGACGAACCTGATGGACAGAATCAAGAAAACCAGTGACCCAAATGAAAACTAATGAAAAATAATATGTCAATCGATCTTAACATTCCACAAGCAGAAGAAATTTCGCTGTCACCCTCTCGAGTGATCAAGGATCGAGAAGCTCATCTGTCCGATTTTATAAATAAATTTCCTAAACTTCCATCGCACTACTGAAGGAAGGATACATAAAAAATCTAACTTCAATGTGATGTCACCAACTCAGCGAATTTTATCGTATGTAAGAAGGAAACTGCAAAAAATCAAACATTCTTTCTGTTTCTACTTTCTGCGTTGTCATTTATTTTTTGTAAGACTTTTTCATTATTCAACTTTTCTAGTCTTTTAAAATTTTAAAGTAAGTATTTGGAAAAATAAAAATATTTTTATAAGGATTTTTGTATAAGAAAAATATAGAAAATTATTTTTGTTCGAAAACAGAGACAATTGTTATTAAAAAAGTGACTATGATTAAGTCGTGCAACAAAGTGATTGAAAATTTCGTGTAATGCTGTTTTCTAAGCTTTTTCCTAAGACTGTTTTTCATTTGTAATTTCCATTAAAGTTTTTTCGATTTTTTTTTTTGTTCCATGGCTCTGGTTCAGTATCTTCCTACCTTATAGTAATACATTGAGAGTTTCATGGCTGTTTGTTTATAAAAGGTGGCTTCTTGAAATCCTTGATTAATTTCTATTATTTTATTTTTTCCAATATTGGTGGCTTGGTGGAGAATAAATTAAGAATAAAACATGAGCGCATCCTTGTGTAAAAACTATGCTTTCGGATTGTTTTTGTGTAACTAACCTGAGCTGGAGTTGTTGCATTTTATCAATTTTCACGATTATGGGGGTCTAGTCGGTCGCCGTTCGTTCCTCGTTCCGGTTTAGTATTTCACGAAATCGAAGGTGCAAACACTTAAAAGGTTATACCTAAATTTGAAAATTTAAAGGATTTTAGAAATTCATTAGTGCACGGCCCTTGAGAATTGAAAAACTGAAATATTGCAGTTGTAATAATCAAAATCGAACAATAATTGCCAGGGGAAAATGGGAAGTTATGTTTTTACCATAAAATGTAGCTAAACTTGGAATTTTCAAGGATTTTACGAATGCATTAGTGCGTGGGCCTTGGGAATTGACAAACTGAAAGAATGCAGCTGGAATCATCAAGATCGAACGATAATTGCCAGATAAATATGGTAAAAACATGTTTCCGCCTACCATTTGCAGGAGTGCATGAGGATTTAGCTCAGCCGCGTTCCTCGGCGCGATAGCCACAGACCAGAGGGAGGTGGTACATTTACCTAGTGGCTAGTTGGGGAAGACAACACCTAGGTAAGATGGGAGCGGAGGCTGGCGCGATGAGCAACCGATACCTCCGAGGAACTTGGGCTTCCCAGATGTGATGAAGGAGGGCGAGAAATAATCAAGTCGAATTGTTGTAGTTGAATGCAAGAAGGTGAAACCCTGAGTCCTCCTTTTATAGTACTTTAACAAAGTAAAGGGAGAGTGGAGGAGGGTGACGTCAGACGACGTGCTTGTCCCCCGCACCTCACTATACCTACCTGGCGCAATGAGTCACTCAGGGGTTCCCCTTGTGTCCTTTATTGCAAAACTAACATATCCGAGTAAATGGGACATTACAGGGATCCCCACAAGATTTTTCCTGGTGCGGGATGTGGTTGAGTCCTACAGCGTATGAGACAAGTAATCTCAGCGGAAAGACTCCGTAGCGCCACCACTCGCAACTTTCTCAGTACTTATCTGAAATGGTGATCATTCCAATGCTATACATCCCTTCATCATTCAAAAGGACTTCTTTCTTCAACCAATTCCAGTGTCTTTCGTTATCTTGGACCGAATAATTAAATTGATAAAAAATTGTTTTTCGCATTCCGTTTGGCAACTTAACAGTACATAATTTTTCGTATGGATCTCCAAAATAATAATTAACATGTAATTTTACTCCTACTACTAACAATTATTACCTACTACATTTGAAATGCTTAAATTCTCGGGAGATTTACAAAATAAATAAACAAATTAATTAAATATTAATGGGGAGGACGCCCAGGACTCACCCGACGCTGGCCATAGAGATGGAGGAAGATGAGGAAGGTGGGGGTGGGAGAGAGAGATGGAGGGAAGTGTCAATATAGAAAGACTACTAATTAAGGTATGAGCCTAGCAGGACGTGGATGGTGATACCACGGAGTACACCTATCGAGGTGCCCAACTCGCACAACTCCGTGGCACTTTTCCCGCACCTCACTCCGCGCCACGACAATGTTGCAGCCATCATCACCCTGATGTTGTTGGGTGCCACTCCTTTTAGCTCTGACACCCTCCTTCGAAGCCCAATCTACCCAGGATATCCGCTTGTTTTTGTTTCTACCAGTAAGATTCTTGTGACTGAAGAATTTCTTCATTTGCTCTCTTGCGAAACCCTTGTTTTTGGGTATTTGAAGTCAGTCTAAAGTCCTTTAAAAATCATCCTGTATTCTTGATCACACCAAATTATTCATTTTATTTGATGCATACAGTTTTTTTTATATATTTTGTTTTATCAATGCTATTAGTTATCTTAGTGATTGTGCTTAGATGGCTGAGAGTGATATTACGTTTTCTAGTCGGTAGGAACAATAAATGGAACTAAAACTAAATGGAATAAATGGAACATTAAAATGTACCAAGTGAATAGAGCAGCTGGCTTTCCGGAAATTTGTGATTCTTCTACAAAGAAACTTTACGAGAAAAAATTTCATTAGTCTGGAAATGAACCTTCACCAGCAAGAATCTCTAGAACCTTGCTAAAGTCAACTGCACATCTGTTGGGGGGTATACATTTCTTTGCTACTTCAAACCTTTCGCTGACTTCCAGAAAATGAAACTTTTCCAATACAAGTTCGAAAGCCCTGGAGGACGGTTAGCTTGTAGATTCGCGATGGAAGGACGAAAGAGAGGGAAAAATAAAGAGAGACGTGAAATGGAGTGGAAAGCCGTAGAATAGGGGAGGAGGGAGTTGATGGGGTGAGGATAGAAAAAAAGAAACTGATTCCATTTTAGATTGTGAGAGGGCGTGAGGGTGGACCCCCGTCCGATAAGGGTAATACGTGTTGATTGATGGATAAGCACCATTCACGGTAGATACCAACGATTGAGGATTCAGTCTCCAGATAGCACTCCAAAGGACATGTGACATCCAACTCACTAACCTTTATTGTAGATGAAAATGGTAAGATCAAAATGGGTTCCTTTTATTTTGATTTTTGGTTTATTATTTTCAATAATAAGCCTTTGGAATCGAGCAAGAAAAAAAAAATTTTAACCCCCCCTCAAAATTTGATGTTTTACGTTTCAAGGTACGTAGAATCCGAAAATCGAATAAAGAATTTTCCGTCCGTCCGCCGTACGCCGTACGCCGTCCACCGTCCGCCGTACGCCGTACGCGGCACTTTTCTTAGCAACACTGGACCGATTTGGTTCAAATTTGGTATATGGGCTCCATTTGGGGTCTAGTTGTGCCGCGAAGCTTTTGGTTGGTGTAGGTCACTTCTAAGGGGTGAAAATTAAGGGTTGAAATTTTCAAGAGTGCCCTAGCTCGAAAACTCTCGAAATAAAAGTATCGTTTTTTCACCAATTTTAAATAGTACAGAATTTTTAAAAATTTTTGAGACCACCCGGAGCTCTGTAGGACAAACCGTTCGGTCCCTACGAGTATTTGAAGGTTTTCCTTCGATAAAACAGAATCATGAGTGTGAATCGCAAAAGAGGTCTAATCGCCGTTCAAATTTTATCTGACTAAAATGCGATCGCTGTTCATTTCTTCGATTTATATACAGTTTTGCCTTCTGCGTAACCAGTAGTCAAATTTCCATATCAAGCTTTCTATTTTTCGAATCGAGTGTGAAGCGTTTAGTTCTTTCTAATAAACTTGATTGTGAAGGTGTGAAGCCATTATAGTGTGGTAGGTAGTACCTACCAATAGTTGGTAGGTAAAACAATGTTTGTAGGTAAAAAACGCTGCAAATCATTGCTCACTGATCAGATCACTGATCAGCTGAGTGAGCTCCGAAGCCATTTTCAATGCTATTGAATGGAAGTGCTCTTCCAGGCGTCTCCAGCATTCGAGGATATCTTCTTCACTCCTCACATCACTGATCAGCTGAGTGAGCTCCAAAGCCATTTTCAATCCTATTGAATGGAGGTGCTCTTCCAGGCGTCTCCAGCATTCGAGGAGATCTTCTTCACTCCTCACATCACTGATCAGCTGAGTGAGCTCCAAAGCCATTTTCAATCCTATTGAATGGAAGTGCTCTTCCAGGCGTCTCCAGCATTTGAGGAGATCTTCTTCACTCTTTAGATCACTGATCAGCTGAGTGAGCTCCGAAGCCATTTTCAATCCTATTGAACGCAGGAAGCTGAAATTTGAGAGGGAAGGTCAAGGGAGAATACAGATGGTGGTAGGTGCTATTGATGGAGAACCAGTGATCTATACAGAAGGATGATCTATACAGAAAATAATAAACCTTTGAGCAATGATTTGCAGCGTTTTTACTACTGAAGGTAAGAAAGCTTTGTATTCGTGCAGCAGATCTACAAAATTTGGGTCCTCTAAACCCCGTTTTGGTTTCTTGTCTGTCGGTCGTTCTGGTCGATTCCTTTCTTTGTCATATTCAATGTACAGAGTTTGATTACATTCTATACAGGGTGATACATTTTAAAACGGTCAAAGGCCAGGAATCGATTATACAGCTCATTTCCAGCAAAAATGTCTCCTGGTAATTTTGCTTCCTCACTACCGAAGGTAAGGAAGCTTTGTATTCGTGAAAGAAGTGAAAAAAAAAAATGTCCTCCAAAATCAAAATTTCCACTTGCTTTTTGCGTTTTAGAGCTTCCCGAACAATTTTGGTTCCGTGTCTGTCTGTCTGTCTGTCTGTCTGTCTGTCGGTCTGTCGGTCTGTCGGTCTGTCTGTGGTCAATCCTTGTCCCGGGCAAAACTATACTAACCTGTGGTCCGATTTTGATGAAATTTTCAGGGATTGTGCGGGTTAGGTCCTAGACGGTCCCCTATAAATTTCAGCACCTTCGGACCAATAGGAGCGAGTGCGCATGCGCAAACGTGAATTTCCTGGAACCTCGGTTTCTCGGTTTCTAATGAACCGATTTTGCTCAAATTTGGAGGTTAGTTAGGTACTAACTTCTAAGAGACACCCTATAAGTTTCAATCAAATTAGTCAAGCAATAGCCGCTGCGAACCAACCAGGACTGCCTGTGGCCCTGATGGACTACTGGCAGAGGTTTGGAGGATGGTTCCCCACAGCCTTAGGAAGTTGTTTTTCAACACGATTTTGCGCCGGGGATCTATGCCGTCTACCCTCTTACAAGCTCGAACTACTATGATTCCAAAGAAAAACATGCCAGAAACAGAGGCAGACTACCGCCCAATCACAGTTCCATCAGTAGTAGTACGCCAATTTCACAAGATCATTGGAAAGCGTTTGGAATCCTCGGTTACTCATGTTGAGCAACAAAAAGGTCTCCGCAGAGGCGTTGATGGACTAGCACTGAATGTATTGGCACTCAATAAATTGTTGGTTGAAGCTAACAGGAAAAAAAGAGAGCTTCACATTGCAGTTCTCGATGTTGAGAAAGCATTTGATAGAGTATCTCATTTTGCTATAATGAACATCATGAAGGGGAGACAGTGGCCCAAACAGCTGGTACAGTATATTGAATCAATCTACCAAAATGGGTCTACACGAATTGGGGCAGGCCCATGGATGTATAATGCAAGGGGCATTAGACAGGGTGACCCCCTGTCCTCAACCCTCTTCAATGCAGTTATGGATCACGTCCTGCTAGCACTCCCTAATAGGGTTGGATACATCCATGCAGGGCAGCGTTGGTCTTCCCTGGCTTTTGCGGATGATGTTGTACTGATTGCCACATCTAGAGCTGGGATAGTGGCTCAGATTGTAGCATTCAATAATGCCTTGAAGTCGGTGGGACTGAATCTCAACCTCAGAAAATCCATCTATCTGCCTTTGATGCCAAGAGGGCGTCGACTCGTGGTCCCAGCTGAAAGGCCTTCCATTGATGTTGATGGCCAGTGCCTGAGGGCAGCACCACACAATGTTCGATGGATATACCTGGGAGTATCCTTTGGTACCCAGGGTATATGTCGTAACATGCCAATGAAAATGACTACAATCCTTGAGAAAATTGACAGGGCACCACTGAAGCCTCTGCAGAAATTAGTGATGTTGCGAGACCACGGCATACCCTCACTAACTCACCAACTAGTGCTGGGAAGTACCACGCTCTTAACTCTAAAACAGATGGATATATCTGTAAGGAGATATGTGAGAAAATGGTTGCGCCTGCCATTTGACTCTGCTAATGACTACATCCATGGACCAGTGGGTGATGGTGGTCTTGGAGTAATGGAACTACTCAGTCAAATACCAACCATAAGAGCTAATAGGGTAGGGGCGGCAAACACACAACTCTTTGAAGGAGGAACGAGTCTCCAACAACAAAATGGGACATCAAGAATCGACCGTCGAATTGCCAGGGCACAACGTCTCCATCAAACTACGGATGGAGCTGAACTGGTAAAATCACGCGATAACGGAGCTAGCACGGCATGGATCAGGAACCCTTCAGCGAAACTATGGGGATGGAGGTCGTTGGGTATGGTGAAAGTCCATTCTGGTTCTCTACCAACAGGAGTGAGGAGGACAAGAGGCAGGCGTACCGGCAGCAGCCATCTATGCCGAATGGGATGTCAAACACCCGAAACAGCCTCGCATGTGCTCCAGATTTGCCCAGCCGTGGTAAGACCCAGGTGTGCCCGTCACAATTCTGCCCTGAACCTACTGGAAGCCTACGCTCGCCGTAAAGGATGGCCAGTATGGCTAGAGCCACACTTTAACCTGGAACGGCGAGGTTATCGTCCAGACCTCTTGGTGGTAACACCAAGAGGAGCCTTCATTATTGATGTCTCAGTGGTCTCTGGCTCCTCAGTGACCACTCAGGCGCCTTCAGCATTCTCCATTGACCCGCCCTCTAAAATTTCAGCTTCCTGCGTTCAACAGGAGAGAAAATGGCCTTGGAGCTCACTCAGCTGATCAGTGACCACTCAGGCGCCTTCAGCATTCTCCTTTGACCCTGCCTCTCAAATTTCAGGTTCCTGCGTTCAACAGGAGAGGAAATGGCCTTGGAGCTCACTCAACTGATCAGTGACCACTCAGGCGCCTTCAGCATTCTCCATTGACCCGCCCTCTAAAATTTCAGCTTCCTGCGTTCAACAGGAGAGGAAATGGCCTTGGAGCTCACTCAACTGATCAGTGACCACTCAGGCGCCTTCAGCATTCTCCATTGACCCGCCCTCTTAAATTTTAGCTTCCTGCGTTCAACAGGAGAGAAAATGGCCTTGGAGCTCACTCAGCTGATCAGTGACCACTCAGGCGCCTTCAGCATTCTCCATTGACCCGCCCCCTAAAATTTCAGGTTCCTGCGTTCAACAGGAGAGAAAATGGCCTTGGAGCTCACTCAGCTGATCAGTGACCACTCAGGCGCCTTCAGCATTCTCCATTGACCCGCCCTCTAAAATTTCAGGTTCCTGCGTTCAACAGGAGAGAAAATGGCCTTGGAGCTCACTCAGCTGATCAGTGACCACTCAGGCGCCTTCAGCATTCTCCATTGACCCGCCCTCTAAAATTTCAGGTTCCTGCGTTCAACAGGAGAGAAAATGGCCTTGGAGCTCACTCAGCTGATCAGTGACCACTCAGGCGCCTTCAGCATTCTCCATTCACCCGCCCTCTAAAATTTCAGGTCCCTGCGTTCAACAGGAGAGAAAATGGCCTTGGAGCTCACTCAGCTGATCAGTGACCACTCAGGCGCCTTCAGCATTCTCCATTGACCCGCCCTCTAAAATTTCAGGTTCCTGCGTTCAACAGGAGAGAAAATGGCCTTGGAGCTCACTCAGCTGATCAGTGACCACTCAGGCGCCTTCAGCATTCTCCATTGACCCGCCCTCTAAAATTTCAGCTTCCTGCGTTCAACAGGAGAGAAAATGGCCTTGGAGCTCACTCAGCTGATCAGTGACCACTCAGGCGCCTTCAGCATTCTCCATTGACCCGCCCTCTCAAATTTCAGGTTCCTGCGTTCAACAGGAGAGAAAATGGCCTTGGAGCTCACTCAGCTGATCAGTGACCTTTCAGGCGCCTTCAGCATTCTCCATTGACCCGCCCTCTAAAATTTCAGGTTCCTGCGTTCAACAGGAGAGAAAATGGCCTTGGAGCTCACTCAGCTGATCAGTGACCACTCAGGCGCCTTCATCATTCTCCATTGACCCGCCCTCTAAAATTTCAGCTTCCTGCGTTCAACAGGAGAGAAAATGGCCTTGGAGCTCACTCTGCTGATCAGTGACCACTCAGGCGCCTTCAGCATTCTCCATTGACCCGCCCTCTCAAATTTCAGGTTCCTGCGTTCAACAGGAGAGAAAATGGCCTTGTAGCTCACTCAGCTGATCAGTGACCACTCAGGCGCCTTCAGCATTCTCCATTGACTTGGTTGCACGTGACCACATTGACCCAGCATTCCATGGCTTGGTTGCACGTGAATATCATTATAAAATTCGCGTAACGGTTTTTTCTGTCGCTTTTTCGTGACGATTTTTCTTCGGTAGGTCATCGCAAAAACACATTCTGTGTTAAAAAATGTCCTCCAAAATCAAAATTTCCACTTGCTTTTTGCGTTTTAGAGCTTCCCGAACAATTTTGGTTCCGTGTCTGTCTGTCTGTCGGTCTGTCTGTCTGTCTGTCTGTCTGTGGTCAATCCTTGTCCCGGGCAAAACTATACTAACCTGTGGTCCGATTTTGATGAAATTTTCAGGGATTGTGCGGGTTAGGTCCTAGACGGTCCCCTATAAATTTCAGCACCTTCGGACCAATAGGAGCGAGTGCGCATGCGCAAACGTGAATTTCCTGGAACCTCGGTTTCCCGGTTTCTAATGAACCGATTTTGCTCAAGTTTGGAGGTTAGTTAGGGACTAACTTCTAAGAGACACCCTATAAGTTTCAATCAAATTAGTCAAGCAATAGCCGCTGCGCATGCGCGAACTTTAAATTTAGTGTTACAACCAAAACTCCGCAACTATTCAACCAATTTCGATGAAATTTTCAGGGATTGTGTGAGTTAGGTCCTAGACGGTGGACCGCTAATATTTTGGTATTCAATAACTCTTTGAATCATAATTTTTTTCGCCAACTGATTCTATACGTCCATGTTACAATGAGTGAGGAAGCTATACTGCCCACCCAACTTGGCAGACGTTTTTTAGAGGCTTCGTTTTTGAGTTATTTCACTCTTAAGATTTTGCTTCCTCACTACCGAAGGTAGGAAAGCTTTGTATTCGTGAAAGAAGTGAAAAAAAAAAATGTCCTCCGAAATCAAAATTTTCACTTGCTTTTTGCGTTTTAGAGCTTCCCGAACACTTTTGGTTCCGTGTCTGTCTGTCTGTCTGTCTGTCTGTCTGTCGGTCTGTCGGTCTGTCTGTCTGTCTGTGGTCAATCCTTGTCCCGGGCAAAACTATACTAACCTGTGGTCCGATTTTGATGAAATTTTCAGGGATTGTGCGGATTAGGTCCTAGACGGTCCCCTATAAATTTCAGCACCTTCGGACCAATAGGAGCGAGTGCGCATGCGCAAACGTGAATTTCGACAGGAAAAATCGACAGTAAAAAGCGAGAGGAAAAAGCGACAGGAAAGTAGCGCTATGATTTATCATATGCTTGACGACAAATATGCTTGACATCCTCTCCTGTTGAACGCAGGAACCTGAAATTTGAGAGGGCGGGTCAATGGAGAATGCTAAAGGTGCCTGAGTGGTCACTGATCAGCTGAGTGAGCTTAAATATTACAGTGGAAGAAAGATAAAGAGGGAGAGGGAGCAAAAACCTTTTCAAGGTATGTCACATTTTAGCCATTAGGCTCTAAGCGGAAATCATCCGGGGGTGCAGGGGGCGAAGCCCCCGCCGAGGCGCGCAGCGCCGAGTTTTCGCCAACTGATTCTATACGTCCATGTTACAATGAGTGAGGAAGCTATACTGCCCACCCAACTTGGCAGACGTTTTTTCGTGTTTTCGACCTTATCTCAGTAAAACAGTTATAACTCCTCGAATTTTCATGGAAATTTAAATCTGACTACACGGTTTTAAAGAACGTGAAACTTTCTATATCCTTGATCGAAAAAAAAACATTTTTTCAAATAGAAACAAAAACGCTGCAAATCATTGCTCAAAGGTTTATTATTTTCTGTATAGATCATCCTTCTGTATAGATCACTGGTTCTCCATCAATAGCACCTACCACCATCTGTATTCTCCCTTGACCTTCCCTCTCAAATTTCAGCTTCCTGCGTTCAATAGGATTGAAAATGGCTTCGGAGCTCACTCAGCTGATCAGTGATCTGAAGAGTGAAGAAGATCTCCTCAAATGCTGGAGACGCCTGGAAGAGCACTTCCATTCAATAGGATTGAAAATGGCTTTGGAGCTCACTCAGCTGATCAGTGATGTGAGGAGTGAAGAAGATCTCCTCGAATGCTGGAGACGCCTGGAAGAGCACCTCCATTCAATAGGATTGAAAATGGCTTTGGAGCTCACTCAGCTGATCAGTGATGTGAGGAGTGAAGAAGATATCCTCGAATGCTGGAGACGCCTGGAAGAGCACTTCCATTCAATAGCATTGAAAATGGCTTCGGAGCTCACTCAGCTGATCAGTGATCTGATCAGTGAGCAATGATTTGCAGCGTTTTTTACCTACAAACATTGTTTTACCTACCAACTATTGGTAGGTACTACCTACCACACTATAATGGCTTCACACCTTCACAATCAAGTTTATTAGAAAGAACTAAACGCTTCACACTCGATTCGAAAAATAGAAAGCTTGATATGGAAATTTGATTACTGGTTACGCAGAAGGCAAAACTGTATACAAATCGAAGAAATGAACAGCGATCGCATTTTAGTCAGATAAAATTTGAACGGCGATTAGACCTCTTTTGCGATTCACACTCAAGATTCTGTTTTATCGAAGGAAAACCTTCAAATACTCGTAGGGACCGAACGATTTGTCCTACAGAGCTCCGGGTGGTCTCAAAAATTTTTAAAAATTCTGTACTATTTAAAATTGGTGAAAAAACGATACCTTTACTTCGAGAGTTTTCGAGCTAGGGCACTCTTGAAAATTTCAACCCTTAATTTTCACCCCCTAGAAGTGACCTACACCAACCAAAAGCTTCGCGGCACAACTAGACCCCAAATGGAGCCCATATACCAAATTTGAACCAAATCGGTCCAGTGTTGCTAAGAAAAGTGCCGCGTACGGCGTACGGCGGACGGCGTACGGCGTACGGCGGACGGACGGAAAATTTTTTATTCGATTTTCGGATTCTACGTACCTTGAAACGTAAAACATCAAATTTTGAGGGGGGGTTAAAATTTTTTTTCCTTGCTCGATTCCAAAGGCTTATTATTGAAAATAATAAACCAAAATTGGACAAATCTTGGAAATATCAACTTTTTTTAAACGCTCATAGGTTCTGTAATCCGGCCCGTGAATTTTTACCTGTAGCCCCTAAAGATGCGCTAAAATCTCAGCTTTCCAAAGGTCCAATTATTTATGTTTTGAAAGTGGGACAGAAAAAGACAAAATATCAATGAGAGAAGTACGATACTGTAATTCTGATTTTATCCAATACAACGCTATAGTAGAAACACTGTTTGGTGTTGATCAAGGAGATGAAACTCTAGTAAAATATTTGTTCCCTGTCGATAAGAAGTAAGAAGAACTATTGTAGTGTACGATAGTGACTCTTATATTACATCGATTTCGTTTGGTAGTATCCTGCAGTACATGGATAATTAATATTTATGGTGATTTTGTTAACGCACCATAATGGTTGACAGTGGTGGTAGAGAAACATCTAGGAACTTTAAATATATGATAAACTATGAGCTGAATCTTCAGCGGCAGCACTAGCGCTCCTAGTGGTCTCAGCGGCCTGCGTCGTTCAGCACTTTGGGAAGACCAAGCAGGGAGTTGATGATCTCGGAGTTCCTTTTGTGGGTTTTCTGAGCTCCTTTGGCCGCTTCCAAGAGGATGTAGGCGAGCTCTCGGGTAGCAGAGGGATCCATCGCCTGCAACTTGAATAAGAATATAATTAAGGTAAAATAGCTTCCAGTCCAATAATCCGTACCAAAAATTAAACCAATATGAGTGAGGAAACCACCATTTTCCATTAGTGAGGTAAGCCAAGTTAATTGGGTAATGGTGTGAATTTCCTCACTAGTTTACATTTGCCTCTCTCATGTAGTGTCACGCTCATTGACAAGGGCATATACTCCGATAATCTGTTGGTCCGCAATTTGACGTTTTTCAACCATTATGGACCCCGAGTCCGGAAACCTTCTGAATAAGGAGGATTTTGGTTAATGAGGAACTGAGAAGCGATAGTTTAAAGTGATTAAACAGTGGCGTTAAACTCAGAAGGGTCAGTTTAAGGACATTTTCAAAGATTCTTGAAATTAATTTGTGCGGAAGCCTTGGGAATTGAATAACTAAAAGATTGCCGCTGGAATCAACAAAATCGAACAATAATTGCCTGAGAAAAATGGGAAAACCCTAATTGAATATAAAATAAGGGTTGAACTTTTGAAAACGCCCTAACTCGAAAAATTTTGATATAAAGATATTGTTTTTTAATCAATTTAAGATTGGAAATTTTTTTGAACTTTTAGAGACCACGCGGAGCTTTGTAGGACAAACCGTTCGCTCCCTACGAGAACTTAAGTGTTGGACTTACGATAAATCAGAAACATGAGTGAATCGCAAAAAAAGGCCGAATCTCTGTTCAAATGTTAGCTGACCGAAATGCGATCGATGTTTTTCTTCAAGTTGGTTCGTGGTAACAATGGCAAAGCCGTGTTCTTTGCTGACGAGTATCCATATAGAAAAATAATAAACCTTTGTGTGATAATTTGCACCGTTTTCTTTGGCAATTATTGTTCGATTTTGATGGTTCCAGCGGCAATCTTTTATTTTATAACGATTGAGACCCCCTTAAGGAATGTTCGCCTGTCAAAACTTAGTCCTACTACCAAACAGCCAAAAAGATCAATTAAATTAAAATTTTTCAAATAGAAGAAAATTTTTTGTAACTTATGATTCAAAAACTCCCAAGTTTTATCCTTACTTAGAAGGGAGCACAAAATTCTTTCTATGCCATAAATTAATTAACTTATAAGTAATTGATTAGGACCTTCACTGTTCCGCTTCTCTTCCGCAACACAGCGAAGTGGTGCATGCCTTGCCTATCTACTGATGGTCGGGCGCTAACAACCTTCGATACTCCCCCAATAAGTCGGGAGTTCTACCGTGGGGTACTTTTTCTGTGACCGCTCATCAACTATGAAATAAGTCAATTATTCATAATACTATCACATCCTCTAGTTTGTATGATTGGGTACGAGAGTGGGTACCTATCATTGAGGTAATAAATGTGTTCCAAAACTATTTGGTAGTAGGGTACTGCTGTCGTATGAAGGAGGATGAGAGAGTGACAATAAGTTTGTATGATTGTATGAATTCTCAACCCTGAAAAGGTAAGGCACACTTTTTCACGAAAGGCTGAGGTTACCCTGTGGTTACAAGGTGCTTTGGTATCTTGAACGGACGCTAAGAAATCAATGCCTAGATAAATTCACTCACACTCATCATTGAAATATCACAGTATTGAAACTGGTTGAGTAATCTGAAGAGTTATCATCAAACATGGATTAAGCTTCTCTGACGTCTGCTTACATGCAATCGTTTGTCTGATTACATTGAAACCATGAGGAGCCTTCCAAAGGCTTACACTCACACAGCCAGGCAATTTCATCGGAATTGGACTGGGATTCTGTATAGTTTTGCTCTGAACAAGAAATTGATCACAAACAGACGAAAATACTGCAAATTATTACACAAAGGTTTATTATTTTTCTGTGTAGATCACTATCCAGCAAAGCACGCAGCTTTGCCATTGTCGCACTGCCTACCAACCATATTTTTCTTCACAATCGAGTTTATTTTCAAGAAATAACCGCTTCACACAAAATTTATAAAAATTGGGGGATGTGGTTCCTTCGTATGGGAATTTTATAACTGGTTGATAAGGACGCAAAACTTAGTACAACTCGGAGAAACGAACAAGCGATCGCATTTTCGTCAGATGAAATTAGAACGGAGATTAGACCTCTTTTGCGATTCACACTAATATTTCTGATTTATCGTAAGTCCAACCCTCAAGTTCCGAACCGAACAATTGGTCTCAAACAGCCCTGGGTGGTTTCATTCGATTCTAAAAATGCTATCAATACTATTGGTCCATGTGAACTGAGGAAAGTGTGGGGGACGGCCAAATTTTTATTCGATTTTTGGATTGTACATGGTTCGAAAAGTAAACCAACAAATTTTGAGGGTGCTTGAAAAAAAATTCTTGGTCGATTCCAAAGTTTCATTATTGAAAATAATAAACCAAAATTGTCCTCTCGAGAAGAATCTGAGAAAATAATATGGTACTATTTTACCTAGCAAAATGAACTTGGTTGCTCATGCTATGGAGTATGAGAAATTATCATCTAAAAATAATGTAAATACTATTATGGGTTTAGCATCACCTCTTGGATAGCTTCCTCAGAGAGCGTGAATGAAGTCGCCTGCAGGGCGTGAACGCAAAGGCAGAACCCGAAGATAGCGGCGATGAACGTACGGTTGACCCTGTGGATGTTATTTGGAGTTAGACGTCATAAATATTTTCAGTCAAATAATAAATATACATGTATATTGTAAGTGTGAATGAAAAAAAAAAAAGTTTAAAGTGCGCTTGATGCACGTATTTTTGGGTTTCAGGTGGTCTACATCTATATTTCTATATGTCTATATTTCTATTCTATATGTCTACATTTCTATTCTATATTTTTGTTATACATTTCTGTTTCTACTCTATATTTCTATTTCTACTATATATATTTCTATTCTATGTCTATATTTCTATCTATATTTCTCTGTCTATATTTCTATATTTCTATGTCTATATTTCTGAAAATAACTTCAGCTTTTGATGGACACCTAGAGCACCCAATTATTCAGAACTTTATTACAGTCAAAGTCAAGTACTGGATGAATGGAATTAGGTAACATAACTAAAGCCCTAATACAATTTTCATTTTGGTTTAAGAATGTAATCTATCTTCAAATTATGATGACAAGTGAAGGAATATAGTCTTAATTTTTGGTGGGAACACCTGGCAGGATACATTCGATCGAGCAGAGAGAGGTCTAAAATCAGTGAATAGTTGGTTAGTTGAGAATAAGCTTACACTGAATGTTATAAAAGCGACATAATAATATTATGTAAACTATTCTTCGACCAGTCAATAGGTACATATTATGTACCTATTGACTGGTCGAAGAATAGTTTACCTTCAAATAATTTCACACAGAAAATTCATAAGCCGCAGCCAGAAATGTGGTGATTGTAAAAGCGTATTGCGCTCCACACATATAAAATACTTGGGGGTGTAGATCGATAATTTGCTGAAGTGGGAGCAGCATAAAGACTCTCTTAATGTAAATTGAGATAATGTATGTACGTGTTTTCTTTGTTGATAAGAATTGTGTCCTCTACCATAATGATACAACTCTACTGTGCTTTGTTCAATCGGTACTGTTGTATGGTCGGCCAATATGGGGTGATCAACAATCCTCCACAGAGTAGGTAGTAATCGCCCAAAAAATATTTATTCGCGCAATAGCCTAGGCGGAATGGAGAGAGCACACTGCGCTGTTTCTTCAATAATTACAACTGTTAAAACTTGGGGATGTACCACAGGAGTGCTCTTCATGAGATATTCAAGGCAAAACTATATTCTCTTCCCCAGCAGGCTTTGAGAACACGGTTTTTACAAGGGAACTTCTTAGAGACCCCGAAAGTTATGAAGACAGTCGTGCAGAAAATGTTTCACCTCCGAAATGTCATATTTTTTAATAACTAATTAGCTGAAGGGAAGGACAACCTTACTACGAGTAAAAACATTTAAAAAAGCACCGGATAGAATAAACATTGAGAACAAGGAATATTTCATTGACAAAGTAAAGTAAAGTGAGATAGTAAATAGGTAAGTCAATAAATACATTTTTATACAAAATTGATAATCATTTTCACCACGGGCTAGTGCCCATATGAAGAATTAATTTCCATTATTTTATACTAATAGTTAGAAGCCTTCATGTTATTCATTTAGTATGATTATATATGTTATGGTGGGTTCCTCCTCCCGAAGCTGGCCTTCCTCTTCGTCAGAAGACATGGTATTTGCAAAGGAACAACACTTCCGAACTGTAAACTAATTTTATTACCTAAAGAAACTGTACTATTTTAGAAACGGAACTTGAGTTTGCGATACTCCCCCTCGGACAGCCTTTACTACAAATTTGATATCAAAATGATCACATGACACCTCCAAGGTTCACACTCAGGCGAGCTACAACAATAACTGTTCAAACAGATGCCCCCTCTCTTCCCTCAATATTTTCAAAACCTGTCACGAGGGGATTTGTGAGCAGCTAGTGACGTCACTACTTTGTTTCTCGAGTTCGAAATAATAACGATTGTTTAAAATAACAATGTCAGTAAATCTGATGATAATGCAAGTAAAATGGTAAGCGTTCAATCGGGTTCGATCAGGGTTTGAGTCTTTGTTTTCATCAATCCATCACATATAATTAATATAAATTTATATAAACAGCATAATTTATACAAATAAAACAGACCATTATATACCCATGTAGAAATGTATTATTATGCCAATCGATTATATCTTTATTTTTTCTGTAATTATTCATTGGAAATATAATTAAAAACGCTGCAAATCATTGCCCAAAGGTAAATTATTTCCTGTATAGATCACCCTTCTGTATAGATCCCTCCCTACCGTCCATACGTACCTACTACTTACTAGGGCATTTTTGAACATTTCAACCCTTCATTCCCATTTGGTAGGTGGTTGGGGTTGAAATTTTCAAATATGCCATAGTAGGTACCTATGGTTGGTAGGGAGAGATCTATGCAGAAGGGTAATCTATACAGAAAATAATAGACCTTTGGGCAATCATTTGCAGCGCATTTGCGTTTTTACCTACCTACTGTTTTTACCTACCAACCATTGGTAGGTACTACCTACCACACCATACTGCCTTCACCTTCACAATCAAGTTTATTAGAAAGAACTAAACGTTTCACAGTCGATTTGAAAAATAGACAGCTTCGTATGGAAATTTGATTACTGGTTACGCAGAAGGTAAAACTGAATAGGTACAACTCGAAGAAACGAACAGCGATCGCATTTTAGTCAGATAAAATTTGAACGGAGATTAGACCTCTTTGGTGATTCACACTCGTCATTCTGATTTATCGAAGAAAAACCATTTACTCGTCGGGAGCGAACGGTTTGTCCTGCAGAGCTCTGGGTGGCCTCAAAAACGTTTAAAAATTCAATACTATTTAAAATTGGTGAAAAAATTATGCCTGTATTTCGAGAGTTTTCGAGCTAGGGCACTCTTAAAAATTTCAACCCTTCATTTTCACCCCTTAGAAGTGACTGACATCAACCAAAAGCTTCGCGGCACAACTAGACCAAATTGGAGCCGCCATACCGAATTTGAACCAAATCGGTCGATGCTAAGTGGCAAAAGTGCTAAGAAAAGTGCCGCGTACGGCGCACGGCGGACGGACGGAAAATTTTTTATTCGATTTTCGGATTCTACGTACCTTGAAACGAAAAATATCAATTGGGGGGGGGGGGGTAAAATGTTCCTGCTCGATTCCAATGGCTTATTATTGAAAATAATAAACCAAAGAAAAAAAAGTCCTAGTAATTGGAATGAATCAGGCTAGGTCCTGTTAAGGTCTTTAGAATAGGTAAACACAACCGTACTCATTGTACCTTTCTTTCGGTATACGGTAAGATAATTATGATCTCAGCTAATAGACATATTATTTCTATTAGCTGAGATCATAATTATCTTACCGAATACGAAATCTTGTTACCTATCATAATCTAAATCAACAATAGACTCGGAAGCAATGAGGTATTCCAAACACTTGTTTTATTCCAAAACAGAAAGGATTTTTGGGAGAATTGAACCTACGGAACAATCTCAGATTTGGTGTCGCTAGTAAAGTGGAGAGAACTCAAATAGATCAAGATATGACATAAATAGTTTTTTTAACCTGCGCAATGTGTTCTGTGGTCAACGCGGAAATATCAGTTCAAAATGGTAGTCCTGTCAAAATGTTATATTTGCCGACCGAATGAGTGTAATTTTTGATAAAACCACATGTTTGATTTTCAGGAACCTTTTAGGTAATCGTGGGAACACGTGGTGGTTCTTCGAATGAAAATGGATGTTCTCATAACTCCTACAAAGAAATAATTACCTACTCATGAAGTTTTTCAGCCATTCGAGGCCCTAGGAATTAGTAATTTGATTTTAAGGGTCGTAAAAACCCTCCAAAGTTGCGGACCTTCGAAATTATTTTCATAATCATGTCGAAAATGTACTGATTCTGTCGTAGTGGTAAACTGACGACTCAACAAAGTACACAAAATAAACAATAATACATCATTATACAACAAATCATACCTTCCCACCCTACATAAATACGCAATATTGTTTGCCAATAATCTGTGGATGGAAGTTTTTTGTAACCATCCCATAAAGTGCCACAATTTTTAGTTCTATGTATTTGCAGGTATTTTTTTTTTTTAATTTTACGCAAGAATATCAAGTTTGGATTTGTTAATAAATGCTTATAATAATCCACTCAATTCCGTTTCAAGGGTCGGATATCGTCTAGAGGAATTTCATGACAATCGGTTGGTTCACAATCGTATGACAGCTTTGACATGGGTATGTCTTTTGGCTGGGCGTCAAGGAATTTTCGCGACACTTTTTTAGTGCCACAAGAAATGCAACGCGATAACAGTAAACAAGATCATAGCCAAATACATATCGGTAGGTTCTGTAGAATACTGCAATATATTACTCCAATCGGAGAGTTTAAAAAAAAAAACCGTCAGTCAAGTGGGTGTGGCACATACCTAGCTTCCTCGTATCCATAACCCAATTGTATAGATGATCCGATGCATAGTAGTTGATCTCAAAACCTCAATCTCTAAGTACCTTTCACTATCCTCATAGAGGACCATCTACACTCTAATCTGAACAGTCCTGAGAAATTTCATCGAAAACGGATGAAAAATGTGGAAGTTATGGCTGTTACAAGGAATTCACGTTTGCGCATGCGCAGCGGCTACTATCAGTCCGGGGGTGATGATTTTCATAGGAGACTATCTACTCGCCAACTCGCAAAATCCCTGAAATTTTTTTTTTTTTTTTTTTTGTAGTTATGCCGGGTACAAGGAATTCATGACCGACACACAGACAGACAGACTGACAGACACGGAACCAAAATTGTTCAGAAAGGTGTGAAATGTAAAACACGAGTGGAAATTTCGATTTCGGAGAACTATTTTATCAACCTTGAAAAGTGAAAACAAAGCTTCCGCTACCTTGGTACAGTCGGAAGCAAAACTTCTGTTTATTCATAGATAAAGTAAATAGGTAGGTAGGTACATATTATTAGAAGAGAGGCTACGTTGTTGACGACAAAAATTGAAATAAAGTATCAACCTACTTCGTACTAATAAATTATTCATAAAATATCTTGTGTGTATTTTATTTTATCATTTTAATTTTTATATTACACGTACAGCAATGGACATATCCATGATCTATTGTTTTTCCCTCGAAGGGAAAAATTGACAGCCTCTTGTTTATGAATGGAGGTGGAATATCACGACTACTCAATGATGGGAGGTAGTAAAATTTTTGAATGGTTGAGGTCATCATGTTAGTAGCTGTAGGTATATAACAACTTTTGGATTATTACATTCGTTGTTTATTCGAACAAGAGAGTATTTCACATCAATTTTGGAGCATACTATAAACTCGATTTTTTGATGTTTAATGCATCAGATGTTCCCCAATACTCGATGCGAAGAGCTTGATTATGTACAAAATTTGTACATTGTACACACGTATTTAATACGTTAAAATAATGTACACTTACAGATTATATTTAAAAAAGTTACATGTGCGATGATCTAAAATATGAGTTATTCAAATACCTACATCGTTGGTTCTCTAAGAGTATTTTGGGACGGATTTTCGAAAATTCAATCAACAACCACTTATAAAGCAATTCCGCCGAGAAAATTTGCTAAAACGTATGTACCTACCTCAAGTCACGTTAACATCTAAGTATTTAATTACGAAGTAATCCATATAATGAAATCAAACATAAACTGGAAATATAAGCCGTGATAATATGAAGCCAAGATACTCACATGTTTATTCAGTGAATGGATCCACAATAAAAACTGGGAATCGTGGATGAGCCCTTTTATACCCACTAAGGGCGTCCGGAGTGGGAGCGCTGATCAGCCGTCACCTGCAGATCCATCGGTTGTTCGGGTTGCGTCACGGAAAATTAATATTTTCTGGAAATAGTAACCGTAAGAATAAGACAACCTTTCAAAAACCCAACTTCGGTGGGTTGCGCAAGAGGGAATCGACGTTTCCTTCAATTTCACGGGTTTTTGAGTCTTAACGAATCAATATTCCTGGAAGACTTCATGATGCGGAGAAACATCTTATTCGTAGTTGGAAAATGGGAGGAATTGTCGGTATGGCTGAAATTTGAAACCACACATCTGCCAAGCTGGTTGGGCAGTACAGCTTTCCATGTATAATAACTTGAAGGATTAACCGAAATTCTTTGATATGAAACATTCATAATCATCAAGACTGGAATCTGAAAAATTCAACGATTGAGAATCTGCCCCCAATTATGTTGTTGCTACTTGCGACCTGGTACAGGAGCCGTGAATCTTACTGGTCGAAACGTGATGAAATTATTACACGTTCACCTTTTAGATTCAAATAACTTTCCAAATTCGAGTAAAATCAGCTCTATCAGCTGGGGGTCTCAGTCGGTCGCCGTTCATTCCTCGCGCAAAAAGTTTGAAATTTGTTGCTAAATTTGAACTTTTTAAGGATTATAGAAATTTCATAGCACATGGGCCTAGGGCATTGAAAAACTGAAAGATTGGCGCAGGAATCATCAAAATCGAACAATAATAGCCAGAATGAACGCTGCAAATTATTACACAAAGGTTTATCATTTTTCTATATAGATCACTCGTCTGCGAAGAACACGGCTATGCTATCACCTACCAACATGAAGAAACACATCGATCGCATTTCGGTCAGCTAAAATTTTAACGGAGATTAGGCCTCTTTTGCGATTCACACTCGTGTTTCTGATTTATCGTAAGTTCAACCCTTAATTTTACGTAGGGAGCTTACGGTTTGTCCTTCAGAGCTCCGCGTGGTCTCTAAAATTCTAAAAATTGAATAATATGTTAAATTGATGGAAAAACAAAACCTTTATATCAAAATTTTTTGAGTTAGAGCGTTTTCAAAATTTCAACCCTCAATTTTTAACCCTTAGAAGTGAATGACATCAACCAAAAGCTTCGGGCACAACTAGTCCCCAAATGGAGCCTATACACCAATGTTAATCAATATCGGCCAATTCCAACTTAGGAAAGTGCAGCGTACGGCGGACGGACGGCCACATTTCGGTATATTATTTTCAATAAATAACCATTGGAATCGTTCAAGAAAAAAATGTTTGACCCCTCAAAATTTGTCAGTTTACGTTTCCAGGTACGTAGAATCCGAAAATCGAATAAAAATTGTCTTGTCCGTCCGCCGTATGCGGCACTTTCCTTAGTTCCCCAGAACCTATTTTGATGAAATTTGATATACGAGCTCCATTTGGGGTCTAGCTGTGCCGCGAAGCTTTTGGTTGATGTAGATCACTTCTAAGGGTTCAAAAATGAATTTTGAAATTTTGAAAACGCCCTAACTCGAAAAATTTTGATGTAAAGGCATTGTGTTTCCATCAATTTAAGATAGTATTGCATTTTTAGAATTGTTGGAGACCACACCGAGCTCTGTAGGACAAACATTTCGCTCCCTACGAGAATTTGAGGGTTGGGCATACGATAAATCAAAAACACGAGTGTGAATGGCAAAAGAGGAATAATCTCCGTTTAAATCTTAGCTGACCGAAAAGCGATCGCTGTAGGTACGTGGTAGGCAGGTGGTGACAGTGGCAAAGCCGAGGTCTTTGCAGACGAGTGATCTATATAGAAAAATGATAAACCTTTGTGTAATATTTTGCAACGTTTTATTCGATTTTGGTTTATTATTTTCAATAATAAGCCTTTGGAATCGAGCAAGAAAAAAAATTTAACCCCCCCTCAAAATTTGATGTTTTACGTTTCAAGGTACGTAGAATCCGAAAATCGAATAAAAAAATTTCCGTCCGTCCGCCGTACGCCGTACGCGGCACTTTTCTTAGCAACACTGGACCGATTTGGTTCAAATTTGGTATATGGGCTCCATTTGGGGTCTAGTTGTGCCGCGAAGCTTTTGGTTGATGTCAGTCACTTCTAAGGGGTGAAAATGAAGGGTTGAAATTTTCAAGAGTGCCCTAGCTCGAAAACTCTCGAAATAAAGGTATCGTTTTTTCACCAATTTTAAATAGTATTGAATTTTAAAAAATTTTGAGACCATCCGGAGCTCTTTAGGACAAACCGCTCGGTCCCTACGAGTACTTGAAGGTTTTCCTTCGATAAAACAGAATCATGAGTGTGAATCGCAAAAGAGGTCTAATCTCCGTTCAAATTTTATCTGACTAAAATGCGATCGCTGTTCATTTCTTCGATTTGTATACAGTTTTGCCTTCTGCGTAACCAGTAATCAAATTTCCATATGAAGCTTTCTATTTTTCGAATCGAGTGTGAAGCGTTTAGCTTTCTAATAAACTTGATTGTGAAGGTGTGAAGCCAGTATGGTGTGGTAGGTACCATTGGTACCTACCAATGGTTGGTAGGTAAAAAAAATGTTGGTAAGTAAAAAACGCTGCAAATCATTGCCCAAAGGTTTATTATTTTCTGTATAGATCACCCTTTTGTATAGATCAGTGGTTCTCCATCAATAGCACCTACCACCATCTGTATTCTCCCTTGACCTTCCCTCTCAAATTTCAGCTTCCTGCGTTCAATAGGATTGAAAATGGCTTCGGAGCACACTCAGCTGATCAGTGCTATTCCAGGCGTCTCCAGCATTCGAGAAGATCTTCTTCACTCTTCAGATCACTGATCAGCTGAGTGAGCTCCGAAGCCATTTTCAATCCTATTGAACGCAGGAAGCTGAAATTGGAGAGGGAAGGTCAAGGGAGAATACAGATGGTGGTAGGTGCTATTGATGGAGAAACACTGATCTATACAAAAGGGTGATCTATACAGAAAATAATAAACCTTTGGGCAATGATTTGCAGCGTTTTTGATTCCACTTACCTTGAAACGTAAACCAAAAAATTTTGGAGGGGGGGGGGGTTAAAAAATGTTTTTTCTTGGTCGAGTCCAAAGGTTCATTATTGAAAATAATAAACCAAAACGGGGAAAACCGTTTATTCAGTTATGTTTTTCCAATTTTTGATGAGTCCAGCGGCAATCTTTCAGTTTTTCAATTTCCTTGGCCCATGCACAAATAAATTTCTAAAATCTTCGAAAATTTCAAATTTAGCTACAATTTTTAATGTTTTTGCCCCTACACGCAACGTACAGGAACGTACAAACCCGGTCCGAGGAACGAACGGCGACCGACTGAGAACGTATCGTATTTTATAATTTCCAATTTTGCATTTTTCGTTCTTTACCAGAGCGTTTTTCGTTAATAAAGCTCAATTTATTAGCCGACTATTCTAAAGTAATATTATTGGATCTTGAAAAGTCAGTGTTTCAGGAAAATCATGTTTGCTTCACGATCTCGCTGATAATTCTATGCAAATCCTAAATAGTCTACGAAGTCCGATCATGAATTCGTATCGATTCGACCAGGAACACGGGCTGACTACTGAGAGACATGGAGCCACATTATTGTTCAAAAAGCTCCAAAATGATTCTTGTGAGGGGGGGGGGGATTCTTCTTGACATGAAAGTCAAATACACAGCTTCTACAATCTGTAGGTAAAGATGAAACAAAACTGATTTCACAAGTACTTCTGATTATATCTTTCAACGAGATCAGCCATTTGCTATCAATAAATTAATCCAAGCATTAAGTTGAGGAACCATTTTGTCCGGCTTGACTTTCAGTGATTTGATCGTGGAAACATCAAAAGGTAATGTGAACATGTTCGGCCGAGCCCCAACCCACCTCAAATACGACCAAAATCAGGCTATTATATCGTAATAATTACGATATAATTACGTTGAGGCGGACGCAGACGGTACTATTGATCCGATGCCGATGAAATCCACCGGTGACCGTCTCGGAACCACTTCACACAAACCCCAAAAATGTCATCTGAATGGAACCATGATTTCGGTTAGTTATGAATAAAGATCAAACCGACAGACATCAACCGACGGAAATCAAAACTGTACGCAGCTGAGGAACGCAAAATTCGAGTAGGAAATTTCATTTAGGAAGACCAAAAGATCTTCGGCTAATACTTGACTACAAAGTCTTCCTACCGTTGAATATCGGACCTCATTCATAAGGTTTTAATTTACCCCTGAATTGAAACCGAGGGGAGAAAAATACCCCAGACGCTCTTGTTTCCTGTTTTTCCCCCCTTTTTCTGTGAATCACGGATTCTTTGCCAATTATGTTCCATTATTTTCAATAATGAACCTTTGGAACTGACCAAAAAACATTTTTTTTAACCCCCGCTCAAATTTTTTGGTTTACGTTTCAAGATACGTAGAATTCGACTTCACTATCCTTAGTTACCATGGACCGATTTTGATGAAATTTGGTGTATGGGCTCCATTAGGGGTCTAGTAGTACCGCAAAGCTTTTGGTTGATGTCAGTCACTTCTAAGGGATAAAAATTGTAATTGGAATTTTCAATAGTGCCCTAGCTAAAAAACTCTTGAAATTAAGGTATAGTTTTTTTCACCAATTTGAAATAGTGTTGAATTTTTAGAATTTTGAGACCACCCAGAGTTTTGTAACAACCTCTGTGTAATAATTTGCTGCGTTTTTCTGAATAACCCCCTCTCCCATATCTTTCATCTACACTTGAAAACTAGATCAGTTCTTTACAAATAGTAATTATTGAAAATTGTGAACTGTGGCGGGGTATCTTTCACCTCACTTTTTTAGTACCTAACGCCTAACTTTTCTAAGTTCTAGACTCAACTTCGCGATATGTTGGCCACATCGTTCCAGTTTTTTGAGGTTAAAAATTCTCTAAGAAGGTTCTCCGACACCGAAGACATTCGAAAATTTTAGGAGGGTTGGAGCTGGAAAATGAAGAATTTGTGAGCTGGGATGGATTGTACCTGTTCGGATGAAGAAGAGGAGAAAGACGATTCTGATTCTAAAGAAGAAATGGTCATTTCATCTTCATGAACCTTAATCGAAATTCAGCAGTTTTATAAGCTATTATAAACTTGTTGTAATGTTTCAATGATGTAAATTATTGTTTATGTAAATGTGCCGCAACCATCATGCCTCGAAATACAATAAAATGATGCTTTTAACGTGGACAAATCAAGAAATTTTCGTATTTTAATTTTTTCCAGAGCTGCTCAATCAACCGTTGGAAAGCTGTTGATATGGCGTGTTTTAAGCTTTTTAGAACCTCTGATGAAGACAGTGTTTTAGCAGGGGAAAATCGAGAGCTCTGTAGGACAAACCGCTCGCTCCCTATGAAAACTTGAGGGTTGGTCTTACGACAAATCCTCAGGTAACGCAGTTAGGTGGGGGAGTCGTTGCTGATTCCATGAGGTAGCCATGGGTAAGTCTGGTATGCCCAATATACGGACGGGAGAGTTTCACATCCTCTCGGCGTCGGTTCATCACGGTTCCATCGCATAGTCTCTAGTCCACGGAGATACACTTTTCTTGACTTCTCACAACTTTTGATGCGCCATGCCTTGCCATCCTGTTTGCCAGCAATTCTATATCTTCTTTTTAATGACGGATTTAAAGTCTTGGCTTATATTTACGAAAATGGATATCGGTTCTTCAGTAGCCGCTCTGGCATTCTGATCTACCACCTCATTGCCAAATATTTCCGACTGTCCTGGAACCCAACAGAAGATAACAGAAGTTCCAAATTCCCTTAGCCTGCTCACATTCATCAATATATCATTGACTAGTGGGTGGGAATCAACGCCAGCCCTGATGGCTTGATGGGCACTAAGGGAATCGGAGCATTCCAGTGCTTTGTTTTCTTCTCCTGACACTAACGTCAGCGCCTTGTTGATTGCGAAGAGCTCAGCTGTGAAAATATATGTACGTTCGGGGAGAGTGAATTTGTGGATACCTCTGTCAACAAATACTGTACATCCCACTCCAGTGGTTGTTTTGGATCCATCGCAATAGGCAATCGCACAAGGAGACAGACTGGCGAAAATTTCATAAAATTTGGAAGAGAGACGAATCGCAAAATTGCAAAAGAGACCTAATCTCCGTCCAAATTTTAGCTGACCAAATGCGATCGTTGTTCATTACTTCGAGTTGTACGTACTCAGTTTTGCGTCCTTAGCAACTAGTAATCAAAATTCCTAGTGAATGCAACCACAACCCTCTATTTCTCCGAATTCTATTTCTTCAAAATAAACTTGACTGTGAAGCGAAAATATGGTTGGTAGGTAGAGGCAATGTTAAAGGCGAGTTAAAGTGTGAATGTTAAAGTGCGAAAGCACAGAAAAATAATAAACCTTTGTGTAATAATTTGCAGCGTTTTTTAGTTTTACTATCCACTTTTGAAAGTCTGACTAAACTGGTCAAGAGTTCATCGTACGTTTTAGTGCTACAAGGTCTAAGACACAAAAACAAATACGAAGCGAAAAAATTGGCATTTTGAGCGGACTAATAAAAGTGCAAATTATGAGAGTAAATTTGTTGCAAATTAATCGTATCGTGAAGATCGATTCGTGAAGTATTGTTGATTAGTTTGGAGACATTAATATGGGGTACAAACTACCTCACTGTGAAGTTACCTACTAATGATGCAATTAGCTGTGCCAACAAAATAAATGAATGAATCAATCTTGCACGTCCTAACTTCGGATTAACTAGTTTAAACTCATCTTTCTGGACATTGGTTTATTTGTTACAAAAAAAAAACAAAGTACTTCGAACATCCCACAATCAGCATTTTGTCAAGATAACTTTTCAATCCGGAGAACCAAACTTGGGTGTCCACGGAACCAAGCAGCGTACCAAGGGTCCACGCCTGGGAACATTTTATCCTGCTGGTTAGATTGATCAGAGACCTCCGCAGTTCAGTGCCGAGGCCCATCTTGACAGCGAACCCATCAGCAGCGAACTCACAGAAGTAGCTGAGGCTGCCACGGAAACCGGTGAGGAAACCGCCGAGAATGGGGAAGAAGTACTTGCTGGAGAGTAAAACTCCGATGATCGGATGGGGAGGATCGTTCTGGTTAAAACTGAAAATGTCGTAAATCTCTCTGTTGCCGTAGGACCACATGGAAGTCAACATGAAACACGCGTTTGCTAAAGCGTTGGTTGCGAAACTGAATGATGAGTGGCTGTAACTCCAATGTCCTAATTCATGAGCGACTACAGCGCCAATATCGGTGGGACCGACGATTTTCAAAAGAGATTCTGCAACTACTATCATACTTGCGCCCAACAGTCCAGCATGATACGCGTTGGGATCCGCGTCAGGACGTCCTTCGGCGTTGGGCTCGAAATACACCACGTGTCTAGGATAATACCCGGCTTTTTGCGCTACGCCGTCAATGGTTGACTTGGCTGGCCCTTCTGGTATGTCATGCAACATAAACGGTGCCAGAATTTGTATAAATACTATGTGTCCGATAACTATAGCAGCTTCGTAGATGAAACCGAGGTAAATGAAGAAATCCGTGCCGTATCGATTGGTCGATCTGACCAGAATCGCAGTTCTCAACCCCGAAGTAATGGCTGATCCCGTCAGCCACACGATGCCTGCCAGTGCAATTGCTAGAGGACTGATTTTGAGCCCTTGTTGAAATAGTGAGAAAAGAACGATAATCGGTACGACGATCATTTTGGATGTGAAGTCCTCCATAGCGCTGTAAATTACAGCTCTGGTATCAATATTTCCACTATAGTACGACGTGTAGGACCATATCAGTGGAGCGTATCCATCGGACATGGAGAACGTGTGAGAATATAACCGCCCGGCAAGACTGAAAGTGCTTAGAATAATGTAAAATGTCGCCACCCTCCTGGTTGTGGAATAATCCGCTTGTGATATCGCACCTGCCAACACTTCAGGCACATCTGCATTCCGCAAAATAAATTCCAATTGTCGGAAGTGTAAGTATAAGTTCCAAACGTCAATCGAGCACAGTAGAATGATTTTAGTATGATTCACTGGCCACAGTTTTGACAAAAATCTCGAGGGAATCTCTCTAAGATCCAATGCCACGCCTGCGTTGGTCGTTGTTGTGTTATGTGTCGTGGATGATGTCATGTTTTGTGTTTACATTGAGTAGGTTATACTGCAATGTAGATCGATATTGTTATTAGAGATGTTAACAAGGATATCTTGTCTTCCAAGAAACAACCGAAATATAGTAATAATTAAAGGAGTTTGAATGGTATTTTTTGCATATCCCGTCAAGTCATGTCATCACTAGTATGTATCTACCTTTAGAAATCAAGATGATATTTTCGTGTTAGGATATTATTGTGGTAGAAGGTGTTCAAACCTACTCTTTGAACACAGTGCAAAGTCCCACCGAGTCCTGTCCCCTATAGGGGTTTCTCGATTCCACTACTTCGTGTGAACAACTTTCTTTCCCTTTTGGACAGTCCAAGATAACGCAACCCTCTTACAACAAGGGACCAGCTCAAAAAATCCCATTTTTGAGTTAGCACCAGTTTTGGATAGCTGGAGTGGTATATTTTGTCCGTGGGAGGTCGAAATGGCGATAATTAAGTTTTGCTCCACGACAGAGCAGGCTCGTCTTTGTTCCATAGATAGGAAGTGCGAGACTCGTCCGTGGAATACAAGTTCTTCTTCTGTCTTGCGTCAGAGTAAGAGCTGTTGAAGCCTGTATATTTATTTGGAACGCGTTTTCATAGGAGTCAATACCATTTAACATGTTGTCATTGAGATAATGGCATTTGAAGAAGGGCAAAACTTTAAACTCGACTTTTCCAAAAATCACCTTTTTTGAATTGTTCCCTTGTTCCACGAGGGGTGCGATAATGGGGGGCCGGCGTGGCTACGGTCGTTGGGGCGTCGTTGTTAGGCGGTGGACTTTGAACCGACTTCTGCGGGGGTCGTGGGTTCAAGGCAGCAGTGTGAGGCAAAGGGAAGCCATGAGCGAAATCGTCAGAACAAATTCTGATCTTCCCTTTGAAAGACAGCTGATGACGTCCGCGACTCCAGGAATGGCAGTCGGACGAAAATTCAACCTGAAATAGTTGTTTACTTTACTTATAGTCTGAAATAATCCCAAACCCTGGTCTTTAACTTCTTAGGTTTTACCCCTACCTCGATTACCTGGATAATGAATTTCTATTGGCTCCCCAGTTGAGCATTTTCAACCACAAGCAGCTCCACTAAACCACTGGAAGTGGTACCACTGTTACATAAAAAATAAATTTAACTTACTTCATTAACGACTTTCCAAGTGAAACCATCCCACTCCCATTTTTTTAATGCCATTCCTCATCATTATATTTTATATTCTCTATTTCTCAAAAATTTCGATATAAAGGTATTGTTTTTCCTTCAATTTAAGATTCTATAGAATTTTTAGAATTTTTTGAGACCACGCGGAGCTCTGTAGGACTAACCGTTCGCTCCCTACGAAAATTTAAGGGTTTATATTGAAATATATATATATAAATCAAAACACGAGTGTGAATCGCAAAAGAGGCCTAATCTCCGTTCAAATTAGAGCCGACCGAAATGCGATCGATGGTTGGTGATTTTAATTTTTTTAACACAGAATGTGTTTTTGCGATGACCTACCGAAAAAAAATCGTCACGAAAAAGCGACAGAAAAAACCGTTACGCGCCTTTTATAATGATTTTCACGTGCAACCAAGCCGTTGGTAAGGAAATAGAACTCCCGCAGTGTTCATTGCACAGAAATTGTTCACCATTCGTTGGAAAGCTCTCAATTTATATAGTATTTTTCTTGTAGTTACATATTTATTTATATAACATTTATAGGGTTTTAGACCAAATTAAATGTCTAACAATTATTAATTTTATTATTGCCAAAGACTCCACATTTATTATTGTTGTTTTTTCTTTAACGGATGACTAGCATCGCAAAAACACATTCTGTGTTCCTACGATTTCATACAGAGTATGGAAAAAGAAAATAAACCGGGGGGTGCAGGGGGGCGGAGCCCCCCGCCGAGGCGCAAAGCGCCGAGTTTTGTTTTTTTTCTGCTCTTTATATTGGATGGTTGGTGATTTTGTAGACGAGTGATCTATATAGAAAAATAATAAACCATTGTGTAATAATTTGCAGCGTTTTTTTAGTGGGTTTCAGGGGCGGCTACTGATAGGAGCATAGGCGCATGTGCACCCCCAGCCAATTAAAAAAGAAAAAAAATTCAAAGTTTGTTCCTCTTCGTTTCAAGAGTAAGTTGGCTAGTGACAGAAGACTCGATCGTAGGCACTGTGCTAGTTGAATCTACGCGCGAAAACTGGCGGGAGCTCCCTCTTTTCTGACCAATCACACCCATTTGGAGCATCACTTTCCTTTGCACCATTTCTGGGGAGGGTGACGTCATTCGAGGGAGGCAGGCACGTGAGATTGACCAACCAGAGAGCAGGACATTTTGTCGTCTTGAGCAGCATTGGTTCGTTGCTCCCCCGTCAGAGAGCTCTGCAATCCGGATTTCCTTGTAGAGTAATAAGTAAACAAACAAACTAATGGGACTCCCCCCTCTCGTTATTGCCTATCACGGAATTCCTTGGCAACCTAAATAGAGCATCCGTCCATCCATAAACAAACAAACCTGATAAGGGAATTCCGTTATACGTTTTCGGTTTACTACCGTTTCAGTAGGTACACACCGTGTTGTTCAAAGTATTGTGAGTACTTAGAGTGTTGTAGGTACGATGAGCAGTTTACATTAAAGTAAAGTAAACTATTTGCGTTTGTCGATTGTGGAAAAGTGCGACATTCGAGAAACTGGCAGCCCTTTGCTGTCTCTATCTGGACTCCAGCAGGCGTTGAAATTTGCCGTGCAGATTTCAGAAACCGTGCAGATTCGTACCGTAAGTTTTAATGTCGACTATTATAAGAAGGTTGATTGGCTTTGTGGGTGTGAAGTGACTAACTGACAATTTCGCCTACTTTGTTCTCCAACCGAAATGAGGCTCGAGACGGCATAAGTGATCTCCCATTTAGCCAAAAAATTGAAAAACGCATTGGCTGTCTCCCTTAAGAACGCTCTGGTAGATTTGCGTATAGTGTGTCGTCAAAATATAATGCAACAACTCGACAGTGCACATCGTCATAATCTGATACAAAAAAAAAAAAAAAAAAAACGAAACGGTTAGAAAAATAGCCGTGCGTGGGCATGATGAGAGGGAAGATTCTTCGAATCTCAGAGTTTTCAAGGGGCTCGTTAATTTTTCTTCCGAATTGGACGATGTTTTGAATCGTCACGGGCAAATGTACATTTCAGCTATTGCAATTAGATGGATGAATTTCTTGGGTTTCGACCTCTGATGATTAAGTATTTCAGAATTTCTGTTAACCACTAGAGAACATGTTTCGTGTCTATTGCACCTAAGTATTTAGTACCGTTTGCAATTTTAAGATGAAAAAGTTACCAAGATTTATCCCATTTGCATATCGTTGAAATTTCTATTTGGCAGAGAAAATCACTTATTCTGTCCCTTCTCCATAGCCTCTCCTGATCTCTGTGCACCCCCTGAGTTTCGGGGCGGGAACCGCCACTGGTGGGTTTGAATCCCACATAACCTGGAGGACGCGCACCCTTCCAGGTATTTTACGAGATCCAACTCCACCTATGGATTTTGAAGATTTTCTCACCTGCCTGCCGAAAAAAAGGATCAGTCTGGGGACAATGGTTTTTATAGGGGACCATCTACAACATAATCCGTATAATCTATGAAAATTTCATCAAAATCGGATGGAAAATGTGAAAGTTACACAAGGAATTCACGTCTGCGCATGCGCAGCGGCTATATCAGTCCGGGGGTGATGATTTCATCGAAATCGGACGATAACTTCGTATAGTTATGCCCGTTACAAGGAATTCATGACAGGCAGACACTCATTCACACGGACACACAGACAGACACGGAACCAAAATTGTTCAGAATGGTTTAAAACGTAAAACCCGAGTGAAAATTTTAATTTTGGAGAACATTTTTTTCTCAACCTTGAAAAGTGGAAAGAAAGCTTCAGCTACTTTGGTAGACTCGGAAGCATTATAATATATTGCTATCCTAAGTTGAATATTATTCTACTTAAAGAACTAACACCGAATGTGACCTGAGACCTACAGTTGTAAAACGAAAAAAAAAGATCACAGCAGATCTGACTTTACTGGCTTACTTCCAATCTCTTCCGTTGGTCTTCAAGATTTGCACTAAATTTCTTCTCTGCTATTAGTTGAACGTAAGACTTTCATCGCTCATCCAGCCGATCGTAACGCCTACCCTATCAAACCTAACAATTTTATTTTCGTTTCATGAAGATAAACCAGCCTATCTACACAATAAGGACATCACTTGTGGTTAGAAAAAATGCATGCTATGTAATTATTAGTATTACATATATATTTCATCCAAGTAAAATAATATGATACAATATTAAAATATTAAATTATTACCTAGATTTAGTTTTTTTTACAAAATAAAATTTAGACTTAGTAGATACCTAAAACAATAATATACACGCTCACAAGAACATAATATTCGTATATAATTCTCACATTGATTTCCATCGTCGTGTGGAAAACAAAATCAATATTTATCTGGAAGTGAAACTTGCGCTGTGAAAACAAAATTTGTATAATAATTGTATTGCGAGGCTCCCTAGTTTAATCAGTACATGATATTACTAAATAATGGACTTGACAGGCGATCACCATGATTTGAAGCAAGAACATGAATGAATGCAAGGGTATGCTGTACAAGTACATTCATCCTAGATATAATATGTTTATTTTTAGGCACTTGTACTTCCAAATAATGAACTAACTACCAAAAAATGCTGGAGAGAGAGACTCAGTTAATCGGCTTTAGAAATTTGTTTATTTTTGATGTTCGTAAGCAGTCAAACAGGCGGAAGTTTGCTAAACTGTCAACTAGAACATTGATAGAGGTAGTTAGACACCTATTAGTTTAATAGTACTAATGAAAATACATGTATATATGTTCGGAAAGGAAATTATCATCCTGCGGTACAGTTTTAATACCTTCATTTTCACATCATTAACAACTTCTTCTGGTCACATCATTAATTACCTTCATGTATTGAATCAATTAAACTGACAATAATTAAATGTTTTGTTGCAAAGCTCAAAAATTAGGTACCGAATTTTATAACAATACTGCAATGAAAGGATAAGAACTTTCCTCATTCACATTTATGTTTTTGGAATCGATGGTTTGTAGAGATGAATATTGATCATCAACTTCCCTAAAACGTTAATTTTTTCTTTCGTCAAAACTCACTGATGATCCGTGGAAGCTAGGATCTTTTACAAGTGTAAAGTTACAAGTATCTAATTATAATGTCAAGTAGCCATGGTGAAAATAGAAAGTCGAAGTAGGTCATCAAAGAGAAGAAGAAGACGAAGAAGTAGTAGGGAATCGATAAGTATCCAACAATTGATTGTCTACTCTCAATTATCCAATGTTCGCGGAAAAAAACACGTTGCCAAGGAAACACTGGGGAAGCGGAGTTACCATGGTAACGTGGTTTTTTTTAGTTTATGTCCCGTCCGCGCATGCCCGGTAGTGTAAAAATGCAGGTCTTGTCGATTTACCCCCCCCCCCCTTTTCTGGGAAGACAATCGATTTTATTCTCTCTGATCATGATAAGTTTCGAATCAACTCGATGGATAATTTCATTTATCATTTGTTGTCTTATCTTGCTTTGAGGCTGTACTTTTTTGCTAACATCCAAACAGAAAAATACGTTACCTAATTTTAAATTTAGTGGAAAAATCACCAGGCACTTGAACTTTTTAGTGCGAAAACACGCTCAAATGTACAGTTTTGTTGATATAATCTACTGAAGTATGACACACTTGAATGCACTTTTCACGCTGAATCACGAGGTTATTTTAATACTTGAACCTCAAGTCAAAATTTAAAATTTGTCGTCATTTTAATGGACATTTTCATGAATGATGTACCTAATACCCAGATGGAAGTAATCAACAATATATGGTATCTATTGGAATTGTAATGCGATTCAGCCTGAAATAAACACACCTATCATGCTTGGCACTAAGTTCTCTACACCCTCATGATACTACTGAGATTTTTGGCTCAGTCTCAATTTGCTGATGAAAGCCTCGTCAATAACATAAAATTCTTTTAAATTTGAATTGTATTGTAGGTAGTCTTTTTGTTCAAAAAATACAAAACAAAACACGCAGAGTACAGAGATGAACAATTTACAATACATTAAATTGCATACGCATAAAACATCAAGAACAAACTAGCTAGAGCAAAACAATATCATCTACTATTGAGCACCAATTGTGTGACGTTTGATTCATATTTGGCAAAAATAGGGTCAAAATACACTCGAGTGAGTCTTCAAGCTCAGTGGCAGTTGATCTGTTCGACGTAGAAAAATATTGACATTTACAAACTAGGTATTCAGTAACAAAATGCTAAGCGGTACAGCTAATCATATCTGAAGTGTTAAAAATACGTTTTTGTACATTTCGTTGAACGAAAGTCAAGACGAAGTATGAATTGTGGAATAATACTCTTGAACAGCAGAGCTGGTCCTCGATAAACGAGGAAATAACAGTAAATGTGGAACGGTTCCTGTCGGAAAAGGGCTTATGAGTAGAGGGTGTTTTCCATCCATTCTTCCAGCGTGAAAACGGCTTTGTTCGTCTCGTTTGGATCTTTGTCTCGGAACAACTCTGTGGAAAACCGAAAACAAATTGATTAGATTTGCACCCAGTTGCACAGGTATCTGTCACACATAATTTGAGAAGTCCGCGCTAGAACGTATCATGAATTATACAGTGTCTTACGTGGTATTGATTTCATAGCTCCTACCCTGCTCCTGCTGATTTCATAGCTCCTGCTTCGAGTCGTCCTTTTGGAGGACGACCACAAACTCGAAATGTAGGTACACAGGGTGTTCCATGTGAAAGGACCGCAAAACTTCAGGAGTCGATTTCACAACTGTTTGATTTTGCAAAAGTATAGGTAATTCTTGGTAATTATTTGGTTTTAAGCTCTCGTTTTTCCAAGTTTTTTTAATTTTGAGATTTTGGTTTATTATCTTCAACATTAAACCTTTAGAATCGCCAGAGAGAAAACAATTTAACCCCCCTCAAAATTTGTTGGTTTACGTTTCAAGGTACGTAGAATCCAAAAATCGAAAAAAATGTTGCCGTACGCGGCACTTTCCTTTGTTCCCGTGGACCGATTTTGATGAAATTTATTACATGATTTCCATTTAGGGTCTAGTTGTGCCCCGAAGCTTTTGGTTGATGTCAGTCAAGGGTTGAAAATTAAAGGCTGAAATTTTGAAAACGCCCTAACTCAAAAAGTTCAATGTAGAAAGTTTTCCACCATTTTAAGATAGTATTGAATTTATAGAATCGATTGAGACCACCCGGAGCTCTTTAGAACCATCCGTTTGCTTCCGATGAGAATTTAAGGCTTGGGCTTACAATTAATCAGAAACACAAGTGTGAAACTCAAAAGAGGCCTAATCTCCGTTGAAATTTTCGCTAACGATAATGCAATAGTTGTTCGTTTCTTCTAGTTGTACTCAGTTTTCCGTCCTAAGCAACCAGAAAATTTCTGGTTTTTTCCTAATGAAGGCACCCACAACTCTTTGTTTCTTCGATTTAGTGTGAAGCATTAATTTCTTCAAATCAAACTTGATTGTGAAGCGAAAATCTGGTTGGTAGTCAGTGGCAATGGTAAAGCTGTGTTCTTGGCAGGCGATTGATCTATACAGAAAATTAATAAACCTTTGTGTAATAATTTACACTGTTTATTTTTTCTTGGTTTTGACGTTATGTATCTAAAATTACTTGAGCTAACTTAATTAATCGTGAAAATGTAAAAAAGGCTACCGTTTGAAAGAACTTTAAATTTTCCATCTTTCTAGCGCCTACACAACTATTGGTGAGGATCATTCGTCTGCAAAGAACACAGCTTTGCCATTGTCCCCACCTACCAATCATTTATTTTCGCTACACAATCAAGTTTATTTTGAAGAAATAAACGATTCACACTCATTTCGAAAATGAAGGGTTGTGGGAGCCTTCATCAGGAAATTTGATTACCTACTGGTTGCTAAGGACTCAAAACTGAATACAACTCGAAGAAACGATCAGCGATCGCATTTTTGTCCACAGAAATTCCAACTGGGATGAAGCATTTTTAGCAATTCACAATCGTGTTTTTGATTTATCGTTACTCCAAACCTTAAGTGCTCATGGGGAGCAAACGGTTGGTCCTACAGGGCTCTGGGTGGTCTCATTCAATTCTAAAAATTCAGTACTATTTTAAATTGATGGAAAAAGAATACCTTTACCTATACCGAAAGTTTTTTGAGCTAGGGCGTTATGAAAATTTCAAAATTTATTTTTCAGCCCTTAGAAGTGACCTACATCAACCAAAATCTTCGGGGCACAACTAGACCCCAAATGGAGCCTACATACCAAATCTCATCAAAATCGGTCAATGCTAAGTGGGGAAAGTGCCGCTACGGCGGACAGACGGCAAAATTTGTATTCAATTTTCGGATTGTACGTACCTTGAAACGTAAACCAACAAATGGGAGGGGGATAAAATTGTTTTTTTCTTTGGCGATTCTAAAAGTTTATTATTAAAATAAATAAACCAAAACCAACTTGTAAAGTAATTTTTTGCTTGTTAAGGTTTTAATACCGGATTGTTTTTACTTACCTCAACATTAAAAACAGCGCAAATAGGTATATCAGCATCCTAATGGTATAATCAACATATTTCTCACAATCGAATTTAGGAAAAAATGTGTGTTTAAACGCGGAAAAACGTGATTTTTTCAAAAACCGGATTCAACGGAAACCCCTCGACAAAACGTTGAATTCATTTTTTTAAATGCCCGTTTTTCGCGTTCAAACACAATTTTCTCTCCTAAATTCGATTGCAAGTCATTTTTGATTATACCATTGGAAAGCTGAGATCTTAGCGTGGTTTTGGTGTTGAGGTAAATAAAAACAATCCGGAAGTAAAACCTTGACAACCAAAAGAAAAATATATGAAATTTGGCCAATTTGACAACAATTATTACTTGAGTTGGTTTTTCTCTCATCAAGACCTCACAAATAGTTTCAAGAAAGCACTAGAAAAATGGGAACTTCAACGTTATTGAGAAAATAGAAACTTCAACGTTATTGAAATTGGGAACTTCAACGGTATACTAAGTTAGTTATGGTACCTAATTTTAGTGACATAAGGTCTAAAACAAGAAAAAAATCGTAAAAATTAAAAAAAAAACTGGGAAAAACACGGGTCAGTTGAAATTTGGTTAAACAAAATTGTTGAGAGACATTTTCTTTCTTAAATTAGTTGTAGAATTGACTCGCGATGTTTTGCGGTCCTTAACATGGGACACCTACATTTCGAGTTTGTAGTCATCCTCCAATGTACGAGCTCCAATGTTGGTAGGAGCTAAGTAATCAATAACGTAGGAACATCGTGTAGCAGGTTGTCTTTACTTTTGATAGAAAAACTAGCAAAAAGACCTCATCCTAAAATACTTTTCTTAAGATACCTTCGCCTCTTCAGGTTCTTACCGATCATGGATTTGAGTCGGACGGAGCACATCATGAAGTCATCGAAGGCTATTCTGCCGTCTTTGGCGCTGTATCGGTGGCAGAGGGCGTTGAGGATGTGGTTGTTGAGTCTGTAACCAGCAGAGTTGAGGGCTTCTCTAAGTTGGAAAGCACTCAGGTAGCCGGTGTTTTCCTTGTCGTACAGTTTAAACACACCCTGGAAGATAATTTGAACCATTAGTCATACTGAAAATTTAAATTTTGAGCTTGAGGAGTGGTCGCTATTGACCTACCTCAAAAAATACGTAAACAGGCACCTCAAAACGACAACACTACCCGCCACTTTTGAGCAAAGATGAGAAGTTGGTGTTGGAGTTTACTCCAATATATTGTTATGATTGTTGTGAGTCGTATGATGATGATTTGTTAGTTACTGAATTTAAAACTCTCTACTTGAAATTATATGAATAGAAGTTGTTCCGATTTGTGGTTTAATTAGCGCTTTTAACGATTTGGTGAGTTAGGGTGCCAAATCGCAACAGTTGGTGTATCAGCTGCAAAAAAATACACACTGCTAGAATAATGGCGAATTGGATTTTGTTCTAACCCACCCAACAAGTTGTGAAAACGGTTTTTTCCATTTATTATTTATTAACTTGCAGTAAGTGGGAAGCCCGTTTCATGAATATTGTAAATTCTTTTTCCATGGCCCCGTCAGATGACCAAACCAATGGTATGAAAGACCCGCGGTAGTCTTCGGCGGCATGATCGTACTTCAAGTGCTCTGCATTCGCAGCTACTGAAGCGGTCTCAGTCCTGGTAGAGGTAAGAGGTAGCGTCGGCATTCACTATGCGATTATCAAAAAACGCTGGTCTCCCACTCTCACAGACCCCGTTAACCATTGTGTCTCCTATCAGAGCTAGTTGACTACCTACTGCTTGCCTCTCGCATGACTGGTTCAGTCACTGTCCCTCCCCAAGCAAGGTTGGTTATTCCAGCTACCGCATCCCTCAAATCGTCGTGTCCTCTTTTCACCAATCCGCTCTTCTTCCAATTGAGTGCGTGAGAGACATCGAACGCTACTCCACAGCCGTTGCAGCACGTAGAGAGGGCTTGAGAGATATGGCCGTATCGTAGGGCGATTCCGTCTCTGAACTGAGTGGCTGACAAATCGAAACCGTCTGCAGCTGTGGGCAGAACCGATAGCCATTAAAAAGATCCTACGACGCGTCGGAGAACTCTCTGCTGAATCGGCTGCAGTTCTTGAATGAGAATTACCGACTATACCAATGATGGTATAGTTAAAACCTCCAAGAATTACCCTGAAAATCACTACATAAGCTGTATTCCATGTAGCAGTTCCGCTAACTATGCCCTTGGAGGCGTCGCTGCGCTCCTAGACTGGAAACGAGCTCGGCAGTTGGTCACTTTCCTGCCTTGCTCATCGTAAATGATGTCTTCACAACATTCAACAATATTGCGATTTCCCTTGGTACCCAAAATCCATTTTCATTTTTTTTCGGACCTATATGCGATTAGAGAATCAATAAACCACACTCCGATTTGTTATTGAACCATACTCAATTCATATCTATATATATTTATATAATTAATAACTTTAAAATATATTTGAATCCTTGGGTAGAAATACGTGCTGGTTATTTCATCAGAATATGTCCAACTATATTTCAACTGAAGCTATAAACCGCAATCAAGGAATTAAAATCATTTAAATCATGTTTGAATTTGCAGTTCCATCAGAATCAGATTTGCCCTTGATTTGTATCACAATATTTTAAACTCGCTCACCTTCCAGTGTTTGACGTTGATCCACAGCGTTTTGAATTCTTCAAACCCGAGTTTTCCTGACCGGTCGATGTCCATCATGGCGATCATACTGCGACACACATCCTTGGAGAACCCTCCTGTGTCCTGGGTTTCTGTTTCAAAATTTATACACAATATTTAGACTGGATTATTCAATAATTTAGATTCAAATTTGAAATATGGTCCTCCAACATCCCTAGATCATTTTTCAGGCTCCTGTTGGAGTTAACATTTAATATTAAAAGTTTGCAAGCTGAACAGATCTAACATTTTCGACTTTCGTGTAAAACGTTTAATCAGTTCTACTGGGATTTTCAGCTGACTTTGCTTAAGAACCAATTCAGTATGCGAAAGATAATCAAATTTAATAAATCAACGTACTAAATCTCCCAGACAAAGTTTCCGTGTATTTCTGTCCTACTTAAAGTACAAAAAACGTTGGATAAGTTCCTTAAACACTAGGAACTTGCTGTTAGGGCGAAACAACGTATTACAAATAATGAATGTTGAAAAATCGTAACTTCAAAGTTTCAGTTATTATTTTTCACGGAAATGTGTTTTTATCGGTTCGTTTTACGATGAAAAAAAGAGGCTTCATTATTCTACGATCCAGATTTGAAGATAGGAGTTTTTAAATTAGGTAGTACCTGAATGTTTGTTTTTTCTTCGATTATGTACCTCAAATGGTTTGATTGTCAGCCAGTCTCGGTAAAAATATCCCAGAAACATAGAAATCCCCAATTTAGCAGTGAGTTAAATAAAAAAACGTCTACCAAGTGGGTGTGGTACATAGCTTCCTCGTATCCATAACCCGATGGTTTAGATGACCGATTGCATAGTAGTTAATCTCTAAGTACCTTCCACTACCCTCATAGGGGACCATCAACACGATAATCTGAACAATCCTGAGAAATTTCGTCGAAATCGGATGGAAAATGTAGAAGTTATGGCTGTTACAAGGGATTCACTTTTGCGCATGCGCAGCAACTACTATTAGTCTGGGAGTAATGATCTTCATAGGGGACCGTCTACACACCAACCCGCACAATCCCTGAAAATTTTAGAGACAAATCGGACAATAACTTCCTATAGTTATGCCAAAGCAAAATTTGGTGAATGTTTTATTACAATATTGAAACATTTCGACTGAAATTTGATTTGATTATTCAAGCAATAAGTCTTTTGAACGGATTGGCCGCTCGAACTAGTTTTAGTTCCCAAAATTAGGATGCATGAAGATACCAGACAAAAATTCCTTTTCGTTTCCCAAAAGTTGTTGGAGTTGAAACCCTTTCAAGATCCTACGATTTGCATAATCATTTGCTACTATACTCTTGCCTTTATTTAAAGAGCTCTGGGATTTTTGAAGGCTCCGAAGGTTCGGCATCGCTGCAAGAATCCGAGCCCCAGCGGAAGGTCGAGGTATACCTGCGCGACCCCTCCGCCCGTGAACCCCCCCAACCCCCCAACAGTTTACCCTCTTCTGCAAATGCACACTTGATTCACAAATTATTTCGATCATCCCATCACCAAAATCGTGATCAGCGAGAAAAATTGAACATATCGAGTATAAACTTGAGGCAGGTACGATTAAAACTCAGCAGCCCACTCCCGGCCAATCCACCCAAACGAATTACGCCCTCTTCGCCGAATTACAGGAAATTTGGACTCATTTTCATCAGAATAATTAGTACGTTACGAATTTAAATTACAAAAAATGTTCACCGAACGATAAATTATTAAATTGTATGTTGATAGAAGAGGAAGAAGGAAGAGGGATGATGGGTTTTGACCGCGAAGGGTTGTGAGTTGAGACCCCAAGGTGAGCACCTTGCAACGTTGCCACTTCTTGGCAGGGAAGGGGTTTTGGAACCCGCGGTCCAGAGCTCTTTAAATAAAGGCAAGAGTATAGCTGAAATGCCTGCTGAAAGTAGGCAAAAACAAATCGTAGATTGGTGAAAAGAAAACCGTAACACCGTGACATAAAATGTCATCAACAAAATGGCATAAACACCTAATTTATCAAATTACAAAAAAAGTTGATGTCACGGCCTGGAAACAAACCCGGGTTATCCGGTACACGTACAGTTGGGATTTTATGCTTCAGACTTGCTGAAAAGCCTGCTAAAAACAGGCTAAAACCAATTGTAGTTAAACACGTAATAATTTATTTAAAAAAATGTATGTCACGGCCTGGAATTGAACCCGGTTCCCCCACGTTCGGGCGACATACGTCATACGGTTGGGGTTTTATGTAATTAGATAGTATTTTGAATACCATTCAAATAACACCTGGTTTCCATTTTAAAATAACTCCAAAATAACTAATCTGGTTATTATGTCAATTTGAAGGAAGAAGTTTTCTTTAGACCTCGTTTCCAATCAAAGTGATATAGAACGGAAATTCTCCACATCAAGTAGTTACTCGAGGGAACTTGAAAAATGCCAACCAATAACAAGTAATTCAATATCAGACTTCAATCTGTTTTAAAATTAATTTTTAATAGGTACTTGAATGAAATTTTCTTTGTCAGAATTAGAAGAATAACAAAGCCTGACTATCTTTTGAAATAAACCTCCAAGAAATACTGCAGTTAGATCGAGAATGTTGAAAATGCAACATCGCGTTCTACAGAAAGTACTAAGTCATAAGCCATACACCAGATTTTTATAGTATTTATACATTGCAATTAATGATCTAATTGAAGTAAAAATTTTTCATATCGAATCGTCATTTGTATGCTCAGTATTAAAGCATACAGATAATCACAAGGTAAAATAGGTATGTAAATATCGATGCTGACGTGAAAAATGGCACCATAATTATGTTGGAAGACAACATACTTTTTTGACTTTGAGCCAAAGGATTACAAAAAGAACAGAGAACTACTATAATAAGGCTTATCTACTATATTTATGACAATAACGCACTGTATTCTATCTTGAAGGCAGATCCATGTAATGTTGGCTAAACTACTGAACGCTTACAGGAAAACGAAAATCATTTTCAATTGGATACAGCAGGCCTGATGAATCAAAAGTAGGACTCCATAATGCTTATATAAATAGGATGTGAAATGAAGATGTAGGCTTTATGAGTCCGGAAATGAGTCATGAGATGGAAAAATGTACAAAAATGTTCAGAATATGTGCGACTATCCCGTGACTTGTAATGTTTCAGTAGGTAAGGCGATTTTGAGTGGTTATAATGGATTTTTCCGTCCAAAAAAAACCACACAAGTTAGTGTCAAACACAATCGTCCTCAATTGGAATCACACCAAATAAAGCGACAAAACGTGAACGCCACTATAACACCACAATATGTTACAGTTCATCAATATGAATCTCTGTACAAACAAAAATATCTCAAAAAATAAATATGATAATTGGAAGTGAGGAAAGAAAATAAAATAACAATTTTGTTAGGCTTACCAAAAGCAGAGGCACAAGGAGTATCTTTGAAAAACGATCCGCACAAAAGCGACAGAAGTCCAGAAAGGGGGTTGGTTTCCCCGCGAGGAACGTCTACGTGAAATAAAACACACAAAATGGTTCTTACGATCAGTAAGAGTTCACAGCCAATTAGGTACCTTAAATTAATATTTCACCGTATCTGGTGAGTAAAATAATCTACCAAGGTACATGAAGAAAACACATTGATTTCAAGATTAGAAACAGCAGTGGAGAGCAGAAGAATAGAATTTTTGAATAGGATTTTGTGCTTATTGAATATCTGGGGCCGTTAATAATCGAATGTCAATACAAAGAAAAAATAAATAAATGAGATAAAATTAAAAAAAGATTTTAATACCTAATCGAAGTGGTGGGGGATGATCCGCTGAATCTATAAGCACCTCTCACTACCCTCTGATTTTTATGATCAAATGACACGATGATATTTATAGGGAACCACGATGTTACTTATAAAGATGATTTTCATCAGGGACCATCTAAATTCCAACTCGCACAATCCATGAAAATTTAATCAAAATCGGAATCTAATTTCGTATAGTTTTGCAGGTAACAAGGATTTCATGACAGACACACAGACGCGAAACCAAAACTGTTCATGAAGATCGAAAACGTGGACTGCAAGTGAAAATTTTGATTTTGGAGAACTTTTTTTTTAACCTTAAAAAGTGAAAACAATTCTTGCGCTACCTTGGTAGACCCGGAAGCAAAAACGCTGCAAATTATTACACAAAGGTTTATTATTTTTCTATATAGATCACTCGTCTGCAAAGAACACGGCTTTGCCACTGTCACTACCTACCTACCACGTACCTACAGCGATCCCATTTTGGTCAGCTAAAATTCGCACCGAAATTAATTTTGAGGGGGGTAAATTTTTTTTTTCTCTTGGTCGATTCCAAAGGTTCATTATTGAAAATAATAAACCGAAATTCAAAATATAATAATTTGATGGAAATGGAGCAGTCATTCCGTTGCAGGTGTTCCCACAAAGTCTAATTTGTAAACTCACACATTGCGGTATTGCATTGAAATTCATAAAAGTCTAAAGTTCAACCCACATAAGACTAACAAAATGTGAAAAGGTGGGTGCTGCAAAGTTTTATGGACGCTAAGGACGCTCAAGAATATGGAGACACCGTTAGTAGATTTTGAGTGAAAATAAAAACCTACGAGAGAATTTATACAATTCAATACTACGGTTAGATAACCAACTAATTGGTTAAAATGGAGAACCTAGACTGTTTCAGAACTTTTTGGCATTTTTTTCCAAAAATATTTGGAAGTATATTTACACATGAAGTACAACAACAACAACAAAACTCAGTAGACATTTTACAAAAACGAATAAGTGCATCATCACCAGAAACGAACATTGTGCTGAGGTACGGAAAACATCATAATTTACAGTACGACTAACAGTGGAAAACAGTACGAAAAAGAATATTTTTACGTCAAACGTGTGGATGATATTGACTTCCCTCCTGTTCTATCTGCCTGATTAAGGACACATTCTGTATCCCGCCAACAACTAAATCATCATAGCAATAATAAAAATAACTTGTAGTGGAAACACCACAAAGACCAGTTCATTAATGATTGGGAAAAAGAGCAGGGTTTATTTTCATTTGTATTTCATTAACGTCCCATTGAGAGACGTTTCCCATCGTTCTGATCGAAACCATAGTACAAAACGTCTGCTATGAAGTGAAAAATTTACGATCATTCAAGGGATGACAAAAGATAATATGAAGTGAGTGAACAAGAAGTTATATTTGGATGGGAGACATGTTTTCCGAACAACGAAAAATCATGAGGTGGTGATAAGATGCATGAAGGTGTCCAATCTGGAATTGGACTCACAGGTGGTGACAGAGAGGGTGGCAACATGAAGACAAGTAATCATGCAGTGCAATCGCATGCTTCATTCGCACAACGAATAGTTCAGAGCTACATCAAGCACGTATTCATCATTCAGTTTCTCAGGATCTGATATTTCTTCCCTACTCCAAGAGCACCAGGTGCTCCACTACTCTTCCAGAAAACTGTGATAACTTTTTATTCACCGAGAGGCGCTACTCAAGTCCGAATAACGTCAGAGTTGATTCTACGACTTATTTGTTACGAAAATGTCTCCTAGAAATTTTTAACAATGGTTTTCCCATTTTTTTCAATTTTAAGATTTTTTCGTGATTTTGACCTTACGTTACTGTACTCTCGACTTATCTTTGTGAATTCAAATTTGAGGAAACCGTTGGAAAGAGCATCAAATTTCCTCTCGGTTAGATGCCTGACTTTTTCTTTGGGGCATAAAAAAGCCCTCTGAAAAGGAAATGTTACCTTAGGGAAACCTTGAGTTTTTTCATTCGGATATTAACTATGAGAACCAATATTTTTTCAAGATGCAAGATCGGTAAGAATTTTGACGATGGGCGGGCGGCGCAGTAGACAGCGAGGCCACCCTAAACACTTCGGATCGTCTTAGCTTAGTCAAAACGCTGACACCGTTGAAAAAATTAATTTTTTTCTGCGTTCAAACACAAAGTTTTGTAATAAGTTCTATTTTATAATACAAAATTGATTAGACCACTGAAAAACTAAGATTTTGGCGCAGTTTTTGCCAATTTTGAATTTTGAAAAAATATTGCTTCTCATAGTTTAACTAACGGGTTTTTTCCGATTGAAAAAAGTCGAGGTTTCCCTGATAAGGTAATATTTCCTTTTCAGAAGGCTTTTTTATGTATCAAACCTTGACCCAAAGAAAAGGTCAGGAACTTAACCGATAGGAAATTTAATTTTCTTCCCAACAGTATCCTCAACTTTGAATATTGGAATATTGAATTACCGGAGTGACGTCATTTAGTAACGCAAGGTCAAAATCACGAAAAATATATTTAAATTGAAAAAAAAAAAACTTGGAGAAACAAGGGGTTGGAAAAAATTGCTGAGACATTTTTTGTTGAAAATAAGTTGTAGAATCAACCCCTGAAGTTATGCGGACTTAAGTTGCGCCCCCCTGTATCTTACCAACACACACATCACATATCACTACAAAATCGTGATCTTTTTCCATTTCATATTACTATTTTGACGGTAATTTCCATCCAACTATTTCAATTGGCTTCATCAAAATTCATCCGAAAATGTATTTTGTACGTTTTAGGGATTTTCTTCTTCTTCACGAAAGTGGGAAGACCTGCTTTGAAGGTGGATACACGATTGTAGGTTTCACCGTTTTCTAAAGAAGACAAAAGGGTACTTCACCTTGAATTTTTAACTTTGAACAATACGTTGTAAATAAGGAAATGGATATATTTTAATTGAAATTCAAAAAAAAGTATGTACCTGCCCAGACACTCGAAAGTGGCAGAAGGAATCTTTTTATTTTGAAATAGGGTAGGTAGGTACATAACTGAGGATTCGAAGGAACTGAGAAAATGGCAAACAGAAAATTAACTGAAACGAACAACAACTACTCTGTCTCGCAGTGAACCTACTCATGCGGTGACTACTGTCAATTATGGCCCTAAATCTTCAAAACATTTTCATTCGTCATCGTGCATTCTCGTGCATAATAGATGAGTAGAACATAAATATCTACGAAAAGCTGGTGATCAGTGATGATTTGTTTTTGTTCCATTTTGGTGTTTCTGTGGTGCAGGTCAGAATGGCCTCTATTGAATTGTACGAGCAAAATCAACCTTTCATGCCTACGCTTCGTATACAATAGTTCATAATTTCAATTATCACCTAATAAAGTAAGTATCCTTTTCTAGTTGACATTGTTTACCATCAATGAACGTGTCTACCGGATCAAGAAAAAATACTGATCTAAATCAGTGATTTCAAAACTTTTAAAGTAAGATTCCTTTTCAAATGGTTCCAAGGATTCCACCCTGAGAAACCCAAAACGTACTTTTGAAGCTAATCTGCCAGTGACGCAAAAGAATAGGAAATTAGGTACTGCTTTTTTACAGTACCTTTTTTAACTTTGAGGTGTTTCGGGTTGAGGCATTGAGGATTTTTAATCTAAAGTTCCTAGAACAACGTTCAATATTTGGGAGAACATGAGAGAGGATTCTTAGATCTTTTGGATGTCACCATAGATTCCTGAAAATAGCACCGAGTGTGTCCCGAATACAGAGCCCGGCACTCGAGTTACCTTTGTACAATCCATCTGCTGAAGGCCAAATTTGTAATTGATTTCCTAGGTGCAATTATGGATTTATAGATGCTCCAGAAGATTCTTTGATCAAAGACCTGATGATCAATCGTCAGAGCAATTAAATAACATTTGAGTGGGAGCCAAGCCACTGGGGGTTCAATAGAGATGTGAAATCTGATACGTGGGAAGAGCTCTCAGAAGCAGCCTTCTCTTGATCGAACGCTTAATCCCAGTAAAGGTACCTGTACTACTTTCCACATAACCCTGACTCGAACCCAAACACATAAAGCTGAGGGGAAGCATAGGTAAATCTTGCCAAGGTCCTCTGTAGCATCATTCCTGAACAAGGCCTACAAAACTACATGGCTTCCTTTTCATGATTCTCCTGCTCTGAATCCTCCTGGGAACTGCAGAATAGTTCATTGATGAACGAACAGCAACTCTAATGCCACCACCGACTTACCTCATGATACAGGGTTGCGCGTGATAGATTGCGAAAGGTGTAGGCTACCTAACCCAACAATATATGCTCGCTCTATGCTTGTAGAAATACGCCTAGCCGATACAACGTTGCATGTGATGCAAACATGCAGAGCACAGCGATCGCTTTACCATGCGATGCCGCTTACCGTTCCTCATGGCGTAGTCCAAAATCTCCTTCAGCTCCACCCAATCAACCTCCTCGTCCTCTCCAGCGAGCTTGTTGAAAAACTCCTTGACTTTGTCGGATTTCTTCTCTTCCTCTTCTGGAGAATCGGGTGCTATGATGTCCTTCACCTTAAAATCACAAAGAGCCAGATAGAAGCTACGGCAGAGTCGAGAAAAAGAACGTAATTGCGTCTACAAGTTTCTACAAATAGCTGAGTTTGAGTGATTTCGAAGGAACGGTAAATTTCCAATAATCACTTCAGAGATCAAATTTGATCAGAAAGACACAATGCAAGAACAATATCATAAACCTAGTAGGTAGCTTCCATAGTTTACAGAGAAAATACATTTAAACCCGTTCAGCCCTTTCATTATGGATCATTTTCGTCTTCTCTAAATGGAAACCATATACAAAGAAGTTTTACAATATTGAGCATAACTGATATGCATAAGTCATGCTCATCATAAAGCAATGAACGTTAAACCAGAATAGTACTGAGCGCTTTGGATATTCTAGATGCTCACTGCTGCCAACATTCCTAACTAAAATTGCACTCGTGCCTATCTGACACTGTATACACACTAGGGGTTAAGACTTGTTATTGATATAAATTCGGCCTTAAATTTCAAAAATTTTCTGACCAGAACGAATCGTAAATTCTGGGAGACATTGCTGCATATACTCAAAAGTAAAATGATACAAATTTATGATGTAAAATGGGTACTCACTCGGGTATCGATTTCTCCTGTTCCCACTTCTTCGTCATTTTCCCTGAAAAATTGAGTGGATCGCTAAATCAAAATGGAGGTAATACCAATAAGAAATCATAAATTGATTAAAATACAATAAAAAATGTATTAATTTTGAGATTCGGTATTCCGTACAGAACCAATATGCGATACCTAATTGAAATTGCTCTGGAAATCCCGATATTAAAATGTCTTAGATCAAAATTTCCTTAGTGACAAAATTAATGTGTCCGAAAAATTGACCTTTCTGATTGTTTGATTTTATGTCAAAAATCGAGACACCGAATCGAGTGATTTGAGAATTAGATGACACCTGAGTCGAAAATTGAACTTTTAGTTTTGGTTTATTATTTTCAATAACGTACCTTTGGAATCGACCAAGAAAAAAACTGTTTAACCCCCACCCCCCCACTCAAAATTTGTTGGTTTACGTTTGAAGGTACGTACAATCCAAAAATCTAATAAAATTCTGCCATCCGTACGACGCTTTGACTTTTGGGTTAGCGAAAAACCATGTATTGTGTTTTTATGATGGGTTTTTTAAAGTTGTCTATTTCATTGATAAAATCCTCAGAAACTTAATGGAATGCAACTCACTCCATGTGATTCTTCTTTTCAGTGAAGACCCTGAGGATGTACTCTCCTTCTTCGTTGGGGTCAAAAGTCGACGGGACGATGACGTACGTGCCTGGTGGGAGCTTGAATCTGCTCGTGACTTCTCGGAGGTTGATGAATGACGGGGATCGGGCGCAGGAAGCGTTGTATTTGAAAAAACTCAGGTCCAGAGGTTTCGGCAATTTCTCCGGTTCCTCTAGCTGTAAAAAACATGTCTTGTTAGCTGTACCTACTACGTAAGGGTAAGGTAGGGGAGATCAAGCAATATAGATCTTCCAACCTAGGCTTAGGTATGAGAGCTCCAAAACTCTCTTCGTGAAGAGATGTTTCCAAAGTTACCAAGCAAAATTTCTCAATCTTCATAATAAAACAAAAGGTTTTTGCACATCATAATCAGTACTGATAGGTTGTACTTCCTGATGTATAATATTTCACAGATCAATATACTTTTGAACCTCATTCACGTCTTTGTATAATTGATGAAAACTACAAAGAAAATACTCCTTAAAAGATTCCAAACCTCTAATGGAACACATTTACGAGTAGAAGGAAACATGGTAGGTAACTCGAAACTTTTGTGTTTTGGCATCCTAGTATTCAGGTGTTAGTAAACACTAACATTTCTTCTCCCAATTTCTTCCAAATACCTCAAATTACACATTGAAAAAGAACAAGGCTGATGTTAATATTCATATTTGAATGGAACATTCCTACTATAAAATGATTCAACTTCATCTTTCATAAACTTCTGCATTTGTCATTTGTCTTGCTTGCAAGAGATCTTGAACTCTAAAAAGGAACCTCTAAAGCTCAGAGTAGAATAACGAAATAATATTAATTAGCCAAAATTGTATCATTAGAGGAGCTTACGTGGTACACTGCAAAACCGATTGTTAGACATTCTGCACCAACTTTCCTCTGTGATCTTCGATTCTTCTGCATGAGAGCTATGAGGATCGTACATTTGTTATCTTCGTCGTCTTCATCCGCATCAGTTAACTCAACTATGTACTGGGGATTGTGCCAAAAAGTTTCTGAAACATCCGATGAAGTTGATAAGGAACCCTTCACGAATTTACTCATGAATGATCAAAAACCTAAACCTTCTTGTCGAGAATGTCGGATTATTCTCCCAGAACATCCACTCTCTTCAGTGGCGTCTTTGATTGCCCATTATAATTCCAGTATCCTCTGGATTCATGAGATGCGATGATGCCTGCATGCTGGAACTCGTCAGCGTACCTCCTTTACATTTGAGGATAAATGTTTGGTCTCATTCTTTTCAGTATAATCCAACTCCATCTATTTTAAGGGCGGTATACCCTTCTATCAGTTCCCTTGTAGTCAATGAATTAGCTAGTTACACAACCAGATTGACAAGTGCAGATCATTCGTACTCCGTACAGGACGTGATCAGTTGGCTGTAGTTTTTGTTGATACGTATAGCATACGCTCTACAAAACCACATTAAAGGATACGAACCCTTTGAGCTGATCATAGATGGAAACCACTAGTAGGCAAGCCTCACACTTACTGTAACTTAGATAGATGCCTTAGATTGACGAGATCACACTTATCACAATAGATCGTGGAACAATACTGAAATGATTGAGATTGCATTATTCTTTCTATGTTGGAAATACAGGAATATTGGGGCCAAGAGTACACTTTGATCGAACTTGAAATACAATCTGTTGACCATCCATACAGGCTTGGATGTTACAAGCCACAGTCTGAGTCTGAGGACATTATTACTTATTCAGATTAATCTGCTCCGCCGAAGTTCCCACCATGCTTTTTGAGCTCAAGGGAACATAAACCCCAGAAGCACAATACAGATGGAAGCTTCACAATGTTTTTCCCGCCAGGACAAAGATGAATGCGGCTCCTGGTAGACTTTGTGCAATAATTCCAATTGGTTATCGAAATTTCTGCGTTCTCTTGAAAAAATCTGAAGAAATCATTGTCCTCAGACGGTGCTATCTTGTCACTCCTGGCAAGCAACTACTACTCACTCGTATGCCAATGCATCAAGCTCGATTAGAGACCATCGCTGCAATATATCCCTGCCAAGAGAACGGCAAATCCCTGGGGAACCCAATATTATGCACTGAGGAATATGAGAGAATGTCTACATCTTTTGTCCGTATTTACTTATCAACTATAAGTATAATATGAAAGCGTCAAACCAAAAAAAAAAACACAACTTCGCCTCCACAAACATGAGAACTTGGAAATGCTGTCTCCGTTCTAAACAACAAAGGAGAAACCACTAGATTTGATAGTTCCGTGTAACTAGTGTTGGTGAAAACCAGTGATATTGTTCCCGTAAAAACATAGAATATTGATGCTGAACTACGTATTTTATAATTATGTACACAAATAATGCTAACTGAAATGTAAAAGTCTGCCAAGTGGGTGTGGCACATAGCTTCCTCCTATTCATAACCCGATTATATAGATGATCCGATGCATAGTAGTTAATCTCAAAACACCAATCTTTAAGTACGTTCCACTACCCTCATAGGGGACCATCTACACGCTAATCTGGTCAATCCTAGAAAATTTCATCAAAATCGGATGAAAAATGTAAATGTTATGGCTGTTACAAGGATTTTCGTATGCGCATGCGCAGAGGCTTCTGTAAATTTTTAAGCCTTGATTTTCATTGGGGACCATCTACAACTTAATCTGCGTAATCCCTAAAAATATCATTGAAATCGGGTAGAAAATGTGGAAGTTATGGCTGTTACGAGGAATTCAGGTTTGCGCATGCGCAGCGGCTACTATCAGTCCGGGGATGATGATTTTCATAGGGGACAATCTAAATACTAATCTGCAACATTCCTGAAAATTTCATTGAAAACGGATGGAAAATGTAGAAGTTATGGCCGTTACAAGGAATTCACGTTTGCGCCTGCGCAGTCGCTTCTATCAGTCCGGAGATGATGATTTTCATAGGGGACCGTCTACACAACAACCCGCACAATCCCTGAAAATTTCATCGAAATCGGACAATAACTTCGTATAGTTATGCGCGTTACAAGGAATTGATGACAGACGGACTGACACACAGACAGACAGACACGGAACCAAAATTGTTCAGAAAGGTCTAAAACGCAAAACGCGAGTGAAAATTTTGATTTTGGAGAACTTTTTTTTTCGTGCTTGAAAAGTGAAAACAAAGCTTCCGCTACCTTGGTAGACTCGGAAGCAAAATGTTTTTATGAAGCGCAATAAGAGTAAAACACTGTACATATTAATGTGCAGTGCTAACATGAAAATAATTCTCACCTAGGAAGTTTCGGCAGCCACCGGCAGTGACTCCACGAACCCATTCGCCCTCGAAGACTCCCATCTCCCACTTCTTCTTGTCTTCCGCCCGAAGCTCTTCTTCGGTCAGCGAGTCCGGACTCAAATTGCAAATCTCCACTCTGGAGAACCGCTTGACGAAGTCCGTGAAAGACATCCAGAACTCTCCGTCGTATTCGAACACCAGACCGATCTCTTCTTTCTCCGATTCCGAGATGAATCTCCACTCAGCCGACCTGAGGGAATAATGCAGTTATGGTAGAAATTTGATGACATTTGTTTACCTACTCCCCAAAAAATGATGTTGCCCTGTGTGTTTAGACATGTCGAATGACAACAAGAAAAGAGATGTAACCACTTCTGACCAATCCATTCAACGACCAGTTCATCAGGTATTTTTGACATCAACTTTGGACCAGTGAGCATGAAAATGTTTACGAATTCGGGTTCCAGAGTTCGAACGTACTTTTTGATGAATAACATTCACGAGTTTGTTGACATATGATTGGCAATTTCTTAATCTCTTTGAACGTTATCACAAATGAGAATTTATTACCCCTTATCCAGATGATTCCTTGCTTTGTGAACATGCTAGGGGAACCAATAGCGATGAAATACCTCCAGAAAGTAGTCATCCCCCTTTGCTTACTCGAACCTAATCAATCCAATCGGAATCCGAAATTCATATCAGAAACAGATTTTGACTGCACTAAGCCTGCTCAGTTCAATGCTTAAAAGATCAAAAACATGTTCCATCATTTGGTGCAAAGAGAATACTCCTAGGAGAAACTTACTTACGTCAAATATTTTCCGCAGCTTTGAGCCAGGTCCCCTTTTGGTTTATTATTTTCAATAATGAACCTTTGTAATCGACCAAGAAAAAATTTTTTAACACCCCCTCAAAATTTGATGGTTTACGTTTCAAGGTACGTAGAATCCAAAAATCGAATAAAAACGCTGCAAATTATTACACAATGGTTTATAATTTTTTATTTTTCTATATAGATCACTCGTCTGCAAAGCCACCACCCATCCAACATGAAGAAAACCATCGATCGCATTTCGGTCAGCTTTAATTTGAACGGAGATTAGGCCTCTTCTGCGATTCACACTCGTGTTTCAGATTTATCGTACGTCCAAACTTTAAATTCTCGTAGTGAGCGAACGATTTGTCCTACAGAGCTCCAGGTGGTCTCAAAAAATTCTAAAAATTCGATAGAATCTTAAATTGAAGGAAAAAAATACCTTTATATCAAAATTTTTTGATTTAGGGCGTTTTCAAAATTTCAAAATTGATTTTGGAACCCTTAGAAGTGACCTACATCAACCAAAATCTTCGGGGCACAACTAGACCCCAAATGGAGCCTACATACCAAATTTCATCAAAATCGGTCAATGCTAAGTGGCAAAAGTGCCGCGTACGGCGTACGGCGGACGGACGGCCAAATTTTTATTCGATTTTTGGATTCTACGTACCTTGAAACGTAAACCATCAAATTTTGAGGGGGTGTTAAAAAAATTTTTTCTTGGTCGATTCCAAAGGTTCATTATTGAAAATAATAAACCAAAATTCGGCCGTCCGTCCGCCGTACGCGGCACTTTTGCCAAATAGTAAACCATTGTGTAATAATTTGCAGCGTTTTTTAATCAACGATAACTTCCTTATACTTTTCAAACCCTAACCATGAGTGACTAGGCCATTTTCTTCATCATCTGACACCTTATAAACGTCGTAAATTATCTTATTCTTACTTATCGCTCCAAGGTCCATTCCATTCAGCCTCGTTACCCCAGGGATTCCTCAGTCTGAGCAGCGGTATCTTCCCAGACCTGTTGGGCGTCTGAATGTCCACATACTGGACTTTCGTGATGCTGTAGGCGTGCCCTTTGACGAGCCCTTCGGTGGTCTGTGCTTCGGTGATGTTAGGATCTGCCTACAGAATAATGAAAATACAGAATGAAACTACTTATTTAGAAGTTTATTACATTGTTTAGTAGCTAATTAATTGGAATATGGCCCGTTCCGTCACTTTGGAAACCGCAGTCCATTATATGCGATTTGGAACTTTCAGTAGTTACGTTTCAGTTCTCATATTACGATCATTATTCATTGGAGAGTCAGCAACATGCGAGTGAAAGTGCAATTTGGAGGTGCTATCAAGTGGAATATGAATTTTTCAGTAACTTAGCTGGCGTGGAACTAGAAATTAGTGGGGACCAATTGTTTGAGCAGGGACCTAGATTGTGCTTTGTGTTGTTGAGTGCAAATACATCTCCTGTTGAGTCTTCGAAGCTCGATTCAAGCAATATACTTCGAACTTTCATTGGCCTCTATGATGTCTTTCAGAGTTGAAGATAATAATTCAGTTGAGAACGGGGTGGATTCCTTGAAAAAAGAAAGGAGATTTTTTTTCCTGACTGTCCTAGAATTGGTTATAACATTGATTCAGTCTTTGTTTGGAAAGGAGATGAGGATGGGACGAAATTCATAGGTCCAAGACACCTTCCACAATAATATCATCATATTATTATGATCATACGATTATATTATAATCCCAGTAGGAGAAACGGTTATGTATTGGGTACGTATTCGATGATAATTTTGATGTAGATATGACTTGGTGTAGGTATAACCTTGCCATAGAAAACCAACTGTTTAAATGATTCACAAGTATAGCTAGGGTCGTGGAAGATACAATAAAATTGCTTAATCTGACGACTCTAGAGAAAAATGAAATAACTAATTCATTTTTTTCGATTAAACAGTCTTAAATTCATCTTACTTCGATGCTACAAGCCATCAGCGAATTCCTTTCGAAAGCCTTTAACATGACTTGGAAGAGGTTAGGAGGTGCTTCATTGAGTAGGTACATTTCCGAAACGCCACCCGTGAAGTCTTCCAAAGCTTCCACTGTAGAACCTCCTTTGAGGGCCTCATATGAGCCGTGCAACCTTTAAACAGACAAAACTCCTCACATTATCACAACAATTCTATTTTAAAATTAATCACCAACTGGGAATCAAATGGAATTATTAGTCAGCATACGGGAAAAGTTGAAACATGCGCGATTATCGGATTTTCGTTCAGCTGCCAGCAACTGCATGTTTGTTTAAACCATTCCTTTCTTATTCAGCATCTCAGTAGAGTAAATTTGTTGTGATCATTTTGCTCGCCTGGTTTTCAATGTTAACAGTCTTAATCAGTGAGAGGCACCCAGATTAGAAAGCTCAACCACTTTCACTTTACCGAAACAAACAGAAATACTCGTACATAGGATTTTCAGATTTTAGAACTTACTTGGCATACGCTTTCTCCAATAAGGCACTCCAAAATTCATTTGGTTGAGAGGAACGAAGGAAGATTAGCTGTCCGTTGTAGGTCGGAAGCCTGTCGTCGATGACCACATCCACCCATCGGCCGAACTGCCAAAACCTGCGGAATATAATTCTCGTTCATTTTTTGTGTGGATAAAATCCTAGCATCAAAATGTATCCTACGAAGTACACATATTCGATCATCGCAGATCACAAGAAAGATTAATATTGCTAATTAAATGATATTGCGGATGGAGTGTTTTGTGACCTTTACCTGAAATGGAATATACCAGCGTAGTCTCCTTGGAAATTCTGATCGTGGGGAACAACCTGTTGGAACAGATTATCGATCAACGTGAGGTTAGCCATGGCAGCCAAAAGCCAGCAGTCACCTGGAAAGAAATTGTTTGTACAAAAAATTAGCGACTTACGATTTGATTGATGCATCCACATAAATCATCATTATATAACAATTAAATGTAATGTTGGACGCGGTGTAGGTAAGAACTATTTTGAAAAACACCAATGAGGCACGAACAGCTGCTAATCTCATGAAAAAACTATTGTCCTTCTTCTTTTTCGAACTTAAAACAACAACCATGCTGTTCACTCAACAGTAGACTCAAGCATAGAGGAAGAGTCAACTGCGCTATTCCTAACATGCATAAAGGTAAAAAGTGTTTTCATCTTGATCTTGTTGAAGAAGGAAGTTCGCATGAACTATATTACACCCTCAAACAATAGCTTATGACTTTGAGAAAATTTCTCAAAATTATTTAATAATGAATAGTAACATTTCTGTAAGCGCTTAATAATCCTAGAAAGTTGTGGATGGTCTTATATCAAGCAAACTCCAATTAACTGGAACTTTTTTCCTCAAATGTAATGATATATGTTCGGAGTCTATTATTCATATTATGGTACTTGGGTTGTTCATTTATGGACCTCAAAGAACATATTCCGAAAACAGCACTAACGCACTAATTTTTGCTATTCCGAAGAAATCAATATTGAAGAGAATTCAGGATATGTGTATGTGGGAGTTATTCATTGAATTCAGTATTGTTTGAGCATTTTATTATAATTATTCCTACAGTGAAATTGGTGTATATACACGTATGCATAGGGTAATGGGACTAGTAGCAAACATTTTTGAGACATCACTTACAAAAAAACTAGACTGTCTGAGATTTGTATTGTATTCAGCTTTGTTTTTCAATTGTTTTCTCTGCTGCAATAATGTCTCTTCTCTTTTGCAGATTCTGGATCTTCCAAATTGGTTAATTCTATCGAGGCTCTCAATATTGGAAATAGGTTCGACCCATAGTAACAGAGAGACCAAAAGGATAAGTAACAGAAGCCGATAAAACGCGCACTGGAATTATAATTGTACATAAAAACTTTGGTTCCGTGTGTGTATTTCATGAAATCCTTGTAACGGGCAAAACTATTAGAAGTCATTGTCCGATTTCGATTAAATTTTCAGGGATTATGCGGTTTGGAGTGTAGATGGTCCCCTATCGATGGCTAAGAGACAACATGCGATACGAAATTCTACAATTCACCAGTAGCATTGGTGAAAGTTCGAATCAAATTAAATTTCACCCTTAGAGGGAAGAAAATCAATAAAATATGGATACGTCCATTGTTTCTATGAATAAACAGAATTTAAAAAAAACTCTCCTATCCCACGTAGGTAATATTATATTGCAGTATTCTAGAGAACTTTGCATCATAGCTACTGATTGTAGCTATGATTTTGTTTATTGGTATCGCGTTGCATTTTTTGGGCAAAAATAGTGTCGCCAAAAGTTTCTTGACCCCCAGCCAAAAAACACATCTATATCAAAACTGTGTGAACAACGAAAAGAACACAATTCAAACATTTCCAAAATAACTCCAGTACGCCCTCATTTCAAAATTCTGCGATGGTAAATGATGGTTGCAAATACAAACTGGCTTATGAAACTTAATTGGATGACACTAGAAGTCTACACCGTGCCCCTGAACCACATCAAACATCAGTTTTATCCGCCGAAAGGCCTACTGTAATCTAATAGATGAAATTCTAGAGACAAAAACACCTTCTCGATTCACTTTCGAAAACATTAAATTTATTATCTTTCATTTTGGAATCAAACCAACTAAATCATGAGGAAAAATGAATTAGTAAGATTTCTGAAGTTCAATCAGAAATATATATTATTTTACTCCAAACTTGTGACTATCGGTTACTGGATCCCTCCAGTTACCTCCCTGCTTGTCTTTGGTCCTGTTACTCTAGTATGTTGTATTGTTTAATGATTCTTTGAAATACTAGAATACTAGAAATTGATGAATTTCTGTAAGCCGCTCTGGTAGCTCTTACTTACCGAGCTCGCCTTGTTGGATGTCGAATCGAGAAGCACCCTCGACGAAAAGACGCGGGTCTTCCACGATTTCCTGGAAATCATCGCGACAGTATTAGGTACCCTCCATGGGCTTCCCAAAATCACCAATATAGTGAGTATATTCCTTCTTTCTTCAATCTACTTACTTATAGTATGTAGTTGATTGGAAACTGAGAGCTTTAACCCACTAGTGGACGCTATGAGGTACTCCGTACCGCACCTGTCTAAAGTCTGAAGCAGGGCGGTAGATCTAGGTTTGATGTCGGTGTCGTGCCCCCTCCGTCAAAAAAGACATTTTGTCTTTGAGGGGAGTTAGAAAAAAAAAAAAATAATAATAATAATAATCCTAGAGCAAACTAGGACTCGTAGACTAGTTACTCATCAGTTTTAAGGTGTGAAAGTGAAAAGTCGCGTGTACGCTAAGCAGTCCCGCAAGCGTCCTTATACGTTTTGGAAGACCTGTAGCAAGCCCCGCTTGGTTATAAATTCTCTACATACGTGTTACAATGTAAGTTCTCTTGCATTTATTTCGTACATCTAGTTTCTTCTATTTGGAGCCACTCTCTATTCACTTTGTGGTAATTTTTGTTTGAGATCTGTTTATACCCGTACATGAGCGACTTCCCGAACAATTTTGGTTTCTGGTCTGTCTGTTTGTGTGCCTGTCATGCAATTCTTGTAACAGCCACTATTTTTACATTTTCCATCCAAATACGAAGAAATGTGGTGCAAGGTATTTAGAGATTATTGTTTAGAGACGTATTTGAGAATGCATCATACCATCTATACAATCGGGTTACGAATACGAGGGAGCTATGTGCCACTCCCACTTGGCAGCTATATTTTTTTATTAGAAGTTTTGATTTTTGTCACAAGTTTCATAGGTATTTCCATAATATTTCTAATTTTAATAATGAATCTCGAACCACATTTTTCATGTGACTAATACATTCGATTTTTTATAGTTTCTAGCTATTTTTATCATGTGACATAACATTATCAACCTTTTCTATCCACCCTAGTCATTGAACATAGATTCTAATACCCAAAAATAGAGGAAGATGATGGAAAATTAATGTGTAGTACAGAGTACCGCCTAGCGTCCACTAATGTGACAGTTGACATAGCGCCCACTAGTGGGTTAAATACAAGAATAGAGATTTTTAATCATTACTTCGGTATAATTCAAACAGTATCAGAGCACAGTGTTGTTATCACCGTTGGAGATCATAAGATTAATTTTCGACTCACCATGGGTCTCTTCCATTCGAACCTCCTCGAGGGCGTCTGACTGTAGAACAGAGACGAGTCCGTGGCTCCGAACTCGGGGTCCTCGAAAAGCCCGCCTCTCGCCAGGAGGTCCGCTCGGATTTTTTGGAAGTCCTGCACATTTTCGCTTCTTGGTCTGAATCCGGAACCCCGTTCGCCTAACTGCAAACAAAAACGAGACAACAGTCGATTAGAGAAGTCTGAGAGAAATCCTGACGTGTCTGAAGATGGTGCAAGCTCACCTGATTTGAACTGAAGTATTGAAATTAAAACATTAGTTACCCGGGAATCACATTCCGACCTGTTAAACTAAAAATATTATTATAAGGTGTTTTTGTCATGTTTTACTTTGTTAGGGAACATTAAGGACAACTTCTCTCTTCGAGAAAATTATGGAAGATAAGACTTTCCTCCATTTTGGCAGCTCAATGCCCTATCAAACTACATGTCACTTTGAATCATACAGCTTGTATCATATTCGATTGAATTATAAATCATGTCCATACAAGCGAACCACTCAACGGCAACGTACAGCAATAGTGTAAATATAGTCAACAAACCAGCTCAAATGGACGGGGTTTTCCGTCGCAAACTATATTTTTCGTTTTTGAATGAATATGTTTTTAGCTTGGGGTTTGTAAAAAAAAAATACTGCAAATTATTACACAATGGTAAACTATTTTACTAGATAGATCACCCTTCTGCGTGGTACTCGGCTTTTCCATTATACTACCAACCCGAGAGCTGTGAATCCCTGCATTACGAAATTTTGTTCTTGGTTGCTAAGAAGTCCAACTAAATGACGTAAAACTCTTATTGAAGAAACAAACGGGTTCAATCCGCCTATCTCCATTCATAGAATTTGATTAGCTGAAATTTAAACGGATATTGTTGCGGCCGGATGGGAAAAAATGTATTCAATTTTTGGATTACACGTACCTTGAAATTAACCATCTAAGTAACTATCAAATTTTGAGGTGGTTAACAAAATTCTTGCTCGATTCCAAAGGTTCAATATTGAAAATAATAAAGCCCGAAAAGTGTAACGCGAGACCGATTAACAAACTAATTTAACCAATAACGAATCAAATGTGTGGAAGACTCAGGTTCGATTTAACCAACATTTTTATAAGTATAATAACAATTTATATACATAATTTCAAGTTTATTTCAAGTATTGACCTTCATCTAATTTTCTCTCTTAATGGGGAAAATAATACCTAGACATTTATCCATGTTGTTTTTCCCATCAAGGGAGAAATTAGGTTAGTTTTTTTTCTGCGTAGATACTCTAGGCTAGGGTCATCTCCTATGGACAAGTATGTAAGAGTGGAGGGTGCCCTATATTCGTATATAAATTAATATTACACCATGAATATCGTAGGCATGTGATATGTTTTGGCTTCCATTGATTGTTTCTTGCAATATGGGCAAAACATCATACAAGATTTCTTTTTACCGATTGTTGAGATCTTCATTTCACTCGATGTCATTCAAAAATTCGATTATACGGATCGAGAGGTTTTTCACAGCAGGTATCATTATATTTTATATTATTAGATAAGAGTGGGGATAACGAATTACACTTATTATCCGTCTAGTGAAATTCAGTTGATGAATAGCTCCAGCATTGTAGCACAAGCTGATGAGCAAAATTAAAAAAATAAATATTCTACACAGGCAAGCTTTGTTCATTATTTCGAGTTATGAACCTTTGCTATAGGAAAAGTAAAGAAAGATTTATCCCACCAGTATTAAATGTTTTTTATTTTTAGGAAGTTACCAATTCAAAATTCGTAAGCTATGAATAAGTTACCTATTCATAACTTCGGCTGTCGCAGCCATTTCTGCTCTTGGACAAAATTAATTTCCATTCGGAGACTTGTAGTTGTGCCGTAAAAAATTCCTTTACTTACCTACTTTCAACTTGTTGATGAATAGTGTATTTTTTGATTTATTATTCTAATTCCACGGAATGAAAAAAAATATATATAGTTTAATGTATAGAATAGTTTATTGTATAAGTATGTATAGTACACGATTAAGGGTTTTTGTTGTGTGACTAGTAGAACTCTGTACTTAGTTTGACCTGATGCCAGGAGACAGCGACTGTGTGGACACTATCGCTCCTACCTACCTACCTTAATTCATTTGAATAAACTCAGTTCCGCTAGATCGATCGCATTATTAATATTGTCTCCTGCCTCCATGATTAAAAATAGGTAAAAATAGAACAGTTTTTTTTCGATTTTCTTATTTGAACGAGAAGTCATAAAATAGTGGCTAATACGATTTTACCACCTACATAATCATGAAACGAATTCATGGTACTAAAGAGTTATTGTTGGATGCGTGGTATTCAATGTTTTCCCGTCTTTATTTTTAAAGGCCAGCCGTTAAAAATTGGTGCAATAAATAAATAAAAGCGAATAACCTTTGGTTGTACCTATAATAACCTACCAAATTACAAAATACTACGCAAAGCAGTGAACAATTAAATTACAGATATCGTTGAGAACTTAAGAAAGTGTTCGATTTTATCGGTCAGTTTCCGTCGACGCCGACTCGCATTGCCGGACTGCATTGCGCAACGATCCAAGGTTGTTTGTCGCACAGTCGAATTGGGTCTTCCAAAATCCACGGTTTCTCTCATCGTATTGTATTACGGTATGTCAGGTAACGTGATGCTCCCCAACAAAAAGTTATGATCTTTCAGAAAGCTTGGTGAAAATCACCGTTTACATATTGAGGACAAATACGCGTCCGTCGGTACAGAAATATCTAACTAACTGGTGACTTTATATTGTTAGATTCTATCATTATTTGTAACATAACGTAGGACTGCTCTTGAAGTTCCATATGAACCAGATAGGTTCTAAAGGTGTAGATTGCTGAGCACCATTGAAGCGGGTGAAGTATGGTCATAAATTACGTGTAGGTATGTAGAAGAGAGACCTGGACTATCGGAGGTGGCATGCAGTTTTGAAAATTGTAATTCCAATCATAATAAGAGTTTACCGGTTGGTAAGCACTTTTCTGCAAGACAGATTCCACGATCATCTGGGAGTTCGTCAGGGGAGTGTCGTAGAGACGCGGAAACTGACCTAGAGTCTACAGAATCCACCGATCTGGACCACTAGGGGTGGCTCTGCGCATGCACGTGGAACACACCCCTTGACGGTCCCACGTGGATTCCACCCCCCGCACGTGTTGCCTTCCTTAGCCGTCGTTGGGTGTCAACAGCCTCACGAGTTGTTGATCACTTGATGGCAGTAGGTCAAGAGGGAAAAAGTGTTATATTACCGGAAGGGATCAGTTGTGCGCGTTCTTGAAAACAAACAACCGCTGACGCAAAAAGGCATAAGATTTTGCTTCCTCACCATCGAAAAAAGAAAAGCTTTGCATTCGTGCAACAGTTAAAAAATTTGGGTCCTTCAAAATCTAAATGTTCTTTTGTATTTGGGGTTTCAAAGGTTTTGGAACAGCTTTGGTTTTCTGTCTGTCGGTGTGTCTACTTGTGATCATTCCTTGTCTCGGGCATTTCTCGAATTGATGGTCTTATTTTGACACAATTATGAATGTACTTACTAATAGTCTTCATGGCAACACCAAAACCTAAAGACCACATACTGGTACTTTATCACGAAGAAGGGATAACACTTGAAGTGACCAAGTGAGAGTGTCTCAAAGGTCCCTCTAGTCCCATCCCTCGGAATCCCAGATCTTAAATTAGTTGTCATCATAGTTATTTGTTGTTGCTATTTTTTGAGCATGGTATACGTATAATTTTATTTTATTTTATAATAACTATATAATTATTATCTTGGAAAAATTTGCTTATTAGGTCTCGGTATGTTGTCGTCGGTCTCTCGGGGTTTCAATGAAAGTTACTTCAGGACTCGACCCCTGCCTGTTCATAGTGTAAATCAACAATCTGGCTGACCAGGATTAGAACCACCTATCTCTTTTCGCTGATGACGTCACAGAGGTTGTCCACGCCTCGTCTCCTGAAGAGTTAATCCAATGAACCTCGAACATCATTAATTTGGGACAGGAGCTCAAGCAATGCACTTCGTTTAACCCAGAGCCTAAACGTTGAATGGTAGGCTCGTTGGGTCAGTGGACTTGTTGAGGTTTGAGGTACACAGCAGACAGTCGTGCTTGAACCATGTGGAGCAGTTGGTTGCGAAGTAACTTCAAGTAAGCATCAAGTAACTGTATCTTGAGCATATTACCCTGAAAAGTGTTACACTCTCTTTATTTCGCTTGTTTCCAAGCGACTGTGTTTATAGAGTCCTTCCACGGGAGAATTTTTCGTATAGTGAAGCTATTTTCAAACTTAAAAAAAAGTCGGTACCTACGAACATTAAGAACTGATGTGGTCAGTTAAAGAAATTGCATATTCTTAACCTCCTTGCCTATTCGTGCTCAACCATTTGCCCCAGCACATGCGTAATCCGAGTATAAAACCATTTGAGAAGCATCAAGAAAGCTCTGATCACAAGTGAGGTTTTTGATGTAAAAGTTTCTTCTCTCTTACATTTCCTCAACTTCAACGATTTTCGAACTTATTGTTGGAAACAAGTATGTTGAACTTTATCAAGTACCTGTGTCTATTGAAAATCAAATATTGAATAATTTTACGAGTTATAATAGAATGTATTGTAATATTATTTTGACGTACGTATTCCCTATGTTCCGCTACAAATAAAACCCCGTATTTTATTTTTATAAGTTCACATTGTAAGAAGTATTTATTTAATTTTAGTATTGTTTTAATGTTGGGTTCTGTTTATTGAAGTAAGAATCTCCTAACGAAAACCTAAATATTGTTTTCTTTTGTAAATAAATAATTTTTTTAAATTTAAAATAGCTGACAAACACCAGCGAGTGCGCCCGCTTAAACTAAAATTTATTTGAACACATAATTCTAAAGAAAGTTTGGGGGTTGGGTCTAGAAGGATGCAACATTATTATCACGATTAGATCATAAGTAGCCACGGTACCACGTTACAAAGTAAAAATCGTCAACATAATCGCATATTTCAGTTTGTTGAGATATAAAACCTGCTTGACCTACCATGACCATAACCGGAAACAGATTCTTCTAGTTTTATGCGTCAATATTATTCTGATTGAGGAAGCTTTTCCCATCCTTACACACTTTTAGTTTATTCCACAGATTATTTATCTTCTTGTTCTCCACAACCTCATCTATGTAAATCTGAGTGATAAATTGAAACCACAACTGTTTATTATCTGTTTGCTATTTCGACCCGACGAGATCAGTAAGCTGCCACCATAAAATAACTCGGAGAGGAACAAATCAGTATGAGAAACAAGAAAACGTGATACGGAATAGCGAACGATCGGAGGTTTGAATAATCTTTTCACAAATTAAGTGTCCAGTGAGTACGATTTATGGACTTTTTAAAGAAGGCGTATATCAAAACGTTTTACTAATTCCTCGTACCTGATATACAAAGGTAAGTACAAAGGTAAGTACTACAGGTAGAAAAAGATGAACAACTAATCTTAGAGGTAAGTATACGTTTTTCAATCTATTCCAAGAAAGTTAAACGTCATTCCAAGGAGGTAAATCCTGAAACCTGTGTGATGTCGTATGCTGATATCCGATGGTGACGGAAAATGATTCAGAATGGTTTTCAAAATAATATCTGAAAATGTCATCGAATGCGGGCGAATTCTATAGAAGTTTTGCTTCTTAATACAATTTCACATTATCGGAAGGCAGCGGCATCAGTCAGAACTAATCTCCAGATAACAGAAAAATCTGACAATTAGATAGTAAGAAATTTTTTCCTATATGCATTTCACGTTTGTGTGAGGGCAGAAGAACCATCATTGTGGCATCGATTAGGTTGATAACAAAACCATCTGGAGTTTATTCGCACCATCTAAAAATTTCATCATAATCAAACAATAATTTAGCGTAGGTACCTACATAGTTTTGCCAGTATCAAGTATACGCCGATATAAAGACCATAAATGTTCAAAAGGGTGTGAAAGGTGAAATGCTAAAAAAGTTTTGATTTTGATGGCCATTTTTGGTTTATTATTTTCAATAATAAACATTTGGTTTACGTGTCACGGTACGTAGATTCTGAAATAATTTCAAAATTTCCGTCCATCCTTACGCGGTATTTTTATTAGTTACCGTGAACTAACTCTGATGAAATTTCGTATATGGGCTCCTTTTGGGGTCTAGTTGTGCCGCGACGTTTTTGGTTATTGTCAGTCACTTCTAAGAGGTGAAAAATAGAGGTTGAAATTTTCACAACCCCCTACCTTGAAAACTCTTAATATAAAGATAACTTTTTTTCACAAATTTAAAATGGAATTGAATTTTTAGATTCGACTGATACCATCCAGAGCTCTTGGAAAACAATAAATTTGAAACATGAGTGTAAATTGCAAATGGCTGTTCACTGAAGGCCTAATCTCCGTTCAAATATCGGCTGATCAAATGCGATCATTTTTTGTTTCATTGAAATGAGTTTCATGTTGTACTCAGTTGTGCATTCTTAGAAACCAAAAATCGAATTTCGTTAAGAACGCACTCACAACTCACCCAAAAATTGTTTTCTGTATCTTGAAGTCGATCAAAAATACGTGAGTGATGCAATTACTGAGAAAATTACCATAAGACAGAAATACTCAACAATAGCAGGCTCTAATTTATTAGCTGAGACACCCAGTACTATCTTTATCGCTGAGGGATCGAATCCGAGCTATATAGGCTCAGGTAGTTCTAAAAGCACGATCCATGCTGCCAATTTGGTATGTTTGTGAAAATCCCTGTTAATGTTTCACTTTTTCGTATTTTGAGAGTCATCAAAAGTAATGAGATTATTTCTACAAGAAACTCTTTGCCTCTAGGTGGTCCAGATAAGAGGTATCGATTTCAAGCAAGTTGGTCATAGGTCGTACTGAAAGCATATCATGCTGACAATTGAGTATATTATAAACAAGTAGATTTTTTAAAATTCTCTATTTCGTGTCTAATGCTTCTGAGTTTTGAAGTTAAAATAAATGGCGAATTGCTGATAGACTTAGATAAGGTACTGTTTGGGACGAGGTATCGTTTTCGAACAAGTTAGTCACCCCACAAGTATGCACCTTGCTCTCTATGTTGTATGTTTGAAACTGTCGTAGATTTTTAAAGAAGAATAGTATCAAGATTCAGAAGGGCCCATTGGAAGCTCATTCTTGGACTTCAGGCTCCCTAGTTACTAGCAAGTACATAACTGTTGAATCAGACAATGTTCGGCTATATCGGGGCCAAACGAGAGTCAGGTCTTGAACTTGTCGGAAAATGTCATCGGATCCAACGGGATCCGAATCGGAGAAGAAGCGTGATTTCCTGGTCACCAGAGCTGACCAGCGAGTGACCAGCGATGAGAAAACTCAAGTGCATGAGGAAGTGATTCAGACTTACGTTGAATACAGAAAAGAAGTTGCCGCCGTGGTAAGGCATAAGGCGCTATGGTGGCGACTAGCATCGCATGTGAGTTGTCGACGAAGCGGGCAGAAATATCGATTCCGACCGCGCGCCCTCCGAACTCTTCCCTCTTCCGGATCGATTCCTCGTGGAGTAGCTTAGAAGAAGTTTTGATGAAAGGGGATGAAATAGTGGCGGGAGGCTCCCATCTAAATCAATTTGAACGAGCTATCAAAATACTCATTCAAATGAGACATAATTAGGTTCCAGGGGTTGATTTTACCGTATAACAGCTCCAAGGAAGTCCTGGGGTAGAGTGCTAATGTGGCTGAAGTGGAGTGAATGTGGATTATGGGAATCTCAGCAGGGGTACTCCGTGGCATCACCACCCGCCACTTGCTTCGCAACTCTGAGTGCAGACGGACCAAATGCGCCCGCACTACGTAATTTCTCTTCAACAAATTTTTCGAATCGTAATTGATCGATTTTCCCCACATTTTTGGAGTTAGTTTGAAGTTCGGCTCAAAATTATTGCTCACTGATTTCACTTCAACCCAATCAATAATAGCGTCGTGAGGAAAAGAGAACAATAATTAACATAATGATCTAGAAACAACTAGATCGAGGTAATTTTTGTCGAATCAGAAATTATAGAAATCCGTATTGAATACCGAACTTGAACGAGTGTAGAAGCTACATTAAGCCAGCTTATGTATGTATACTTTTCGTTTTATTTTTTGCTTCAAAAATACATTTTAAAGAATAAAATATTTTTCAGAATTTTTTGAAATAATTTGGTGATTAAAATAAATGAAGGTAGGTGCTTTGTCTGTAAAATCCTACCCTTTTTCAACGAATTCAAGTTCAAACTACTTCTTCCCTCTTGAAGCTTATATGTTACAATAAACCACCAGTTGTGCGCCCTTCTTAGAAAGACACTTGTTCCTAGAGTGATGGTTGATACGGATAGCGCCAACCACCGTTTTTCCGCGTTCAAACACACATTTCTCCCTTAAATGAAAACCTGAGATTTTGAGATTGTTTTGCTGAAAACCGGATTGAATTTTCTCCCCAGGAAATGGGTTAAAATCTCTTGAGAATTTCGCCAAAAAAACTCAAAAATTACAAAGTTTTAAGTTTGTACTAGGAAAATTTAATTAGATATGAGGTTAAAAATGTGTGTTTTAGCTCATCTAATGGGAAATGTATTGCTCTTTTCAACGATGTAATCATATTTGAATTTCCACGTAAAACAACGGAGCTATAATCATTTTAGTGAGACAAGGTTGAACATACGAAAAAAATCTTTAAATTTAAAAAACTTGAAAAAACAAGGGGTTAAAAGAAAATTGCTAAGAGACATTTTTTGTTGGAAATATCCTGTAAAATCGACCCCTGAAGTTTGGCCGTATCTTTCTCAGACACCATGTACAGGGTTTAAAACTTAGTCCTATTCACTTCTGACTTATCTTTGACAGGATAGCCGGTGTTAATCCAACATTTTCATCGCATAATAACCTTTTCTTCTTGAGTCAGATTAAATTCTAAGTAAATTCAAATTTAGTCTAATTCATTCAATATTATGTAAAATCATTTAAAGAGACCCAAAGTCAGATAGGGTCTTAGTGACCCCAGGTATTCATCACCCTCCAGACGTAAGAAGTAACATCTCTCATATGAACTCTAATTTTCCTTATGCACTTTCAAGAATATTTTACAAAACTCACCTTTATTTCGTGGTGACTGGCTGTGAAAATTGTTCGGCTCTGTTAGGTTCTATTGTCATTGATGAACAGATCACAAACTATTTCCTTTCACTGTAATCGGAACGTAACGGTTTCGTGTCAATAGGTTATCTCGTGGGTTTCTGTCGGGTCGGTAATATCTTTCAATAATGACTTAGTACCTAATAATGAATCTAAATGTATAACACGGGTTATCTAATAGTCAACAACATTACTCTTATTCATTGATACATTTATAGGAGGTTAAATTACTTCAAGACAGCAGGTTCTCTTTCTTTTCATTCAAATCAACGTCACTCGCGATGTGTGTGTGAAGTCTACACTGCTTTCCACAGATATTAAATACATACACGGAAAGACTCCTAAGTGAGCATCAGCATCAGAAAATGTCACGGTATTTTGAGATCTGAGGGAACACTCCAAGACTTTCTTATATCGTTTGAAAAATGTCGTTTTTGGCCGATTCTGGAAGTCAAAACCCACTACGTTGCACATTTGTGTAAAGCTCTCAACGATCTCACAGATATTATCTTTCTGTTGGAACCACCAAAATACATCACGTCAAATACAGACAGTCCTTGAAATATGGATACTGTCAGGAGTTCCTGGGGGGGGGGGGGGGATCTTAGGTTCATCACTGTATATAATTATAGCTGCTCAGCTCAACAGTAGTAACAGCTCACTTCGCTGAAGGCCAATTCGTCTTTATTAAACATAACACTGGTGAAAGAGTCTACGAAATGCTACAGTACAGGTTTTAAATAGAACATCGTAGTTCCCGACCTGACATACAACTGTGATCCAATGGTCAGGAGTGACAAGGTCACTTGAAGGTCCTTGGGCTCTACAGGCACAACAAGCTTCACTGGAGCTCACATATCATCACAGATAGTCGAAAAATATCAATAGAAAAGATCCGTCAGTTGTCGTATTTACTGGATTAAAAATTCATTCCACTCCATCTCAAACAGTCATTCTACATCTCATTCTTGAGTTTCACTTGCCAATAGCATACGAGATTGGGACCTAATCAGCCATCGAAATCAACAGGTACACACATTTGTTTGCAATACAGACAGACAGACAGACTGCACACAGACTTGTCAACGTACTTTCGGAGTCCTACCTCAAATATTTTGCTTCACAGCCAACTATAGAAAACAACTGTCAGCTCAACGCTGAATTGGCCTCAGATATCAATGTGGTTTTAACACTACACCACCAAGCTCACCAAAAGAATAGAGTATTCGTTATTTATTATTGTTCTCTTGATGATCGTTTAAATTGAACAATTAAACAATTATTATTTATAGCGTATGGAAGTGTACAAAGTAATCCTCCAGAGGGACGGAACTGATGTTATCTACATCAGGTTCAGGTGATATTGTTATATAATGGAGAACCTCAGTTCAACAGGTCGACACGAAATCCACTGATTCGTCGATGCGTCAGGTTTATTTTTCCCTTCATTGGACACTTCCTTTGGAACCATCTCCTTTAATCTACGACTCGTAGGATGGTTTCACACTGAATACTAGAACACTCTTCCTCAAACTGCACAGGTCATGCAATAAATTTTTAGTTCACACAATACTCGGGAAACCATGTCATTCTGAATATTACTTTTGCTAAGCCGGTAAAAACCTCTCGAACCTGAGAAATTTCCCCGTATTTTCTTAATTTCATTAAAATTGCATCTTATTCCTTCAACACGAGAAGATCCTTTCTAATCTTCACCTTTTGAAAAAAATTCGATTAGGTGACTAGAGAACGTAGTGTTAACTCAGCCTGCGTAGGACGTGACATTTGTTCAGGAGAAGGGGTGAGAGGTTGGGGATTGTTCTCTTAACGCCTAATTATAATGAAAGGTCAGATTCTTAAGGGTCTCCCAAGTCCACTAATTGGACTGTCTCTAGTTCGGTTTAGTTCCTCGAGATTAAAGATAAGAGGTCGTACTAGTACGGGTCAACCTAATACATTTACGTTTTATTGAAGTATAAAACTATTTTCACTCACGGTATAAATATCAGATTACACTTTTGGAGAGCGTAGACATTTTCGATGACGACCAACTAGAGTCTATAATCAAGCCAATAAAGTGTCCATCAAAACTCTCAACCTCAAGATGTAATTTCTCAGTTGACTCACACAATGGACAAATAATATTTTTGGAAGACCTAAAAATACCTGTATTGTAAGAAGCGTAGGTGTTGTGTCCTTTGTGGATACCGTTCAGCAGTGCATTTGATTGAGCAGTATAGTAGGTACCTATGTAGTGTAATTTTAATGCAAATTGTTGTAACCACTGGGTGACCGAAATTCATCAACATTGTCTATTTCCATTCCTACAGATTTAACCATCAACCTTAAAGCATAGTTTAGTTCAAGGTTTTGAAGATCAAATCCGTGGAATGTATTTATTACAATAATTTATTTACCTTAGGAGTATCTTGATATCGTCCATGGTTTCAACCAAATGTATATTAGGTAAGTACGAGTATATCCACCAAAACATAACAACCAGGCTTTAGTAATCAGTTCGAAAGATGCTTGCATGAAATTTTTGGAAAATATTTTCTTGTTTATCATTAACCATGAATTCGGTTATTGACCCAAAAATCGCCGACAATTTACTAATAGGATGAATCAATCCTGAGGATATTTGTACTGAATCAGCTAAAACTAGAGGAACTGTACATAAGTTATGTATAGTACTCACTCTGTAGTATTATACGTTTGGAATCTAATGAGATTTTGAATATCAAGAGTACAAATTTATTGTTGGCTAAACGTATTCAGAATAAGATAAAATATTGTTATTAAATATCGTCTTTGAAGTTCCTACGCATGTCTGGAACGTTATGTTATCATTATTGTATTCTGGCTACCTTTCTGCCTTCTGGATGCAACCGGTTCAACCGACGTTCCTTGGCCAGCGTCATGAAGGATTATGAATAAACCGAATCATTCACTCACGAAAAAACATTCAATTTAGGTTGCAAGTAAATGTATAAAAATTTGAACCAATAGATATCATTACGACGTCTATATGCTGAGAGATCATGAGCTACTGATATTATCAAGAAGTAACAAATCACAACTGGCTGATCCTAAATTTTCAAGTCAGCATTAATATAATACCTACTAGTATATTTTTTAAAGAATAATGTTGGTAACCCGTTCAAACTTGAGTTGTACATTTCCAAAACTATTTCAAGTCTGTCCAAAGTGAATTTTTCATGTTTTTATGTTTACATTTTGTTCTACAAAAGAAAAAATAGAACAACCTTCAACTTCATTAACAGTATTTAGTTTCAATAAAATTTGTCATTTTATTAAATTATTCATATGAGGTACCTATGTGAAACACCCACTTGGCGAATTTCGTCTTTCTTCTCAATGAAACTTGTTCCTGTTACCGGGGGCCTGTGGGGTCGACTCTCACATTGGCAACGGCTCGTTCACCACGCATCCGCGATTACCTCTAACCAAGGTCTGTAATGTGTCGTGGAATACGTTCCTGGTAATACCTAAGCCTTGTTATTTCATAATCATCTAATCAAACTTCTGCACGAAGCCTCTAAGTAATCAATTTTCCCCGACATGCACCACCGCTACCGACCAACATTTTCACGAAGAATATTTTGTGGTTCCATTCCGCAACCCATAAGGCGCGTATAAGATATAACAATTGAATGGATGATGCAATTTTTTAGTTTTCAGAGCAACAATATCGTGCACACCCCAGAGAGACTAACAAGTAGGTATTGGATATAACAATAGAATTCTGTATATAAGGTTCGTGGTATCACAATGAAGAGCATTGACCCCCTCTTTCATATTATCTATACGTTCTCAATTTTTTCACCCTTGAGAAAATCGCTCGGGCCGGCTAGATTGCAGACGAGTGCAGAAGAGCTACCAACCACAGACCAAAACCACGGTATTATGCATTGCTGAAAAGAAGCCAGTGATGGATTTCATCGAGAAGGAATGTTTTCTAGGACCATTATCAACACCAAATGTCTGCAATACCAGCCCCTGCCTCGGAAAAATAACTCTAGGATAAATGTGCCAAGTTGTCCCGCATTTTACTTCTGAGTCTACCAAGGTAGCGAAAGAACAGTTTTCACTTTTTTAAGGTAAAAAAAAAGGTCTTCAAAATTTACACTCGCGTTTTACTTTTGGGCCTTCCTGAACAATTTTGGTTCCGTGTCTGTCTGCCTGTGTGTCTGTCATGAAATCCTTAACACAGCCATAACTTTTACAATTCTCATCCAATACGAAGTTATTGTCCGATTTCGATGAAATTGTCAGGGATTGTGGGGATTGAAATGTGGATAGTCCCCTATGAGAGTAGTGCAAGATAATCAGAGATTGAGTTTTTGAGATTGACTACTCCCATCGGATCATTTATACAATTGGGTTATGGATGCGAGGAAGCGATGTGTCACACTCACTTTGCAAACGTTTTTCGATTCAACCCACCCGATATGTTACTGATTCGGAGTACATAATATCACTACTCACCACAGTACGAAAACACGGTTTTTGGAGCTGATCGCAGTATTCGCAGTACGAAATCGGTTCGGACTCGAGCGAATAAGGTGCTTCTTCCTGGTGAACGCTCATATTCGCGGAAAACATAGCCAAGAACGGCATTTTTTACGTTGTTGGTACACTGAGACTGATCCAGACGATACTACATGGAAGCAATCTTCTCAATTTTCAGGAAATCGGGGAAACGAGCAAGACGTGGGAAGCATTTTGGCGCATCAACGCGACCCGATCGGCACCCTAGACATTACTGCAATGAACATTCTTTCGTGGAAGGAAAGTGAAAGATTCTGAAAGTGGTGCGTGTAGAGGCGCTACGCTCGCTTGACTGTACATAGCTCAAAATCACGTTGAGAGGCGTTTTGGGAGAAAGGGAATGTAGGCATAGTGATTCTCTTATTAGCTCTTGAAAAAGCGATGAGGTTGAAGTCACCACAAGCTCCCACAGCTGATGCAAATGAAAGACGATTTTCTCCAGGTACAAAAAACGTAATAACAATTCCGGTGATAATTGTGTTTTCTTCTACCGAGTCTGCAGATAATATATTCATCTGAATACTAACTAGTTAAGTAATTGGAACATAAATATGCTTTTTAGAATAGCTGGGAACTCGTGTCGAAGGAGGATTTGTGTCAGTTCATTGATCCTGAAGATGAAAAAAATTCTCACCCTTGCTTGTTTGATTATTGTCATGATCCCAAGTTACCTCATAGGTTATTTATGAAGTATTACACACACTTGGTAGATTACAAGAATGAACAGAACTTGTTTATTGAATACAATTAAACAACTCAAGACTAAGTAACAGAACAACGTTGACAAGTAACCACACAACTCGTATATTCTTCCGCTGGGACCTTTAAGAGGATACTTGCGGTTTGGTCCTTCACCCAAGACTTCTCCACAGATGTCAAGGAGTTTTATATTACATTTAATTTATTCTATTCCATACTATATTATCTTTTTGTATAGTTTGGAAATCGATGTTTTTATTTTCTGTTGTTCCCCTAACCCCGTTGTCGCAGACTTGCGAAATGCATGTTTGAAGAGTTTTCGAAATAATTTTTTCGGTTTCAAAATTAAATTGACGTTGTTGACACTTCCGAGCTAAATTGAAAGTTGAAAGTTATCAGAGGCTAAGGAACGATGTTGATGTTCAAAAAGTTCATTCAATAAAAAGATTAAGTACGATAAACAGGAATTCAAACAGTCTTAAAATAACAGAAAGAAAGAAAAAAGAACAATAGAAATCCACCAGCTTCCCCCATACCTGTGGCTCCTACTGATTCAAATGCAATGACTTTTGTTGGCAGCTGTCTTGGAGCCTTAACCATATCCACGTGTGACCACATGCACCGTTAGTCCATCAGCACTGTAAGACAACAGAGGACATTTTTGTACGGACTGACCCCACGTACCCAGAATATGTCATTAAGTGTTTTAGAACGGAAGGCATTGTTTATTCTGTAGGAGTGAAGTGATTGGATTGGCTTAGGTTAGTTTTTACAATTTATATACATCAGGTGCTACCTCATCATCAGGTTCCTAATCATTCTAACTCATCAGACACACTTAAACATTTATCAATCGAAAATATAATTATTCGGAACAAGATGGAGGTGTTTAATTTACTTATTGTTCATTTTAACAACTCATTTGTTGTCAGTAACACCCAAGATGTGACTTATCGTAATTTCGTGGACACACATTTTTTCGACTTGCTGCAAGTACACATCTTTGAAAATAAGGACAGAAAAAGATCAAGCTGGACTAGTCAGCAAATTTGTTCACCTATTTCGTGGTTTCAGTTGGATTTTGCATTTTCTGACATCACCGTGGCGATCCGATACGGGCAGGTGGGCTGGTTTCACTGCACCTAGTCTTTCGGGGCGTTGACCCGCCGTCACCGGTGCAACGGTCCGCTGCTCTTGAGGCAGTCGACACTCCATTGCAATTTGCATGAAATTACTCAACCACCTCTCGCCGAGCATCATCGAGATTTCGTCTTCACGCAGGACTTCCAAATATTTCAATCCATCCATCAGACTCTGACGCTTATTGAGTAGGATTTGGTATTTCAAAAACCAACTCACTGCCAACGACTTATGGCGCAAAGAGGGGATGATCCTCTGGGTGATTTGTGGATTCAGTGATATTCATTGTCTTGCGAGAACGTTATAATTTTAGAAAGCTTGGCTGTTCTCGGATGCATCAATAGTCTGAGTGGAGGAGCTGTCATCTGGTTACAGCCCCTTTCAATCCACCTCTAGTACAAAAATAGAAAAACATAATGAGACTATCATTTTCCTTCAACGGAGCAAAATAGAGGCTTCTGCAAACTTTACCTGAAGTCCAACGCTCCCTGCGTGGGATTTGGAAATCCCAGAACCTCGGTTTTACGCTAATGACGTTCCCAAACTGGGGGCTTCATCCTTGTTCAAGAATTCACATTAATCTCCTGCAATCGATAGTACCTACTCATGTAAGTAGAATAGTGTGTGTGCACAGCTCGTGTTTACTTCTTTCCTTTAGGCGAACTAGTTGATCTTGGTAATTCCGTACATGAAACGGCTGGTCGTTCGGAGACGATCCGTCACCTATACTTCCACATTGGTTCAGTCTGCTGCTGCTCTTCCTAAATTACACACGCACTCCAACTTCCTAATTATTTCGACTTTCTCAGTAATTTGTCACATTCTAAAGAGGCTTCAGAAAAAGAAAATGGAAATGGATTGGCCACACCTTAAGGAAAGATGAGGAATCTGTGGAACGACGAGCTCTTGACTGGAATCCACAAGGATGTCGAGGAAGAGGCCGCCCTCATAAGACATGGAGAGGATCGGTGGAAGAAGAGGCGAGTCATGTTGGGAAGACATGGAACGAAATAAAGGTCCTAGCCAGAGAAAGAGAGGAATGACGCAATTTTACTCAGGCCCTATGCTCCTGAATTGGAGTGACAGGTCAAGTAAGTCAAAGTGGCTTAAGTTCTTGAGTGTTATTTTGGAACCTCCTCGAAGCACCACCGACGTATTTTCCACGTCCTTCCTACATTTCATCTCGTGAAACCAAACTGCTTCCCAATTGTAAGTACCAAGTCTATTCGAAGCTCATTTTCTGATATACCTGCATCACCGGAAGATATCTCATATCTCAACATTTCTACGTTCTTTCATTATACAGAAGCTGAAGAATCCCCTCTTGGATTGGTTCTGGACTCCTACCTAATACTGCCAGAAATCGCCTCAGAACCCATCGTCACCTACCTACATCTACCTTCCCCACAATCGGGTCAGATTGTCCAATTTCATTTACTAGTACAAGCCATTCTAAAATTTCCTTAGGTAGGTACTTACCTAATGTAAAGAGCTCAGCTCCATAGGTTCTTCTTTCAGTTTAATTAACTTCAATCAGGCCAATCGCTATTCTTTCCATAAATTTTCATACAGTCTGCTTACATCGATATTATTTTACCATTTTTACTTTCCGATAAATATAACTCTCTTTTTTATTTTCAAGTTGAGGAATATTAAATATTCCTCAACTTGAAAATAAAAAAGAGATTTAAATTTTTAGAGAGATTTAAATATTTAAACTATAAATCAAATTTTGGTGATTTATGGTAAATGAAACATTCCTCAAATAGTGGGGAGGGAATCATCAATGTGACTGTTGAGTACCCAATGATTTGGTAACCCATGACATTACATTTTGGTAATCCATGACATCCATGATCGATAATCACCATGCCTGCTACACAGCAAAGAAAATCATGATGGCTCACAATTAAGCATCACTATCTATCGACAAGGTCATACTTAAGTTTGCTCCTAATTAGTTCAAGAACACACAGTCTTGTCTTCTAAAATAAATTCTTCACTCTTCATTGTAGCTACATTCATTGTCTAGTTGTTTCCCAACTCATCTTTTGCAAAAGGATCACCCTGTAAGATGTCCACATTTCAGCCCTCAAGATTTGAGATCAGACAATTTTCCTGATTTAATCCTCGATGTCAAAAATGTCGGCGAAATGATGAAATTTAGGAAACATCATCTTTGTGCCTCTTCTTCATCTTATTCTTCTTGAGTTTCATATATTCTAACCATATTCGTAGAGAGCACTGCCAACCGCAAGTGAAGAGTTTTATTTCAAACGGGCTTATATCCACTCCGAACGTTTTGTGGATAATCGAGAAAAACTAATTTCATGGCGAAGGAAGCTGTCTAGGGTTCCCAAATTTTCCAAATGGTTTGTTCATGGAACTTTTGATTGTAAGACCAAATTTCGAAATTTCGGCATGCTTTTTGAGGGAGACACGGCCATTTATTATTTGGATGTAAGCCCATTTTATGAAAAACGATAAATATGAGCCACTTTGAAGAAAATCGAGTTTTTGGTTGTGCGAAGAAAAGTCTCATTTTCATTTTCTTTCATTTGTTTACCCATTATTTTCAATGATGAACTTTTTTAAAAGATTTTATGAAGCTTTTAAAGCGGGACACAAAGCGTTTCGGAAGGAATTAAACTCTTGAGGTGATAGGCATTATCCCAAAGATTCAGAATCCGTGAAAAAAAAGTGTAAAAATGGATAAAAGCCCGTTTGAAAGAAAACTCTTCAAGTATTGCTCGCAAATACTGCACATTTATCGTAGATATAGAGTCTGATGATTGGCGTTAGTGTATTTCTAAAGTCACTAAATCTGATGCAAAGCAAACAACCTTCAACAAAATGAACGTTTCAACCATTGCTTGCAAGTTTTTCTACTTCAATCATCAAGAGTTACACTTGCAAAACATCAGAAGTTGAGTCCGATTCAAGCGAGCACCTATCTACTATTCCTCCAAATAGGCGTTTGGTTTCCATCAAAATTCCAATAAAAAATTTACATGTCCAGCTCTGCATTCTGATTATCAGCTAAACAGCATGTAAGCTTATCAGAACAAACTTTTTCGAATGTCATCAAGAGACTTCATCGCGTAATGAAGTAGGTATTCAAGAAGCGATAGAGACGAGAAAACTATTTATATTTTTAGAAGGCAGATGGCCGGAACGAGCTGCCTTCCTAGTTGTTAGCTGAGAAGCATTGCCGTCTTGCGTTGCATCCGGTGGTCTGGCGGTAATAACAATCTTAAGAACTTAAGCCAGGACTGGGTTTTCTAGGTTAAAAACTGACGGGGATTCCAGTAGAGAGCAAAAATGGCGAGCCACGCATCACAACACAAAATATTATTCAAAACAAGAGATTGATTTTACCCACGGAAACCTCCGTTGACACTAAGCAAACATTTGTATTCTTGTTTTTTTTTATCCTTCCTGATCAGCTGTGTGAGCTAAATTCGCTTCTTAGACCCAACAAGTTGGAATTTTACTAGGATCCTATTTTGGACTGTTGAATCGGGATAAAAAAATACTTTCATGAGCAGCATAAAACATGATTCTTTTTTTTAAATCAAATATATTTAAATTCAAATATATGGTGACTACAGCTATGCCTTAAAAACCTGCTTATTATTAGCGAGAATCGTTTTCCCCAATTTCATATAGTTTATTCAGCTAAGCATGTATCACTATTTTCCCATTTGAATATTAATTTGACTGGAACCTTATGGGAAAGCGGGCGTAAATTCTTCTCTTGTATCTGTACTAAACTTATTCTTATCTGGTACTAAGATCGAGATAAGCTGGTACATCTTGAAGAAGAAACTAAAACTAGGTCGACGAGTGTCTACAGGTCGCTGGGGATTTGGAGCGTGAAAGCGAATCGCCAGAAGCAGCTACAAGTTCACAGACCCCGCTGTGTGTGCGAGCGCCAACATCCGTCGCTGAGTCAACATTCGGCAACTTGCCGAGTCGCCCACTTGATCTTTCAAGTTACTTATAATCATCCGGGGTTTCCCTAATCTCTGGTTTGGAGATAATTAGACCTAATATGTAGGTGATGTGAAGAGGTGAAGTTGTTTGTGCGATAGCACACGGTAAGTGTGAGGGGGTTTTCGGTATTGAATAGGAAAATGGCACATTTACGAGTAAGTATTCGTTTACTATCAGTTATTTAAGGAAGTTTTTAACCTTATCTTAAGCTTGTTCATATTGCTGATCAATTCCTAGAGTTATTTATCTTAAAGTTGCCTTAAAATTTACATTCGAAGAGGCTGTCAAGTGCAAGAGAATTTGACCGTAATTGCTTCTAATTTGAAAATTTTAAATAAAATATTTCACATTATTCTTCCAAGAGAGGGTTTGCTATTCATATTGCTGATCAGTTACTGAACTAATTGTTTTCATAGTGGATTGACTAGTAGAGGTTCTTACGATGAGTAGTGGTGGATTTATTTACAATTGTTTTCTGGAGGACAATATTCAAATTAAATTATAATTTTTCGAAAGGATGTCTATTAAATTTTATTGTTTATGATCTTTAGCATTCCCTAGCTTAAGCTTTTGGTTCTAGAGTCATCAAATATGGAGAGGGAAAGAATAGAAAAGTTTTGTGTGGTTTCAAGCAAAGTAAGCGACCATTTGAGAATGACCAAGATGATTGGCGTAGGTATTTGTAACCTCAATAATACTATTGCTATTTCATTTCTATAACTATTCAACTACTTAATTGTGAGGACATTTTTTAATTGAATATTGCTGATTTTACGTTCATAAAGAGCAGGACCACAGAGTAGCATAGTACTTTCAGTCAGATGGATAATGTAATAGCGCTGTCGAAGCACGATGTCACTCTCCTCCATCCTCTTCAACGAAGATCTTGTCTGATCTAAATGAGCAAGGTACGTTACTGCCTTCTAAAACATCTCTAGTTCTAAAAGGAAAAATTTGATTTCAGAGAGACAAAGAATATAAATTTTTTACAGTACCTCCTTGATATCCTCGGAGCATATTTTAGGAACATTTTTGTAACTAGTGAGAGTCTTAACAAAACACTTATGATCTGACTGGTCCCACTTGCTCTTAGTGTAAGCCATTAAGCTGAATTTATCTTCTGATCATCCTGGAGAGCCGCAATTTTATCAACAACTGCTAGAACATTAGTGCCACTGAAAGTGACTGGATGAAATTCAAATCAGCTGTGTAAGCCATTACTATCTTCTTGTCCTCTATCATGTAATTTCAAGAGCGCAACTCACACGCTCCTCCTAAGGCAGTCATGGAAATTAGGAGATACTTAAACAGCTGAATAATCACACACGTTGACCTTCTTACATGATAACGACGAAATTTAGTTCCCCTCATTACTTATTTACTGAGTAGACCCAGTGACAACGAATTAGGTAAGTACTATTCTGTTGTTTTGAAATTAAAGCAGGTTTTACTGTCGTTGAAATATTTTATAGCAGTCCATTATAACCAACTTACCTAAAATCAACAATTTATTGTTGTTCGTCTCAATCACAAATTATAGAGGTATTTTATGTATAATAAGCCCGACTGCTTGGCGTAACAGCGTCCTCATTAATTTCTCATAGTTAACAACGCAATTAAAAATACAAAACAAGTGGGTGTGCACATAGCTTCCTCGTATCCATAACCCGATTGTATAGATGATCCGATGCGTAGTTGTTAATCTCAAAACACTAATCTCTAAGTAACTTGCACTACCCTCATAGGGGACCATCTACAACCCTATCCGCATGAACCTTGTAAATTTCGTCGAAATCGGATGGGAAATGTAAAAGTTATGGCTGTTTCAAGGAATTCACGTTTGCGCACGCGCAACAGCCACTATCAGTCCGGGGTTGATAATTTTCATAGGGGACCGTCTACACGACAACGCGAACAATCCCTGAAAATTTCATCAATTTCATGTTAAAAGGATTTCATGATGGACACATAGACAGACACGGAACCAAAATTGTTCAGGAAGGTCTGAAACGTGAAACACGAGTGGAAATTTTGATTTTGGAGAACTTTATTTTTCAATTTTTAAAAGTGAAAACAAAGCTTCCGCTACCTTGGTAGACTCGAAAGCAATTTCAAAATTGTTAATTTTCATTTAAAGATAAATAGTACAAAAATCCGTCAGTCAGGACCAATCTGCCTCTCAACCTAATCCGAATTAATAAAAGCATTATTTTTTTTTATTAGAGTCCCACAACATTTCATGCTCAGACAAACGACATTACTGATTCCATAATTACTACACTTACTCTTGTTTCGACATTCGAAAATGGTCTGACCGCCTACTTGGGTGACGTTTTCCTCTTGTGACGTCATGACTCATTTTCATACAACAATTTTAGACAGCCAAATTGGAGAGGTACTTCGAGGACTATTTGCTGAAGAACGCCTCGCAAGAGTGATGAAAGAAAACTAGACCGCTTTATTCAACCTAGGTTAGTTTATTATTTTCTCATCTGCCGGCACGAAGAATATCCGAATATCAGTCCTTTCCATCACTCACCAAAATATGTTGGCATCTACTTTCTCCAGGGTTTTTTCGGTATTTTCAAAAATTTTCTCCAAAGCCTCTGGTGGATGACCGCTCCGGTCTATCCTACCTGAAACCATTCCAAACGCGCTTGATGAATCAACATCAACAAAACGTCTGCCAATTGAATAATCAATATATATTTTCTCATATTCTATGTTGGTCGATTAGACTCAGGTTCGGGTCCTCTTCATAAATAAGGGGAAACGTGGGCTTTACTTCATTTATTATTGACGGTTTCGCTGGATACCTCTCCGGCATCTTCAGGGCTTCAATGATGATAAATACATTTAAATAGAGAAAGCCGGGATAAAAACCCTTAACAAAAACAAATCAAAAAACCTAGGAAAAACAAATCTAATAAAATAAAATAAAATAAAATTTTCCTAAAAATTTATTATTATTATTTCATTATTTAATAATGAAATAATAATAATAATAAATTATTAAAAATAATAAATAATAAATAATAAATAATAATAATAATAATTCTCCCGACTCCACAAAATACATCAACCATATATTTTCTCCATAACACAATCACTTATAGAATTTAGTATTTTTCTACTGCTCAGAACACTAATAGGCTACCCAAGTCCTTCGATATGAAGCATGAACTTGATTTACCATAATTAGTTCGATTTTATGATAATTTGATCTTTTCACTGGGTTCAGCTGATTAGATTGCTATGAAATTGCTAGAAAATTGGAAAATTGATGTTTTACAAAAATCGAGTTCGTTATATTTTCATGAGAGGACAGGAGAGAGCGAAGTAGAGAGCAGAAGGCACCTTTCGTGCTGAATCCCAATATAGGTACCTAACATAATATATTACTATAATTATCCACAGAAAACCTAAAGACTGGTCCTAAAGACCCGTTTTTTGACCTATTTTTAGAAATTAGGACCTCCTAGAATGTCTGAAATTCCTGGCCAACGAACTCATCTTTTCGTTTGTTATTATGAACATTTTGGCAGAAACTTGAAATTTTAGCGAAACAATTAATTTATTAATTATGTTCCCGAACGGCACATATACGTACATGATTTTTGGAAAAACTTCAGGAATCGTTTTGAAATATTCCAAAGCAGATTTCAATGAAAAAAAAAATAGCTTCATTTTCCTTGAAAATTCGCTAAAAAAACAAAAAAAAAAACAAACAAAACATGAAAATCTATGTTGAAAATTTTGAGTCGATTGCAATAGCTTCATTTTCCTTGACAATTCATTAAAACCAGCGCTTTTAGACGATCGGAAACTGATAAATCGTGATTCGAAGGAATTCAAGTTTACGCATGCGAGCGTCGTCAGAACACGAGTAATGAAACTGACTGAGAAGGACATGTAAAGGCACATTTCCATTTAATCATGAATGTACTTACTTCTAAAATTCTCGACAAGTCTCCGCAATTCGTTTAGTTTTTTCTTCGCATCTGCATTCTTTATCACGCTAATGTCTTCTAGCAAATATTCTGCTTGTTTTTGTATCGTTTCGCCAGTTGACATCAAATCCTTGAAGAGCCCGGCCTCTGAACTATCAGGAAACAGTGTGATTGATAGGAGAAAAATAGCTGCTAATAAGGAAGACTTCATGACTCCGAACCTATTCTCACTACAATGGTGTACTGAACGAGGTGGAAAACGTTGGATTATTTCTACTAAATGATTTTATTCGAGCTGAATTTACGCAAATTGCATTATAATAACGTTGTAATAAGGGGGAAAAGGCTCTATAGAAGTTGAAATAAAATGGGTTACATTAAATTTGAGGAATACTTGATGTTCCGTTGTCCAATTTCCACAAATTGGGTTTTGAGTGCGAGAAAACTGGCAGAGTTATTTTTCTAATTGTTACCTTGTTATGCCTCGAAGGTACTTTTTCGAGAGATGTCATTTGAAGGTCCAAGTGACACCAGAGCGGGTCGCAGGCAGGTCTGAGTATCCTATTTCTCCCCCAGACCCACTCCGGAGCCTACCTTTTCTTCAAAACCCACCGACTTCAAAACACCAAAAAAACGAAGGACCAGGGAAAGGTACCCATGAAAATGTACCTTGACAATGCACAGTTTTTATGTTTGAACACATTGCATTATCTAACCCGGTATCAATCTGTCTGATTCATTTTGAAATATGTCGCTCTACCTCTGTCCGTATCAAATGTATTTCATTTTGCTGTGTTGAAAGCTGTTAAAATGAGTAAAAACAATTGAAAAACTTCGTCGCCGATTTTGGGAAGATTAACTGGCCACACACAGACGTTCTTTAATCTTAAAAATCGTGGATCGGATTTAATCTCAAAATCCCTTGTGCGAGTGGTAGGTACCGTGAAAAAACGGGGATTATTTTTGTAACATAATTCATGGACGTTTTCGAAAATCACCTGCCTTGTGGGTGCTCTGCAAGTTTTCGGTTTGATGCCCCTAAGCATGGGTCGATATACCAATACTAAATTTGAGATCTTCATAAGAGCGTCCTGTAACCAATGGAGGACCAACGTACCCTCTGCCGCATCCTTGTGTCTTGTTTCGTCAATACCAGACGCATAGCCGTCAGGAGGTCGTAGAAACATTCTGAATCCGTTCGAAAATAGTGTTTAAAGTCATCAGGATAGTTTTCTCGCAGTTCTCTCAACAATACAACATGAGTGGCCATGTTTTCCCCAGTCAGCCTGCCACTGCTTTTGCCAATCTGTTGGATTTTTTCTTTTGGTTTATTATTTTCAAAAATGAACCATTTGAATCGACCAAGAAAAAAAATGTTTAACCCCTACTCAAAATTTGATGCTTTGCGTTTCAAGGTAAGTAAAATCCGAAAATCGGATGAAAATTTTCCGACCACCGTACCATATGTAATTTTCCGACCGCGGCACTTTCCTTAGTTACCATGGACCGATTATGATTAAATTCGGTATCTGAACTCCATTTGAGGTATAGTTGTGCCCCGAAGCTTTTAGTTGATGTCAGTCAAGGGGTGAAAATTAAGGGTTGAAATTTTCAATAGTGCCCTACATCGAAAACTCTCGAAATAAAGGTAGGTATCGTTTTTTCACCAATTTTAAATAGTATTGAATTTTTAGAATTTTTTGAGACCACGCGGAGCCCTGTAGGACAAACCGTTCGCTCCCTACGAGAATTTAAGGGTCAGACTTACGACAAATCAGAAACACGAATGATTGCCTCAACAACTTCAGACAATGAAAAATACGAAGAAGCGCAAGACAACAAATACTCTTTTTCTCACCTTCTCCATAGACTACCTGAGCAACACGAAGCCCCCAACAGACACCAATACAGCCAGCAATCAACTTCAGAGATTCGAATTGAACTCTCGTCAGCCTACCGACCGTCCTCAAAAGGACACCCTGGCTGGGAGGAATTCAATGACATCCAACGGTAACTAATTTCAATTATTCGTTGGAAGGGATATTTCCTCATAGTTGACTGATTGTTTTAACAATGAAGTGATTTAAACCAAGGATTGAATACGTTTCCATAAAATACCAACATCTTACTCGGTTACGGACTGTTCACAGGTTGGAACAAATGACTGAACATCTGCCTATACATTTTGGCGCTTTAAAAAAATTAAAAATTTACTATGAATCAAAATTCTTGAAAGTTTATCAAATAAATAACTACGAATAGTTTACTGTTGCTAACGGTGGCCTCTACGGATTTCTGTACTAAATCGATACAGTTTTCCAACATTTACATCTGTAGAAAAATCTATAACAGGTCTAAAAGAAATGTTTGCAGAAAGTGGGGTGTTCTTGTGCATGACTTCATTTTGTTTCTCCAAAAACATATTTACGGTGAAGTTTTGAGATCGAAGCACTTGAAAACTTGTTTGTTTTGATTCTAGAATCTGGATTTCTTTTCTCGGAAGTTGGACTCCGTTGTTTGGCAGAGTTCCAACAAGCAAGTTCTTCGGAACGTAAGTGAGTCAGGAGTGTGAAAGCATCCGAGGTCATGTGGACCTTCCATCTCCGATGATCGATTTACGATCTTTCCTTCTTATGTCATCTTTTCGCCGATCAACATCCAGTGCACGTTGCAACGTCTGACAAAGCACCCATTTTTGCTTGGGAATACCTCCTAAGTAGCAGACGAGGGATGCCCACGGGAAATGGAATTACCTACTGACGTGGAAAAAAATTGGGTTTCGAAATTTTGGGCGTGATATTTTTGTAGGATAAATACCTAGTTAAGCTTACACGTAAATAATACTCCACGTTTCCAATGCACTTCATTGGGACATAGTAATTTCTACTCATCGTTTCCATTGCACCCCCTCACCAAGTAGTATTATTTACACCACGTTTCAATTGAACCTCATTTCAAGGAGTATTATTTCCTCCGCGTTTCCATCATACTCACTTTGGAACGTCAATTCTTTATATTCATACTACAATAAAACTTTATTTTGCTTCCGAGTCTACCAAGGTAGCGGAAGCTTTGTTTTCACTTTTCAAGGACGAAAAAAAAAGTTCTCCAAAATCAAAATTTCCACTCGCGTTTTGCGTTTTAGACCTTTCTGAACAATTTTGGTTCCGTGTCTGTGTGTCTGTGTGTCTGTCTGTATGTCTGTCTGTGTGTCTGTCATGAATTCCTTGTAACGCGCATAACTATACGAAGTTATTGTCCGATTTCCATGAAATTTTCAGAGATCGTGCGGGTTGGTGTGTAGACGGTCCCCTATGAAAATCATCATCCCCGGACTAATAGAAGCGACTGCGCATGCGCAAACGAATTCCTTGTAACGACCATAAGTTCTACATTTTCTATCCGATTTCAATGAAATTTTCAGGGATGTTACAGATTAGTATTTAGATGGTCCCCTATGAAAATCACCACCTTCGGACTGATAGTAGCCACTGCGCATGCGCAAACGTGAATTTCCTTGTAACGGCCATAACTTCCACATTTTCCACCTGATTTCGATGAAATTTTCAGGGATTATGTGGATTAGGTTGTAGATAGTCCCCTATGAAAATCATCATCCCCGGACTGATAGAAATGACTGCGCATGCGCAAACGTGAATTCCTTGTAACAGCCGTAACTTCAACTGTCCCCCAGGGGTCCCGGGTTCGAATCCCAGCCGAGGCTAAGTATTTTTTTGATCCAAACACATACATCTACTCACTTAATTTTTCATCCGAATTTGATGAAATTTTCTAGGATTGTCTTCTAGGTTGATTCTGGATTGGTGTTTTGAGATTAACTACTATGCATCTGATCATCTATATAATCGGGTTATGGATACGAGGAAGCTATGAGCCACACCCATTTTGGTTTTTATTATTTTCAATTATGATCCTTTGGAATCGACCAAGAAAAAAAATTGAACCCCACCTCAAACTTATTGTTGGATTATACGTTACAAGGTACATAGAATCCAAAAATCTAATAAAAATGTTTCCATCCTTCCGCAGTATGCCGTTCGCGGCACTTCCCTTAGTTAGCGTGGGCCGATTTTGATGAAATTTGGTATGTAGGCTTCATTTGGGGTCTAGTTGTGCCCCGAAGCTTTTGGTTGTAGTCACTTCTAAGGGTTGAAAAATAAGGGCTGAAATTTTTAAAACGCCCCAGCTCGAAAAATTTCGATATGAAGGTATTATTTTTTCATCAATTGAAAATAGTATTGAATTTTTAGAATCGAATGAGACCACCCTGTGCTCTGTAGGACCAACCGTTCGCTCCCTATGGGAACTTGAGGATTGGATTTTTGATAAATGAGAAACTCGAGTGTGAATCGCGAAAGAGGTCTAATCTTCGTTCAAATTTTAGTTGACCAAAATGCGATCCATCAGAATTAATTACCTACCTACCTACTTAATTTAAACCCGGGTTTCCTGCTAATCCGAGTGTTGCACACAAATTTAAACTGTTATTGGCGCTGTATTGAATGGTGATATTAGTTTTTGTCTTTTAGAAGAATGGATCGGAGCTCCATAAATTAAGTGCACTATAAATATGAAGAGTAAAAACATGAAAAAGTCTAGGAAACTACCTAATTTGTACCATTTTTTGTGAACACTATTGGAAGGAGGGGATGATTTTCTCTTAAAATCAATTAAAAGCATTCCTGCAATAATAGAAAACTGGAAAATGGAAAAATGGCCAGAAACAATAGGAAAAGGAGATTTTTCAAGCGGAGTAAAATTGACTCCGAGCGATTCCATCAAGTAGGTACCCATTTTCGACCGATTCCATTCCAGGGATAACTACAGTCGTGGTCCCCTCTCTGGGTTCTAAAGAGCCCATTTTTGGCCTCCCATAAAAGGTAGTCGCCCGGTCGACCCTGGGACCAGCGAGTTAGCGAATAGCTCCCATAATTTTCATCCGCGACCTCCTCCGTCTGCCGACATTCACTTGAAAATTATGTAATCTTTACTGAAGGGGAAAAGATCGCGTTTTATGTTGTCCGAAAAACTATCGCTACGCCTGTTGGTCCAAAATGGAAATTTTCCAGAACAAAATATGTTACCCACTTTTGAACGACTTTATAACACCCAAAAGAACACACGTGAAGAAGGAGGTCTCTCAGTTTCGTGTGTCACGGTACGTGTTTTTCCCAACTGAAAACTGATCGTTATACCCAGAATATACCTGCCCCTTGTTCTAATATCCAATTAGCTGAGGCATCTTGAATAAACACGATTATGACTATTTCAACTGGAAATTTTTTAAAGAACGAAACGTAGACTTTCAGATTTTGTGACGGGAGGTCATCAAGAGCTCCCTAACTGAACCACAATTGTTAGTTATTTTTAATGACCTTGGTTATCACTTCTTCTATCGTAAAAGTTGGTTAGCTTTGAATATTTGAACATTGAAAATCACCAATAATTATAGTTATTACGAGTATGCGAGTGTCCTCATTTGGATGAGCTATCTGTCGGCAAAACCCTCATTTCAGGTGAAACTGTAAGGGGGCCTTTGATAAATCGGTTTTCAGATTCATTGATGTCCTATTTATGGTAGCTTATGCGTAAATTAGGTCCTCCAAAATCAAAATTATCCCTACCATTTTGCGTTTCAGAGCTTATAGAACATCTTCGGTTTAGAGTTTGTCTCTCCCTGACTCGATTTCGATGACAATTTCAGACGGTGCTCCGTGGGTTTCATCAACACAGGTGAGACATCAGAACCTCAAACGTAATTTTACGTGCACGATTTCTCTTGATCAGGAGCTACGATCTCATTAGGAGCCACGGCCTTGTGAAAGAGCTAACAAATTCAAATTACTGTTTTTCAAAATGAGAACCCAAAAGAATTCTGTATTGGGAAATTTATCACCGTTACAGCTCAAATAAACAATCGAACAATCGAGGATTTTCACACCAACTAATTCTATATACCAAAGTTATTCTATTTGAAGAACCTATTCCGCTCACTAAACTTGGCAGTCGTTTTTTACTTGCATAGTTTTCCTGCTTAATAAATACCTACACCAATGTTCCAAGGTCATCCTGTGCTAAGTTCCAAGTTAATTTTACAAGTTTTAGGTACCTATATTTTGAGAATGCGATCCATCAGTAATTTTTCACATCTCAAGAGTGACAATACAATTGCTTTATATGCAACTGACAGAACGTCAGAATTGTCGAAGGTTCATTTCCAAACAAAAGATGAAGAGGACGTTTCAATTCAAAGCCGCGCCTGCTCTCAGAATGTTTCAGGAAACATCAGAGCAAAAGGCGTAGAGCTATAATAGAAGCTACAGGCAGAGATATTTGGACGCGATGCTCGGAGCTGGTCCGAGGCCTGACTGACTCATTATACTCGACTCGTCAAGGTCGAAGTTGTCCAAGTCCCGCCGGCAATTTACCTTTCTTGGGGGCACCCTCGCTCCGAACTACGCTTCATCAAACACTTCAACCAAACTATATCCTGACAAACAACTTGGATTATCTGTTCCAATGAGTTTGTTGACACAACATGGTTCAAGTCCATACTGGCACTTACTGACTCAAGTATCAACTCAATCAACAGACGCAATCTGACTTAAGTCTATACAACTCGCACAGGTCCGATTTTATTCCTTTTTCTAATTTTTGGTTTATTATTTGCAATAATGAACCTTTGGAATCGAGAGGGAAAAAAATTATTGATGGTTTACGTTTCAAGGTAAGTAGAATCCAAAAATCAATTGATTGTGATTAAAATTGGTGAATGGTCTTCATTTAGGCTGTGGTTCCAGTTGTGCCCCGATGTTTTTGGTTATTGTTAGTCACGTCTAAGGGATGGAAAATTGGGGGAAACATTTTCAAAGCCCTAACTCGAAAACTATTCATATACAGGTGATGATGCTTCGCAGTCTGACAAGGTAGAGAAAGTATTGCTTTAACTTTTTAAGACAGAAAAATAGGATTTTCTCCAAAATCTTACTTTCCACTCGCTAACAAATTGCATTAACACTAAAATCCTTACAAGACCTTTTTCTGAGAGACTACCATCTCAAGACTACCTCTTCAGTATAACTGTAGCGTTTTTGGCCTCCATCGTGTTTGGCAGCTATGGGGAGTTCTGTCTTGACTATCTCACTCCCATAAGAAGCTATCTCTATTCTGTCATCAATTCTTCCTTATTTTTGAGAACAGTAGCTTTGGATGCACCTATTTCCCTCTAGGTTCTTTCCATTGTTCTTCCACTTTGATCTTTTCATCCCGAGCAAACGAGAAAGGAATGCGCTTCATCTTTCTTTAGGGTAGTTTTCTTTTTGAGGACAGTAGCTATGGGCTGCACAGAAAAGCCTGATAGTACCTATGGCTAGAGGAGCCAAGGTGAGGTGAAATTAGCTTCATCGTGTTTTCCCTCAAGCCACAGACTTATCTCACCAATCAAGAAGAGTGCAGTCCAGTGTCCTGCTCCTCCCCTCTTTCTTCTCTCTTGACATGGGATCTACCATCCTAATCCTCTCTCGATCCTTTGAAAACCAATCATAATTATTAACAATTTAAGAGAAAACTCAGTGCAGAATTTATGAAGTTTCAGATGAGAGAGTTCCTAGATTCTTCCTAGTGCTTCCTTATATGTCCTAGATCGCAATTGATGGCATAATTGCAATAACATGAATAAAATATTATATACCTAATAAAATTAATGCATACAGAAGGCTCTATTAGGTTTCCTATTTAATAGATGATGTGGGTTCCAGAGGCTGTGGCCGCTGTGGTATGCAGAATTAGTTTCGTCTCCCAGCGCGCTCTTCTTCATCTCAACCTCGCGACCTAAACCTAATACCCCACGAGAGCAATGACCCCTTCACTTTGCCTCATACAGTGGGCGACCTCGCACATCCAAGACTTCACCAAGCCAACTATAAGAGCTTCATATCAAACTTCGATGTTTACATTTACAAATTAAGACACGAAAAAGTAGAGAGACTCATTTTTCAGCTGATGTGCAGCATAAGTAGTACTGCTTAGCTGGGTGTTATATGACTTCAGCACAGTGGAAGTCTTTTAGCATTAGAGGCCCTCGACCAAAACTTCACTTTTACCCCGGAACAGTATAGCGTGGCCCACATAACATCAATTGTTACCACTAATGTTGAGCTTCAGAACAACACTAAAGAATTAATGTTGATGATGTGTATATTGAGGTATTTATGTTAGGGGTGTCATCTGCTTGAGGGTAAGGGGTGTAATATTATATGAAGAAAGATAATATATTTTGTAATTTACAAAAAAATCAATTAAAACTCTTATTACATACAGGTCTTGTTTGAACTCCTTTGTTTAAATCCAAAGTTCAAATTGATTCGTCAGACGTTTTGCCAAATGTTAGAATTCATTCGTCAAAACTCCAAAAGATTACTTTTTTGAATTGGACGGTAGGGATTCCATTATCACCTTTCAGACTCCTATAAATCCTAGTCCTATAGTCCTAGAAATGGTCATTTGAAGCCCTCAAAAGGATCCAGAAAGGGATCAATTGAAAAAATCAAAGAGAGTTCCTCCTTTGTCCTCTCATCGTAAGGACATGGGAGCACCTGAATAATTAAAAAATACCCAAGCATTTGAATCTACACAAAGTTAGTGAAAGACTCGTTTTCACCAGTTTGGTAGGAAATCAACTCCTCCCTAATAAAAATGTCTACTCCCATACCGTTTTAGATTTTTCTGAATAATTTTGTTGTACATGTTTGCTTGTCATTTTGATGCCATTCATTTTCGGAGATTGTTCGGCTGTGTCAATTCTGTAGCCCAGAACGAATTATTAGAATATTTCTCTCCATAATATTTTGAACTTTAAAAAAATTCTTCGCCGAGACTATACCTAATGGAAATATTGCGTGTTTGAGTACAGCATGGGGGAAATGGAGCGACCGAGTGACCCGCAATCGCAAGGTTGGTCAAGTCCACGCTATATTTCCTTGTCCATTGTTTGGATTCAACCAACCTCTTGGTTTACCTTAAATTATCAGGTTTGTGTAAAACCATACTTTGGAAAATGGAAAACTGAAGGTAGTTTAAAGAACGAGAAGTGAAGTGAAAAGTTTTATCATTAATCATCCTACTGTTCATTCGATTTATTCGTGCGCTTCACATGGAACCACGGACCATAATGGTTTTCATTAGGAGACAAATATTTACTGGAGATTATTGGTATTATTTATCAATATTTGATTGGGTACCTATACGGGCAGTAAATGGGCAGACGGTATTTTTAGTATGTTAGATATAAAGGTACCCTTATACGCGTGGTACCAAATTTTTACCAACAAAGGCAATTTAAAATTTCAGGTTCTTCTTTCCACCATGACCATATACAGGGTGTCACCCTAACTCGAGGACCAAACTTCAAGGATCGATTCTACAACTAATTTGCAAACTTTTTTGTCTCATGACATTTTTTTTAAACGCTTTAAAATTATACTTTTTTCACTTTTAAGATTTTGTTCGTGTTTTCGACCTTGAGCCATTAAAACGGCCATAACTCCCTCAATTTACTGGATAAACTCAAATATGAGTATACCGTTGGAAAGAACGTTAAATTTCCTATCAGTTCATCAGGACACAAAAGCTTTTTAAGCCTTTCGTATAAGTGAATAAATTGGTCAAAGTCAGAAATTTAAAACTTTCTCGAAAATCACCATTTTTCAGGCTGACTCATCTTATGTAATAAACAGCCGTATCGGCGGGCACTTAACGGAAAAAACTTGCCCAGAATCTCAGCTTTCCAACGGTCTATCAGTTTTTCTTTTTAACATTCAAATTAGAAGAGTAAATGAAGTTTGAATGCCCGAAAACGTGTGTTTTACAAGCAAATCCAGTGTTTTAAGCGGTTTCTGGTCCCCCTCGACCTCAAGATGGCTTGACGATTTTGGTATCATTTCCTATGTAATTTTCTACGCTGAATCAAATAGTGATACTTCCGAATGGTTCCGACTGCTAGAAAGTGGATTTTTTGAAGAAAACCTTCGTTTTTCGTACATAAAATACGCATTATTCTTAAATGTGGTAGTGAGCATGAAGTAACACCTTTTAACTCAATAAAAACACCGAATTTCTAGTTGATTGAAGTTTTTGTTGAGTTCAAAGGTGTTACTTCATGCTCACCACCACATTTACGAATAATGCGTATTTTATGTACGAAAAACGAAGGTTTTCTTCGAAAAATCCACTTTCTAGCAGTCGGAACCATTCGGAAGTATCACTATTTGATTCAGCGTAGAAAATTACATAGGAAATGATACCAAAATCGTCAAGCCATCTTGAGGTCGAGGGGGACCAGAAACCGCTTAAAACACTGGATTTGCTTGTGAAACACACGTTTTCGGGCATTCAAACTTCATTTACTCTTCTAATTTGAATGTTAAAAAGAAAAACTGATAGACCGTTGGAAAGCTGAGATTCTGGGCAAGTTTTTTCCGTTGAGTGCCCGCCGATACGGCTGTTTATTACATAAGATGAGTCAGCCTGAAAAATGGTGATTTTCGAGAAAGTTTTAAATTTCTGACTTTGACCAATTTATTCACTTATACGAAAGGCTTAAAAAGCTTTTGTGTCCTGATGAACTGATGGGAAATTTAACGTTCTTTCCAACGGTATACTCATATTTGAGTTTATCCAGTAAATTGAGGGAGTTATGGCCGTTTTAATGGCTCGAGGTCGAAAACACGAACAAAATCTTAAAAGTGAAAAAAGTATAATTTTAAAGCGTTTAAAAAAAAATGTCAAGAGACAAAAAAGTTTGCAAATTAGTTGTAAAATCGATCCTTGAAGTTTGGTCTTCGAGTTAGGGTGACACCCTGTATAGTTCATCAATTCGTACTAATTCAACTACTGTTGTTCATTCTCTTGTAGGTAAGTAATAAGGATTGTTGTTTTTCCACCATCAATTGTAGGTATTTAGTAGAGGAAAAGACACAGAAGAAAAAGCACAAAACAAGGATGGACAAATTTGGTACAAAATAAATAAAAAAGGTATTTTTGAAATACCCCACCTTACTTAATTTTCAAAAACTACCTTACCACCTCACAATCATTTGTCACAAATTCTTAGGTATTTCTCTTTCGAGGGACCAAGAGTGTACAGCGACCTGCAGAATCAGACACATAGGAAGCGGTGAAGGTTATTTGTGGAAAAAGCCGAGACTCATTAGCACCAGCTGTACTCGCTATTCCCACAATCGCATTCGACCCCAATCATTTTTCTCCTGTGGGAACAGGATTCTTCAGCATTCTTCTAAACTACCTACCATATAGCCATCGTGATAACCTTGATGTTTTCGTATTTACCATCCAAGGGTGGGAAAGGTGAGAGGTGGCTCGTATAGCGTAAATGAGTATTTATTACTACTCAACAGAGTGTTTCTTAAATTGTAGATATTATAGATAATTATGGATAAAATACATATTATGTCTTTTTATCTTGCCTCTAGGACAACGCAAATCGTGTAGACCTGAAATTGCGCAATTTTCAGCACTATTTTTCGAAGTTGAGTGACACCCGTGATCAATTTTCCTAGCAGAGGGTGAACGCCATAAAAATAAACAATTAAATCAAAGTTTCTTGAATGGGGAAGAACAGACGCCAGTACTAGGTGTTGGAGCCGTGCAGCTCACAATGTTTGTTTTTGTTTTCTTTATTAGATCTAAGTTGTTATTAGTTATTCGTTAATCTCGTCTTCCGCTCCTGAACTTTCGCCGCTCCTTATCGCTCCGCTCGCCGCTTGCACCGCCTGTCGCTTCAGTAACAATCGAGTCTCCTACGAGTCACCTACCGAAACAAACGAAACCATCTTTTCTGCTTTAACGAATCGCCACAATGAATTCGTTCGGAGCACCCTGCCAGGAATAGTTTCTGTCAACTTACGCAAGAACGGATCTCTCATCCCTTGAAGCACCGAGGACTTGATCGAGCGGAATATACGACAGGTACTCGTATCTACCTACCGGACAGGCCAAGCCATCGTCATCGGCACCACCAGGAACTCAAGATTAAGGTCGGACAATTTACTTTCTCTGTATTACCACTCATCATTTCCACTGCGCCAAAGAAAAGGCTAATAAGTTTAATCCACCTTAATTTTCCGGAGCTCTCGATTAGGTAGGTACGTACCTAACTTCAGAAAATAAAGTTGTTTTGTCTTTCCTTAATTTCAATGCCGTCTTATTCTTATCGCCCGATTCACAGCATCAATTGAGTATCATCTCAAACATTTTGGTAGCAGATCGTGTGGTTATTTACTCAAGTTATTCATTTTTGGCATTGACAATTCATTCGAATCACTAGATTTTTTTGTGTTATGATACACGTGCTCATTTCATTGTACGCTTATAGTATCATTGTACGTACAAGTCTACACTTGCATTTGTAAATATTGTTCGTCATCCAAGTTTCAGTTAGTACACAGATTATTATTCGTCCTTATTTATGTGATCGTTGTGTTTCTTCGTTTCCGTACATTTACATTCTCAATAGTTCATCTATTCATTCATATAGGTTCATGGTATTTCCTATATTGACAACTTAAATAATATTTCATGCATTTTTGTTTATAGCACATGCTAATTGCTTATTATTATTCATATTCTGCCGATTTCTGAGATATTTGAATTTGTTCTCGGAGTACTTTTCTACTTCCGGTTCATTTTAACGGCGTTCTAGTTATACCATTATTGATGATTGCTCGGTCGTGCAGGTAAATTGCCTATCCTAGCGCCGTTCACAATAGCTGCATTAAAAAAAAGTAGGTACCTACCTAACTTGTTCATTCTAACTGGAATCATTTTTCCGTGTGAACTTGACTATAAATAGGAATCAAACTTCCTAATTCCTCATCCTACACCTATTCATTAACCCTTTAACACCAAATTTTTCCTTCATCATGGATGAATTCGAAAAGACCGTGAAATCTCTCCGACGGAAACTCGCCTCTTCAGCTAAGGAAGTGGAGTCTATTTTCGAAGCTGGTAAAGAGATGAGTACCACGGATCCTACGAAAGCTTCAGTATTCAAAGGCATGTTTCGTGCTTTGGAAAAATACTTTTCCAAATTTGAGTCGACCTGGGAAGAACTAGCGGACGTATATGAAGATGCTGGAAAATCTGACTTTCCTAGTTCCACTGAAAAACGTCTTCTTTCAAATATCCGTGAATGTTATTACCAATCAAATACCATGTATGAAGAGATGATTGCGAAGTATTCTTCTGCTCAAATTGTCAAAGATGAGTCGTACATTGAAAGTCATTCTCCCCGAATGCCAGAAATTAATCTGCCGAAATTCGATGGAAACTTAACTTTTTGGCCTCAATTTAGAGATACCTTTCTGTCTCTCATTCATACATCAAATTCACTCACAACTATGGAAAAATTTCATTATCTGGTAACATCATTGTCTGATTCTGCTTTATCCGTAATTCAGGGTATCAAACTCGAAGAAACCAATTACGAAATCGCATGGAAAGCCGTAACTGATGCTTACAACAACAAACGAATTCTTGCTTCATATTACTTGAACAACATCATGGAATTTAGCTCATTGAAAGGAACACCAGATGTTGATTCTCTTAAATTATTCCAAAGTAAAATTTGCGATAACATATCCGCTTTCCAATTATTGGGTATCGAAAAGGAATCCGAATTTATCCTCTTTCATTTAGCAATCAGGCACTTAGAGCCACGAACTCGAGAAAGTTTCGAGATGAGTCATAAAAATGTCGAATTTCCTACTCATGACGATTTGAAGAAATTTGTGCGTGAAAGATGTTTGGCCTTACAATTGGTTGCTGGTAATCTTAATTCCTCGTCAAATCCTTCCCCGTCTACTACGAGACATCATATTGGTTCCGACAAAAGGAATCGAAATGATAATAGAGTTATAAATAAACCTATTTTGGGTGCATTCAAGAATTCGTCAAAATCGAGAGCATCTACAGGTTCAACACAAAAACCTCATCCTTCGTGCATATTGTGTTCTAATGGAGACAAACACCTACTTTTGAGTTGTCCAAAATTCTATAGAATCACCCCTGAGGCTCGTCTACAAGGTCTCAAAGATTTCAAGGGGTGTCGTAACTGCCTTAGTTACGAACACAAAACTTCGGATTGTACTTCCAAATGGAGTTGTCGGTTTTGTGATCGGAGACATCACGCTATGCTCCACCTTGAATCCTCTTCCATGTCGTCGTCAACGGCCCGGTCTGGTAATTCCAGTACGTCATCGCCGCTTCAGAAGTCTCTTCTAACTTCAGTTTCTCTCAAATCTACTTATGATAGAGAGGTGGACGTGATTCTGGGTACTGTTTTGGCTGAGTTCATGGATGCCAGAGGAAAGTTTCAAACTTTTCGAGTAGTTATTGACTCTGGTAGCCACTACTCATTTGTTACTGAGAGATGTTTGAACAAACTGGGTATATCTTACACCCATTGTCCTCGAAGGATTTCGGGCATTGGTCAGTCGATTTTCGAGGGTGCCAAAGGCAAAACTTCATGTACTCTGCGCCCGCGAAACCGATCCTATCCTAATTTGACAACAGTTGCCATGGTAGTGAGGGATATCACCTCGTTTTTGCCTTCATCGACCCTACCGTCAGAAGTGACGTCACAATACTCCTCCTATGAATTAGCCGATCCTACCTTTTGGAAGTCATCATCAATAGATTTTCTTCTTGGTGCCGATTTATATGGCGACATATGGACCGGGAGTGTCGTGAATATTGCCGAGGGACTTCCAAAGTTGTTCCCTTCCATCTTCGGTCACGTGGTGATTGGTCGTTTTGCACAACCTTCAAACACTATGAATGGTGTATCTCTTCTTGCCTTTTCATCTCCACCCGATGACTTGAACGATGAGTTAACGAAGTTTTGGGAACTAGAGGAGTCTTCCAGTGCAGCTTCTACGATGTCAGAGGAGGATATAGAGTGCGAAAATTTCTTCGTTGACACTCACTATCGAACTACCGAGGGACGCTATGTTGTAAAATTGCCATTCAAAAATCTGGATTTGAAGTTAGGGGACTCATCATTCACAGCCTTGAAACAATTCAAGTCGCTCGAACGTAAACTACAGCAGGATGAAGAAATGAAAAATATGTATTTTGATTTCATCTCTGAATATCTATCCTTGCAGCATATGGCTCTTACAACCAATCCATCCAAATTCGTCATACCCCACCATGGTGTGACTAAAATGGATCGAAATAAATTGAAACTTCGAGTAGTTTTCAACGGGTCTGTTCATTGTCAACCGCATTCCTTGAACGATGTTTTGATGATCGGCCCCAAATTACAGAAGGATGTTCGAAAGATCCTACTAAATTTTCGAAAACACGCTGTTGTTTTCGTGACGGACATCGTAAAAATGTACCGTCAAATTTTGATCGATTTGCCCGACAGACAGTACCAACATATCTATTGGCGGTTCGAGTCAAAGGATCCCATTCAAACTTATGAATTATCAACACTTACTTATGGCCTCACCTCAAGTCCTTTCTTAGCACTTCGAGTGATTCAGCAACTCGCTCTCGATGAGGGTGAGCATTTCCCGCTTGCAGCAAAAACGCTACAAAACGACATCTATATCGATGATGTAGCGACCGGAGCCGACAACATTAAAGAAGCCATCGAACTAAGAGATCAACTTATATCTCTACTACAAAGGGGTGGTTTCCAATTAAGTAAATGGGCAAGTAACGCTCCTGAACTTCTCACGTCAGTATCGAATCCTGATAATGATCCTATCACACTGTCTTCAGACTCAGTAAATTCTATTAAGATTTTGGGATTACAATGGGAACCTTCCAACGATTGTTTTTCCTATACATTTTCCGCACCAACTCTTACGTGCACCAAGAGAGCAGTCCTTTCTACCATAGCAAAGCTCTACGACCCATTGGGTTTCCTTTCACCCACTATAATTCTCATGAAACTTATCATGCAGGATTTGTGGAAAGAAAATTTAGATTGGGATGATCCATTACCGTCGTCACTCGCTACGAGATGGAGAAAAATACTCGAAAAACTTCCCGATCTTTCATCGTTGAAAATTCCTCGATTCGTGGGTTGCTGTTCTTCATCCCAGTTTCAAATAGTTGGTTTCTCTGACGCTTCAGGAAAAGCGTACTCAGGATCTCTGTACCTGCGCACGATCTCTGACGTTGGTATTTCAGTCAGCTTACTGATAGCCAAAACCAAATTGGCGCCGATTAAAATGGTCTCGATTCCAAGGCTTGAACTTTGCGGAGCCTTACTTCTGAGTCAACTCTACCAACTCATCTCACCTTTTCGGGAATCGCTGCCACAAGCTCCCATGAAGCCTGCGTTTTTCACTGATTCCTCAGTGGTGCTGGCTTGGCTAAGGACTCCTCAGTTCCGACTTAAAATGTTCGTCGCCAATAGAGTGGCTGAAATCCTCAAAACCACTACTTCCGACTCGTGGTATCATGTAGCTTCTGCAGATAACGCAAGCGATTGCAGCTCACGGGGTGTGTATCCCAAGGAACTTCTTGACCATCCGCTCTGGTGGAATGGACCAACCTGGCTCAAAAGTCCTCAAGAGATTTGGCCTAAATCCAATCTCAATGAACCTGTTGACGTGCCAGAACTGAAGACACTTGTTTCACTGGCCACTTCTCCTATAGATGTGTCGAACGACTTCACACGATCGCCTTTCTCCAGCATACTGGTCTCGTGGATGACCAGAGTTTCATCTTATACGAAACTGTTGCATTCGCTCGTATGGCTGAAACGATTTTCTCGAAAGTATTTTCGAAAAGAGCCACTGAAAAGAAGTGCTATCACACTAACCGAGCTGAATGAGGTACTAATAATCAGCATTAAAGCTGTCCAACGTCATCATTTCTTGACCGATAAATCGTCTACCGTGAAATCTGTAATCGACAAGTATCTCGATCTGAGTCCATTTCTTGACAAAGATGGTCTGTTGCGTGTTGGAGGTCGCCTGCGTCATGCTAATTTGCCTGGTGATCATAAAAATCCAATTCTTCTACCTACTGATGCTCATTTGACTGCATTGATTGTCGACTACTATCACTATCTACACCTCCATCCAGGACCTGGTCTCTTACAAGCGTTAATTCAGACACGATACTGGGTACCTGCTCTGAGACGCCTAGTACGACAACGTACGTTCCATTGCATCACGTGCTACAAATCTAGGGCCAAAAGTTCAATCCCTATAATGGGTGACTTGCCAGAATATCGGTTGAAAGGTGGTCAAGCATTCCTCCACGTAGGAGTAGATTTCGCCGGACCCTTCGAACTCAAGGAGTCCCTTAGAAGAAAAGCCGCAATTGGAAAAGCGTATCTATGCACTTTTATTTGCATGTCAACGAAAGCTGTGCATCTAGAGGCCGTTACAAAACTCTCCACTGAGGCGTTCTTGGCATCCCTCAGTCGCTTCACTTCACGTCGAGGCCTTCCTGAAGCCATATATTCGGACTGCGGATCCAACTTTATTGGAGCATCGCGAACGTTGCGAGACTTCTTTGCATGGTATCAAGATTTGGCCACCAAAGATAGTATCCTTGAATATTCCGCATCCTCAGGATTCCACTGGCATTTTAATCCTCCATATTCACCACACTTTGGTGGGCTATGGGAAGCGGGTGTGAAATCCGTGAAGTCCATCATTCCAAAGGTAACCGGAACAAACCCACTCACCTACGAAGAAATGATGACTCTATTCGCTCGTATAGAAGGAGTACTCAACTCTCGCCCACTGTGTCCACTCTCCAGTGACCCTGCAGAGACGGACTACCTTTCGCCAGGTCACTTCCTTATCGGCCGTCCCATCCTGTCTGTTCCGGAGCCATCAACTTTGGATTTGAGTGAAAATCGCCTGTCACGCTGGCAACTCGTCCAACGAATGTCTGAGCAGGTGTGGCAGCGCTGGCGATTGGAGTTTCTGTCCACTCTCCAAAGGAGATCAAAGTGGCATCGTCGCTCTCAAAACTTAGAGATTGGTGACTTGGTGCTGATCAAGGATCCTGCGACTCATCCTCTACGATGGCCTACAGCTCGAGTCATCGACGTTAACCCTGGAAAGGACGGTGCTATCCGCGTCGTGACTGTGAGGACTCCGAGAGCTACATACCAGAGGTCAGTCACAAAGCTCGTTCCGCTCCTTCCTCTCAAATCCGATCCCTTCAATTCCTAATTTTTTTTGAAATTTGCTACCCAAATTTGGTGGGGAGTATGTTGGAGCCGTGCAGCTCACAATGTTTGTTTTTGTTTTCTTTATTAGATCTAAGTTGTTATTAGTTATTCGTTAATCTCGTCTTCCGCTCCTGAACTTTCGCCGCTCCTTATCGCTCCGCTCGCCGCTTGCACCGCCTGTCGCTTCAGTAACAATCGAGTCTCCTACGAGTCACCTACCGAAACAAACGAAACCATCTTTTCTGCTTTAACGAATCGCCACAATGAATTCGTTCGGAGCACCCTGCCAGGAATAGTTTCTGTCAACTTACGCAAGAACGGATCTCTCATCCCTTGAAGCACCGAGGACTTGATCGAGCGGAATATACGACAGGTACTCGTATCTACCTACCGGACAGGCCAAGCCATCGTCATCGGCACCACCAGGAACTCAAGATTAAGGTCGGACAATTTACTTTCTCTGTATTACCACTCATCATTTCCACTGCGCCAAAGAAAAGGCTAATAAGTTTAATCCACCTTAATTTTCCGGAGCTCTCGATTAGGTAGGTACGTACCTAACTTCAGAAAATAAAGTTGTTTTGTCTTTCCTTAATTTCAATGCCGTCTTATTCTTATCGCCCGATTCACAGCATCAATTGAGTATCATCTCAAACACTAGGGATGGGATAACGAAAAGGAAGGTGGGGAAAACAGAGAAGAAATGAAAAGGAAGTGCCCTATAACTACGATCAGTTTAGATATGAGCAGAGTAGGAAGCGAGTGTTACCACAGAGTAGGCCTGCCGAGATGCCCAATGCGAGTAACATGGGTATCTATCATACTTTCTTGCCCTAGACCGCCAGGTCTGCTCCATTTCCAAGCTACCATCGACAACTTGGACATTTAGGACATTGCAAGGCCAGTCAGGGCTTGACGGCAACGATATCGGCTTCTAATACACTCGGCATGTAATACAATCTCTCTCACACATCAGATGCCGATTCCCTAGCTTTTCTCTTGGATTTTGGTTGATATATTTCCTCACCCTTTCACATCACGTGCTGGGAATTGAATAACAGGTTCAAAACTCCACATTCTCTTTAAAAAAGGAAAGAAATCTTACTAGAGGGAAAATAGTCCAACTTCTAGTATTATGAAAAAACTCAAATTGGTCACTTTTGTCCTGCAGGCAGGTTTCTGCCCATCATCAAGAGGATTATTGTCAACAATAAAAACCATAAAATTTATTCACTGAATGAGGTTCATTGTGAACCTAATTCCACTTTCATAGGGATAGATGAATAAACCATTTTCTACAATGATTAATAAGGTACATAATAAAATCGCTAATAAAATTGCAGCCAAAGTTGGTAGTTTGGTTTATTGGTTTTGAACTATGACAATTCCGATAAAGTGGAGTCTGCGTTGGGTAATAGTTATAAAACGTGCTACTTTTGTGTTTACCGACATTACGGAAATACTAGTATTTCCAGGTCCACGCAACTTTGCACTTCTTTTTATCAAGCTTTCGGACCATCACCAGCCACCATCAATCAAACTCTCTTTCATACTTGTGAGCCCTGAAGAAGGCAGTAAATTTTTTAAAATCCAGGATACGTGGGTTTGTAAACTCAATAACAAAATTTAGTTGAATTTTTCGATTTGGTAATGTTTTTCAGTGACGTTAACATGATTGTCTGGCACATCAGTCCATGGCCTTAATATGCTTACGCGTTGTTTGAATCGTCTGAGGTGATTGCTGGACGTGTCCGCCTGTGGTAGTTTTATTTGTAAAAAAAACGCTTAAAAGCTACCAAAAATATTTTGCGAGATTGATTCACAGCTTCATGGGGATCACTTAAAATAATTTCGAGGAAATCAAAACTGCTTTGTAAGCGATAAAACGTACCTACTTCTTTCCTGTTCACATAAGGGCAGTGAAATTTGGTAAACTGCTTCTTGTAGAACTTTGAAAACGATTAAGAGAAAAACAGACCAGCAGTAGAATGTGTGATGGAGTCACCTCTTGTCTACCACGGAAATTTGGTATATGTGGACATCCATAGAAGTTATCGTGAAGATGTTAGATCATCTGTTTGAGCGATGCAAATACTTTCTTCCAGCTTCTATATTTCTATCTGCATTCACCCAGAGATGAAATTTTGTACATTTGGGGGCAAGTGAATCAAGTTATATCAGCTCTAAGCAGCACTGTTAGAACTCGTGTTTTTTCCAGGACGAAACAAAATTTGTTTCGTCCTGGAAAAAACATGAGTTATAACAGTTCTACATTTAATGTAGAAATGCCTGTGTACAGTAGTTATTGAAGCTCCAAGTAACATAAATATACATAATAATTATGTGTAATTATTATGAACCTATGCACAATTTAGACCTCCATTACTTCTCTTACGTGTCATCATTGGCACGTAAGAGTACACGACTTGATGAATGTAATTTTAGTGTCAGTGAAGTCATCACGAAATTGATAGGGGAGAGACATTATCGAGCAGCTGACTCACTGAGGCTCCCTCAACAGGGGACGCACCCTATTTGATGTGGACTGGAGAGGGGAGAATCTCCATCACTGGAACGGCCCTTCCAGATCAACTTCCGTGAAATCAACAAGAATAAGAACTATAAATGTGATTTTCAACCAGGAAATATCTTCTAACGCGGGGCAAATTGATGATTCATTAATATTTAGTAGGTACACTTTCTATGAAAAGTAGCCACAAAATATTACTACAAAATAGCATCAGAGCTGTGAGATCAGAGATACCATAAGCGTAAAGCGGGTGCTCCGCTGAAGGGTATCATGTTGGTAAGAGAAGATTACTCAGGTAAACGTGGAGGAAAGAAACAAGAGATGAGAAGATGACGTGATGTGATATCAGACACCAGTCGAACAAGTTGAAGGCGAAGATTACTAGGGCCGGCACTTGCCGAGGTGACGTCATTCCCTCCCAAACCTACGCTAATTCCGACTCTGATTCCATCGCGGGAACATGCTTCCAAGAGTTTTTTTCTTTTTTAGTAACTGCCGATGCGTTGTTACAGTCAGTATTGTTACGAAAAACTAACACTTTTAATACGAGAACAAGCATTTATGTACTTCTTCTTGAGGTAGCCAGCTATATTGAGTGATAAAAGTCAGACTTGTTGGAAAGAAGCAATGTTTGTAATCAAAAATGTAATAAGTGTGAAAACCGATATTCATCAAGTCATAATTAGGTGAATTGATCAAGATTTACACATAATTCAGAAGAATGTTGAATAAAATCGAGTAAAAAGACGAATTTGTATTTCACTGTTAGCAACAAAAAATGCATGATGTTTTACGAAATACATCCTTCACCTTAATTATTGATGTATCTATCCGATTCTTGGTTGTATTTAATTATTTTACGAAATGAATATGCATACTCGGTGTTTCAGTTTGAACTATATTTCGTGATTTACGATCTTCTTCAGGTGGTTGACAATTTTGAAGTGACTATACTAATATTTATTTGGAGGACAACACGATTTAGAATTTAGTAGTTCGGTTATTTTGAAACTCTAATGTCTGGATTATAACGATCCATTGGTTTGGTTTAGATGCTCTTATTTGGTTTCAAAAATTTTGAAACATTTAATGTCTTATATTATTATTGTTTCCTAAGTAGACATTCAAGTTTATAGTTCTTTCGTATTTAATGAATGAAATCTCTCTTATCAGTTTAAACAAAGATCGAAACGGCGTGACAGATACTGATGTTAGATTCTTGTCAAAGCAAAGGTCGGCCAACGAAGCGGAGCCGGCATAATACCCCACCTGTGGATTGTGGATCGGCCTACTGCAACCACCTTTCACTTCTCTAAGGATTTGATGTCAGAACTGAATAACGTAAGGATTTTCTTTGTTGATACGAACGTGGTTGTAGGTAGTTCCAGTAGAAGAATAGTGACACGATTTTGAGATGGTGAATCTCAAATTTTCAAATAGGTCGACGTATCATGATCATATTACAAGTGGATGAGTACTCCCTATGTAAATTCACCGTTTGAGAAGAGAACTTGGAAAATTGAATCATAAAAATTAGTCCTAACTATTTAGGTATCTTATACTGATGAGAGTACAAAACGTATTACTCGTTAGGTAGTTGAGGGACGTGTTCCAAAGCTTTGGATGATTCCCAACAGCCAGTTTCAAGTTTTACAACTTCTTTGCAAGACGAACTAAGTTCGACTACACAAAAAATCTTGATTGAAAAAGCTTCGCTAGAGTTTCCACCATCTCAAATCACAAGAGCCTGGATGATCATCCTATTTAAGAACCACTTACAAGTCTGATTCAAAATTTCGATACAAAGAAGTTCCGATTCAATTTGGTATACAAGGCTAGAAATCCTGGATTTGAAGATAAAACTCCATGAATACCTGTCTAAATCAGAAAGTGCTGCCGATTTCCCAAGAGCTTCTCACATACCTACCTATAAGTGTGGTTTAGAACAATGTAGGAGACTAGAAAGTTCCAATCTGATTAGTTATATGTAGTTAGGTCAGGGGATCTGGATAGGTGGTCAAAATGTCAACAATGTCAGTAATGGTAAAACTTGGATCTAGAGTACCTAACCATTCAATTGGCAATACATCCTACCAGAAACAATCTGTGCAATGGATCTTTCTCATCTCAGCAAAACCGGTAGAGATCTTCATGAGAAAAAGACCTGCTGTATTCTTCAGAGGTATTGGCAGTTGGTATTGTATTTTTCTGGGGAAATCTGGGGGCCTGTGACCCCAATTCTCGTAATAATTTGACAATTTCGTGTTAGGAGTGATGTGAACACGGTTGGTATCAGTACGTACCACTTTGATTTTGGACAAGTCGACGGGGTTAGGAGCCACGCGAATCTTGGATACAGCCTTGATGATGCTGTCCACCGTGATCTGTCCTCCTGACGCGTAATCTTTGATGATCTCGCCGACGCCGTTGAGCAGCGCCTGGGCGTCCACCCCACCGAAGGTACCCATGTTTGGGGAGCACAGGAAACAGTTGCTTCACTGAACCCGCACGAACTCGCGAGGGGACTGCCCTACAACCCGGTGCCGGCCTCTGGGAGTCCCTCAGTTCCCACTACTTCGCCACAAAACAAAGAACTGCCCTCAGCCGGCTGCAGAACTGGAGGCGGACGCGATCTAGCGGTTTCTCGAGGGAACTGCGAATCGAGGGGGAACCACCCCAGTGAAGCTGTCATGCAATCGAGCAAAACCAGCCACACATAAGTGAAAACCCGTTTTTCGAGCTGGAATGTTCCCCAAAGTACCTGATTTGTCAAAGTTTCCTCATCGTGGACAATTCTCCCATAGATGGGTTATTCGGGGATCCTGGGGGGGGAGAAAGACGAAAGTTCAGTTTTCAACCTTGCCTCTACAACACAAACTTGCCTATTTTCGAATCCCAAAATCATATCCTGACATACCCTAACTTTATCATTCATAGCTCAAGTATCAATTATTATTTACAGGGTGCGGCAGCCTAACTTCCTTTTATCAAAACTTTTAAAACGCATTGTATGAATCAGAAAGTTTTAATTTGGTTTTTACAATCTAAGTACACTAAATTCTTGTTTTAAGTACATTGTTCTGAAGATAAAATCACTTAGGTGATGTCCCCCATTCTCAATTCATTAAATATAGGATTTCCAAGTCTAATTTCAGAATTTTCCAAGTCAAATACAAAATTTTCCAAGTCAAATTCAGATTTTTCCAAAACAATTTCAGAATTTTCCATTTCAATTTCGGAATGTGATCAATATTTCTGTGTGGTGATATAAAGCATTTCCAAGACAAATTAATCTTTTTCCAAATCAAATTAATCTTTTGGTTTATTATTTTCAATAATAAGCCTTTGGAATCGAGCAAGAAAAAAAAAATTTTAACCCCCCCTCAAAATTTGATGTTTTACGTTTCAAGGTACGTAGAATACGAAAATCGAATAAAAAAATTTCCGTCCGTCCGCCGTACGCCGTACGCGGCACTTTTCTTAGCAACACTGGACCGATTTGGTTCAAATTTGGTATATGGGCTCCATTTGGGGTCTAGTTGTGCCGCGAAGCTTTTGGTTGATGTAGGTCACTTCTAAGGGGTGAAAATTAAGGGTTGAAATTTTCAAGAGTGCCCTAGCTCGAAAACTCTCGAAATAAAGGTATCGTTTTTCACCAATTTTAAATAGTATTGAATTTTTAAAAATTTTTGTGACCACCCGGAGCTCTGTAGGACAAACCGTTCGGTCCCTACGAGTACTTGAAGGTTTTCCTTCGATAAAACAGAATCATGAGTGTGAATCGCAAAAGAGGTCTAATCTCCATTCAAATTTTATCGGACTAAAATGCGATCGCTGTTCATTTCTTCGATTTGTATACAGTTTTGCCTTCTGCGTAACCAGTAATCAAATTTCCATACGAAGCTTTCTATTTTTCCAATCGAGTGTGAAGCGTTTAGTTCTTTCTAATAAACTTGATTGTGAGGGTGTGAAGCCAGTATGGTGTGGTAGGTAGTACCTAGCTGGTAGGTAAAAAAAAGTTGGTGGGTAAAAAAAATGTTGGTGGGTAAAAAACGCTGCAAATCATTGCTCAAAGGCTTCTTCACTCTTCAGATCACTGATCAGCTGAGTGAGCTCCGAAGCCATTTTCAATCCTATTGAATGGAAGTGCTCTTCCAGGCTTTTCCAGCATTCGAGGAAATCTTCTTCACTCCTCAGATCACTGATCAGCTGAGTGAGCTCCAGAGCCATTTTCAATCCTATTGAATGGAAGTGCTCTTCCAGGCGTCTCCAGCATTCGAGGAGATCTTCTTCACTCCTCAGATCACTGATCAGCTGAGTGAGCTCCGAAGCCATTTTCAATCCTATTGACTGGAAGTGCTCTTCCAGGCGTCTTCAGCATTCGAGGAGATCTTCTTCACTCTTCAGATCACTAATCAGCTGAGTGAGCTCCGAATCCATTTTCAATCCTATTGAACGCAGGAAGCTGAAATTTGAGAGGGAAGGTCAAGGGAGAATACAGATGGTGGTAGGTGCTATTGATGGAGAACCAGTGATCTACTCAGAAGGGTGATCTATACAGAAAATAATAAACCTTTGAGCAATGATTTGCAGCGTTTTTCCGTACCAAATTAATCCTTTTCAAATCAAATTAAACGTTTTCCAAATCAAATTACCTAATCCTTTTCCAAAACATAACAATATATTTTCGTAAATTACCTAATCACACAAAGTAGTTGGTCCCCTGTGAATTTGGAGGATGGTCCCCTACAAATGGGAAGGTGGTCCCCTATGAACTGGAGGATGGTCGCCAATTATATTATGTTGTGGGAAAGGAATAGGTAATTTGAGTTGGAAAAAGATTAATATGGTTGGAAAAGGATTAATTTGACTTGGAAATGCTATATATCACCACACAATGTTTGATCACATTTTGAAATTGAAATGGAAAATTCTGAAAAAGTTCAGGAAAAATCTGAATTTTGAAAATTTGACTTGGAAAATTTTGTATTTGACTTGGAAAGTTCTGAAATTTAATTAGAAAATTCTGAATATGGTTTGGATAACTCTGAATGCGATTTGGAAAAATCTGAATATGGTGTAGAAAATTCCGAATTAGACTTGGAAATACTTTATACAAATTTCTGGCTTTAGCCATGACTCTTTCAAGGTTAGCAGGCGTACTGGTCGAGGTCGAAAATTTGACCCATCTTCAAGCGCGTTATGCTTGCACTACACGAGGTTACACTGATCACTGAGGTGAAAAATAAATAAACAAACCCTCCAAGAGAGATAAACAAGTTAGAAAATGAAGAAAAAGTCCAAATTGTAGTCACAAAACTCACCAGAGTGACCCCAACTTCAGCGATGCCGAACGGCATCAAAGGGCACTATGGGTTAAGTATTTTGCTGAATCATCATATGGTATTTAATTTCAATTTCCTGTTGATAAAGTTGATGTGTGCTAATGTTGATTCGTTCTGTTTTAATATCCACTTCTTTGCCCAATTGGCATCCTGATGAGACGCGAAAAGAGAGTATAATTGATCTTAAAGGGCTCAATTTGTTTTCATACTTTCAAAAGTCCCCTTAATAAAATATATTAAGATATTATAATGATATTATAATAAGATATATATATTAAGATATTATAATAAGATATATATAATATATCATTAGATATTATCTACCCGAAAGTGCAAACCATATGCAAAAGATTGCATCGCTTATATTTACTCCATTATGTTTCCATTTGCTTTGAGACATGAATAATCATTGGTGGTACCATTCGCACAGGGATCGTTCACATCGCATTGTTCAGCACCGTAGAACAATGTGGTAGCTCGTTATCGTACTTCCTCTCTTCACCTTCCACGTTTTTATTAGCATTAAAATGAGCCATTAACCGTTTTCTCTACTAACCCGATCAACCTTTACCTTTTCTCGGTTGTTTGAGCGGTCCAACGTATTTACCAGTGAGTCAGTTCATGTCTGTTGACATGAGATACGACAGTCCTGAGCTGTATGCCGAACTGGTGATAACGTTTGTTGTTACTGCACTGTTAAACGGACAAGAACATGGCCGCAAACCTATCGTTTCACCATATTTACCAGGGCATTACTAAACATGCAGATTCGATTTATGACGCATAGGTAATATTTTATGAGCTTAACCCACATGCAGTTCATTCTAAGTATATTATTAACGAATTATAGTGACCCCACTCTTACGTGTTCTAATTTGCTACCAAAACTGACTTATAACAATCTTTAATTACTCCAACATTAAAAGTGAGAGGGGATTTTATTTACTTTGAAGTTTTTTCCTGTTTTCGACCTTTTTTACTATAATTCTTATGAGTTCCTCAATTTGCACTGCAAATTTGTATGTGTGGGTACTATTGAAAAGCTCATTCAAATTTCCAGTCTCTTTGACGCCTGACATAATAAATTGTTTTTGGTGGGAATGGAAAGTAAAAACTAGACCCCAAATGGAGCCCATATACCAAATTTCATCAAAATCAATCCATGGTAACTAAGGAAAGTGCCGCATATGTGTTTCGAATTCTACGTAACTTGAAACGGAAACCAACAAATTTTAATGGGGGGTGAAAAGTTTTCTTTCTTGGTCGATTCCAAATGTTCATTATTGAAAATAATAAACCAAAATGGAGTCCGAAAAGTAAATTTTGTCAACATTTCAAAACCACCAGTTTTTCAAACTCTTGGTAATCCTACCTATTCTTGTAGCATAATATTGTGAAGATAAGCTAAAAAATGCGCCAAAAGGTTAAATTTCTTACGGTCTAGTCAACTTCATTTTTGCAGATGAGGCTTGAAATCAAAAACCGTGTTTTTTCTGCTAAATCTTGGCCTTTTTAGGACGTCCCACAGTAAGACTTGGGCGTCCTTATGCGATCGATCTGGGGTAAAGTTGGACAACACTCAACAGAAAAAAAAAATAACCACACAGTAATCCGTTTTAGACCATTCTGAATCCAAATCCGCGAAAAAAACCATAGGTGTATGTCTGTGTGTGTGTGTGTGTGTGTGTGTGTATGTGTGTGACAAAATCTTGTGTCGTCTGCACAGGCCTTAGTACTCAACCGATTTTTCTGGTACCTTTTTTGTTCGACGCGGAAAACTATCTAGTTGTGCACTACGTCGCCGGAATTTCGAATTTTGCCTTTTAAGGGGGGGAAAGGGGGGGTTGATGCTCAAAAAACGTGCGTTTTTGGGCATAATCTTGTGTCGTCTGCCCAGGCCTCAGTTCTCAACCGATTTTTGTGGTTCTTTTTTTCATCGACGCGAAAAACTATCTAGTTGTGTACTACGGCGCCGAAATTTTAAATTTTGCTTTTTAAGGGGGGGAAAGGCGGGGTTAATGCTTAAAAAACGTGCGTTTGCGGGCATAATCCTGTAAACTCTGCCCAGGCATCAATTTCCAACCGATTTGTGTGTTTCTTTTTTGTTTGACTCAAATAACTTCCGAGTTGAACATAATTTCACCTGAGTACCAAAATTCGCTAGGGGAGGGGGCAAGTGGGGGATAACATTCATAAAATATCCGATTTTTCAATATTTCGTTTCCTTTACTGCTTACTAATTGTACCCAAGCTTTAAAATTGAGGAAAAATTCTCATTATACCTCCGTATTTTCATGAATTATTCTCTGTACCACCATGGAACTAATAGTGGTGCCACCGTGGTGCCAGGACACCATAAACCGCATATTTCGTGTTTTTTTTTCTTTCTTTTTTGTGTTTCACCTTGAATACGGATGTGAACCTCGACGGACCGCCTACTAAAACTAATAGATGAAAGTTCAATGTTACGACGTATTCCCGCTTTGGTGCCAGACTGGCACCATTGGTGGTGGTGGTGATGGGGGGGGGGGGTGATTTCGAAATCGCATGTTGGGTATCGTAGATCATGAATTTTAAAATGCTCTTCAGATTCGATGCTCCCATGCTGCAAGAAATGTTTCGGTAGACAATGGTGAGGGGGGGGGGGTCACTATTTCTTGCCTAAACTAATAAACCAAATTACATCCAGTGAAACAGTTTTATCGCTTACCAACTGGTTAACTGATCTAATGCTTATCCAATGGGACGTCCCCTGGAATGCATGCATTACTAAACAATATGTTTTATGGATATTTCTTCTTTTGTATTCGAGCCTCGTGGCTATTTCTCACACTGAATCAAATGGTAGTATTCTACTACCCTCAAAATCGTAGGAAATATCCGTCAATTCATAGGGGTCTATCCTTCAATCAACCTCTAATTCATAATGGCATCTTAAAACTCATTGGGAATCATCCTCCAGTTCATTAAAATGACGATCAAATACGCTCTGAGAGTGCCACCGTTCGATTCAGCGTAAAAAATTACCATGAAGATGGCCCGAAAACTCACTTTTTTCACTTATTTACCTACTCCAAGTATAGCCAGAAAACGCGTTTTCTTGCATTCAAACAAAATTTTCTGTCTCAAATTCAACAGCAAAAATGAAGTTGACTAATCGTTAGAAATTTGAAATTTTTCATTTTCAAGCTTATCTTCACAATTCTGCTACAAGAATTGATAAGGTTACCAAGCATTTAAAAAACTGATGATTTTGAAATTTTGACACAATTTATTTTTCAGACTCTTTATTTTACTTTTCAGGTCCACCTAAAGAAAATCATGAGTCAGGTAAGAAATTTAACGCACTTTTCAATGGTATTCTCAAATTTAAATTTGCAGTGCAAATTAAGGGATTAAGGTTAGACAATTTCAGTAAAGTAGGGTCGAAAACATGAGGAAAAAAATTCAAACTAAAAAAAGCGGGGTAAGTAGTCAAAGGGTAGTAGTTCAAAAAGAACTCCACCGCTCACTGGACTCCCTATAGATCAACGAATTCTCACAATCCAATTTTGCTCAAATTCTTAAGGTAATCGGAAACTGGCTCTAAAGTGACCGAAGATAAATTGCAACGCGTTGTGATCAGTAACAGTTACGGCACCAGTGAAAAATCGAGAAAATAAAATCGTACTGACAATTCTCAAAACAAACATTACGACCTTGAAGATTTCTTTTCTATTAATTGCATCAACTGGAAGGTCAATTTGTGTATATTATAAGTTGTGTACATAAAATGGTTTAGTCAAGTTGCAAGATAAAATCAAAATACAAATGTAGATATTTGATGATTTGGAAGAGGTTTTGGTTTGGTGGAATTGTTTCCCAAGAGATCCACGATATTTTTGGCGATTTTCAAGATTGGTGTCGAAAATATTGGTCATTCGGTGACAAGGTATATCTTTAAATATATACCGTATCTGATCATGTTTGTGTATATTTATATATGGATGAAAATCTGACGTCACCTCTTTTTAAGGTAGACTGTAGAAAGCAGAAAATTTGAAAATATAAATTTAAAATCAACCAGACTGTTGAAAAAACTATGTACTTAGAGAGAGAGAGCAAGGTTGCACGCAATACTGTTAGAGAAGCGGGTCATATCTCTAACCTACCGCAGTAGACGTCACTACTTCCAAGTATATTCGATTCGGGTGGAAGCCAGACACCGTAACATCGTAATCCCGCGCAAATCCATTTTCCAGGAGATTTCTTTCGCGAACACAATCAACACAACATTACAATGTGATTACAATGTGTTGTGAATTACAACATTACAACATGCTGAATTCAAGCAATGTTTGAAAGAAAAAAAAAAGTATTATCTCCCACCATCTATGTACCTTACGTGTATGTAAACTGACATATTAAGCAAGTGGAATAGCATACAATTTGACTCAACTGTGGTCTCTCACATGTTTCCTTAGGAAGCAAGTAAGGAGAAAATTTTCTCAAACTCGAACATAAAATGAAATTTCATAAAGGAAATTTTATATTCATACGTAAATGGGTACGAAAAGTGTTTATCTAAATTTTCACTTGCCTGAGAGTTTACAAGTCTCCAATATTCGTTGGTTACGATGAGGTTGGTCATTCGAGGTCCCCTAATAACGGATAATCACACTCGGCGAGGTCGTAAGGAATAACTGCCTCCTAACCATTCTTGAAACGACACCGCCTAGCATCGTATCACAGGCTCTACGAATTATGAACCTACCTAATTTATGATTTGGAATTTATAGGTGGATAATAGTACAAATTTGTTTCGAGTTGTTATGGTATTCAGTATCCATATAGTTCCGGCGTCGGTATCAACATTGTGGACGATAATAACATCCTTTCAACTGATAAATTATAGAACGGGCAATGGCTTCCATTGTGGTTTCGGTCTGCTCGTGATGCGGGCTCGAGTTGGACAATATGAACAATCTCTTCATGTAAGTGCAATTTAAAAACAAATAATAAATTGCACTAAAAATGTCAGCTGTAGCACCATCATAGGATTCACTGACTAAATGCATCAGAGCATTAATCCTTAGTATGAAACACGATCAAGTTTTATACATTTAATTATCTAATTACTCAATAAAACGTCTACCGAGTGGGTCTGATACATAGCTTCCACAGTAGTTTATCTCAAAACATCAATTGCACTACCGAATAAGGGGACCATCTACACGTCAACCCTGGTCTATGAACATTTCTTCGAAATCTGAAGGAAAATGTAGAAGTTATGGATGTCACAAGGAAATTCACGTTTGCGCATGCGCAGTAGCTACTATCAGTCTGAAGGTGGTGATTTTCATAGGGGACCATCTAAGTGCTAATCTGTATGATCCCTGAAATTTCATCGAAATCGGACAATAACTTCGTATAGTTTGCCCATTACATGGATTTTATGACAGACACACAGGCACAAAACCAAATTTTTTTATTTAAGGTCGAACGCAAAGCGCGAGTGAAAATTTTGATTTTGGATAACTTTTTCTTCAACATTGAAAAGTGAAAACAAAGCTCCCGCTACCTTGGTAAACTCGGAAGTTTCCATTTGTGTGGATTTGTCAGTGTGGTTCGTACTTATAGGATCCACGCATGCTCTGATTATTCACTAGAGATCAGAAGAACCAAAGAACGATAGAATTCCTTTTCATGAGAGGTAAAATTATTATTTTAGGTACCTACCTACTTGGTACGCTCAAGTATGATTTCTTTAAAACTGGATAGTAAGTTGGCTTAATGCCTAAATGAGTTAGTATAAATAGATAACATAATATTTTTAATAACTATAGTATAGTAACGGCTTTCTCTCTCTTTTCTCTTCTTTTCTAACCTCCTATGTCTTGAATATTTGTCTTTCTGCTTCCTCCTCATTCAGCACACACAATGCAACTCTTTCACTCTCCCATGTTGCTGATCCTCCTATTCATAATGAAGATAATACGATTTCAAAAACTCAAGGTCTCATGAAATGGAAGAACAATGTCTGTCTAATTATAATTTGTCTTCGGCTCCCAATCCTAGGAAAATTTGACCTAGAATAAAGGTAAGAAAAATTCGGAAATCCTCCACACAAAAAAAGGGCCATAAGTCATGAGAACATGGTGTTTGGGTATCACAATCGCATAACTATTAGAACAATGCGAATCGTGGGAAACCTTCCAGGGCCCCTAACCAAGCTATCTAAAAATCTCATTAGTATTGGACAATTATTTTCATATAGTTTTCTCCTGCAGTTTACTTCGATCAGATTGTGATGAAATCGATTGTGATGAATTGTGTGTCTATCATTGTGTTTATTTATTTTATTTATTGTTATTACATTCCATTTTTCAGCATAATGCGTATAAGAGTTACCTCGAGATTAGTTTGAAGAAAAAACCTCAAACACAAATTTAATATATCCCCCAAAAGTTCCAATGATTTTGATGAATGATGTAAGTGTCCGATCCGCCAATTCGGCATAAAAATTTGTATTTGTTGGTTCCACACGACTCATTCAATCAGAACCAGTTGGCTCGGCGCGTTTCTTTCTTACATTATGGGAAATAGCTGCATTCGGATTCCAGGTTCCGGAACTTGAAACTTACTTTTGAAGGTGGGTAGGAGCTACTTTTCAATCAGAACAGAACCCGACATTCAAAAGTAGTATATTTACCTATATAATAAAGTTTATAGGATTCTTCCACATGAGCGTGGAGATGGAAAGCCAGTTCGTGTAATTGGAGTCAGCAAGTTTTTACGACATGTGCAAGTTCGCCTAGGTATACAGGGTGTCTACACTTTCGATGGGCATAACTTCAGAGTTCAATTCTACAAGGTATTTCCAACAAAAAATGTCTTCTAGCAATTTTCTTTTAACCCACTCAAAATTCTATTTTTTTCACTTCAAAGTTTTTTTCGCGTTTTCGACCTCACGGCACTGATATGGTCATAACATCCCTTATTTCTCCTGAAAATTCAAATCTGACTACACCGTTAGAAAGAGCGTTAAATTACCAAGCTACCTAAAGCAAAATCAAAAATTTTTAGCAATAAAATAGTATCAAAAAATCGAGTCAAAAAGTGAACTTAAATATTTTTTTGAAACTTGACTTTCTTCGACCAACGTTTTTACTCTAAATCCCTTCCTATTTCGATGGGCACTCTTCGGAGAAAATATGCTCAAATTGTCAGCTTTCCAACGGCCTATCAATTTTTCTGTTCACAAATCAAAAAGAAAGAGTAAATGAAGTTTGAATGTCAAAAAACGTGTGTTTTACAAGCAAATCCAGTGTTTCAAGCCGGTTTATGGTCCCCCTCGATCACAAAATGGCTTGACGATTTTGGTATCATTTTCTATGTAATTATTTACGCTGAATCCAATGGTGATACTCCCGAAGTATTCCGACTGCTAGAAAGTGGATTTTTCGAAGAAAACCTTCGGTTTTCGTACATAAAATTCGCTTTGTACATAAAGTAACACCTTTCTACTCAACTTTCTACTCAACGAATTTCTAGCTGATTGAAGTTTTTGTTGAGTAGAAAGGTATTACTTTATGATATCTTCCATATCTACGAATAATGCGCATTTTATGTACGAAAACCGAAGGTTTTCTTCGAAAAATCCACTTTCTAGCAGTCGGAATACTTCGGGAGTATCACCATTAGATTCAGCGTAAATATTTACATAGAAAATGATACCAAAATCGTCAAGCCATTTTGTGATCGAGGGGGACCATAAACCGGCTTGAAACACTGGATTTGCTTGTAAAACACACGTTTTTTGACGTTCAAACTTCTTTTACTCTTTCTTTTTGATTTGTGAACAGAAAAATTGATAGACCGTTGGAAAGGTGACAATTTGAGCATGTTTTCTCCGAAGAGCGCCCATCGAAATAGGAAGGGATTTAGAGTGAAAACGTTGGTCGAAGAAAGTCAAGTTTCAAAAAAAAAATTTTAAGTTCACTTTTGACTTGATTTTTTGATACTATTTTATTGCTAAAAATTTTTGATTTTGCTTTAGGTAGCTTGGTAATTTAACGCTCTTTCTAACGGTGAAGTCAGATTTGAATTTTCAGGAGATTTAAGGGAGTTATGACCATATCAGTGCCGTGAGGTCGAAAACGCGAAGAAAAACTTTAAAGTGAAAAAACTAGAATTTTGAGTGGGTTAAAAGAAAATTGCTAGGAGACATTTTTTGTTAGAAATACCTTGTAGAATTGAACCCTGAAGTTTTGCCCATCGAAAGTGTAGACACCCTGTATTGTTGATCATAAAGTCATGAAAGTTACTACCTTCCCTGCAAAATGGAGTACAGGGTGGATACGAACGAATGTGACAGAAAATTTTAGGTGAGAGTACATAATTAAGTCTTAGTTCTTACCTCAATCCGTTGCCATTCCAGGATACTTGTCGCGATACTCTCACGCTGCTGCTCACTACTCTTCATCGGCCTTATTTTAAGTGAAGCACATCACGTTTTTTTCACATTCTAGGCGCAACAAATCCATCGAATTTGAAACTAATTGGAAAGTTGGGTGCATCATTGGAAAGCTGGTTAAATTTCAAAGCTTTTGAATTATATGACAACTTGCAGGATTTCTTTAAAAGTAATAACAATCTAGTTTTTGAAATTTTCATCGTCTGAGCTGGTATTATAGTTCTTACTTGATACTTTTCAACAAGGAGGGTTCACTAGTCTAACAGCAAATTTAATGATGATTTCGCTGAGCATTATGCACCATTTCACATCTGTAGTGAAATAATGTAAAACCTCGTATGTTGAAAATGAATCGACAACGCGATCAACTAACCTACAAGTTTTTACAGTCACGTCGAGAAGATTTGAAACTTACGCATTATTACAAGTTATCAAAACCAAGAAATATGGCGTAAAAAATCTGTTATCGCTGGTAGGGAGCGTGCAAAGCCACGGTTGACTAGATAATCTTAAAACCTTAGTTTCGAAAAATCTTCAACTTACTAGGTTTTTCATTTTCTCTGTCAATATTTATATACACACTCGGTCATATCCACCCAATATAGTTTTGGGAGGGACATCTTTCCTATTATTTTCCTAACAAGGTGGTGAAATAATTTTGAAGTTGGTTTCGTTCGATCTCTGGCTGAATGTCAAACTCTGATAAATATATTTCAAGTTATGATCCAATAAAAATGAGTCAGCTTTTACGAGCTATAGAACTACAGGTCTCGAACAGAAAAAGCTAAAACTCAGTCTGCATAGCGTAGCCTTTCAACTAACGAAATGCAGCCCACCCGGAATTCTAACCGATAACATCTTTCTGTTGCAACTTTCGGCGAAGATCAAAGTCCTTCTTTTCAACTTCCTAAGCGGGAAGGGTGTATATGTAAACGATGTTTTTAAAGGAATGAAATATTACGGTTAACGTAGTTACATATAAATACTACTTTCTTCCTTAAAAAATTGGAAAACAAGTTTTTTTCAATAAGTACCTAGTACATTATAAACTATATTTATAACGTAATGAAAAACGTACAAGGAAAGAGAGGCTCATCTACCTTAATTGGATTGACATGATCAGCTTACCTGAAACAAAAGAGAGAACAAATTAGAACATTTTACCTCGGTGGTTGTAATTAAGAATATTATAGAATTGACAAAATGATATTTTTGAATTGATAATTAACCGTTATACTTATCGCTATCCCTTGGTACGAGAGGGTACTTTTAATGGATCCCAACGACAATATTATCATGGCCATAAAGTAATTAAAGCTCTTTCATCATGTAAATGTGAGCCACACGGGTGGAATATTGCGAGTACCAATAAGCCAGCTCACAAGGAATTAATGGAATAATGCAACGTATTCACGCAAGAGGGAATTCTTGTACGTCACGAACTTCAAGATAGCATTAATATTATGATATTAAGTATGACATCCACGCGAATGGGAATGGTGATGATATTGAGACAAAACGACCGTCGTTGGTGTGGCATATAGCTTCCTCATATCCAAAACATGATTGTATAAATCATTTGATTCATCACCAGAATGACAATGACAATAAGGAAGGACTTAGGTAATATTTAAATGGAGAAAATGAAATTTGGAGAAACTCATTTAGAGTTTGACACGATGTGCGAAATTTGGTAGTGGGAAAAAATTATAATTGGTGAAGTTTTCATTTAAGCATTGCTGGGGATCCCTATGATTTGATAAGTATGAGATAGAGCCCAATTCTCTCAATCTATGAAGATTTCTTCAAAATCCGACCATAAGTTACTTGGTTTAGTTTTGCCTGTTACATAGATTGTTGAAACTCTAAAAATTACATCGGAGAATTGATGGATCACCTCCTAGGTGTAAACTACCTCTATCTCATTGGCTTACCCTTCTATTACTAGCTGTTCTTAGTTATTACATAATGGTAACGTTGAGCAAATAAATTATATCGTCGGTTTCATGGAAAAAGTGATTAAGTCGCAAAAACAAAATTTTACGCCAGAGCGATTCAAAGTTTTTCAAACCGTCAGACCAGCGTTGGCTGGAAAAAAAATGTCAAATCCGTTTTTTTTCAAACTAATTTTCTAGGACTTGGTAACATTTTCCAGTATAAACTTGACGGAGCAGTTTCAATTTAACAGAAAAGTCCAAAATTGGCATTACCCTCCCTTCTACAACTGTACCTACGCCCCATTTTGGTTTGTAGAGATAGTAAATATTATTCCAAGTTAAGATCGATAAATTTTATATTGTCGAAAAATAAGTGAATGCTTAGGGTCGTAAAAATAGAAAGCAATAATGTAATTTTATTGACATTTGAATTAAAATAACAATTTAAAGCGAAATTGAAATGATCAAGAGTAATATTATTGTTGAAAATTGAGATTGTTCTAATGTAGGAAAAAGTCAAATCAAAAAGTTGAAATAATTAAACAAAAATAAATAAATAAAATAAATTTTTTAAATTTTTTCGGTCATGGTATCCTCCTTGGAGAACGATGGTTCTGTAGCACTTTTGGCCACTTGATCATTTCTACACTGGTAAAACGATCAAGGGGTAATTTTTACGTGTTCAATACGGTTTAAGGGCTCTTGATAATATCCTATCGCAAGAGTTAACTGTTCCATCAGATAGGTGAGCTCTGGACGAGTCCATTGATGCCAAGAAGTAAATTTTTCAAAAAAGTGGACTTGGTCACTTTTTCCAGATAACCGACGATGTGAAATTCCCAACTTTTAAACTTTATGTGGAAATGTACATGTGTGTAAAGGTATATTCAAATTTGCATTTTTTTCAGAATTGGGTTTACAGCACAATCATTGAAGCACTCGGGAAGGAAATAGATGGACTGAAAGATTCAACTCAGATTTAAAATCAGGTTTTGTAGGGACGGCCTTCCATTGAACATCATTTGCACCGAAAGAAATAATGACTCTGTCGCACCCTCCCATTAACCTTTAGAAAGAGATTAGTCCCTAAAGAGCGGCCTTTTTCTACATAAACCTAACAACCCGTAATGGCCCATCTAAATTCTCCAAGAAAAACCTGGAATGTTACTGCTATGTAAGGCAGTAGTAATGTCCGCCGTCGAGTTGAGCATACTGGTATTACATTATCATAACACCTCCAACTATGTACTTACTGATCGAATAAAATTCACAGAGGATCGTCAAGAGGTCCGTCATCAACTACATATTCTCCAAGCAAAATCGGACAATTGAATAGAAAGTTAGAAAAAGTCAAATTTTCTGAAACTCATATTTGAGCTTACTCTGTGGCTACTGGTATTGCGATCCGTATTTATACTTTATCAAAAAATCAGTTTAAAACTTTTCTTCATGTTTGAACAAAGTTTTAAAGATGGGTGATGAGAAAGTTATAGGAAAAATTTATGAAAAAATTGTAACAAAATTGTTTGGAATTTGTGACGTTCTCTTATATGCAGGGGATAACTGTGATTCAGGAACGATACAACTAGCGGTAAACCGCGAACACAGCCCCAATTACCAAAATTATTGTTCATGAAAACGCAAATCGTAGAATTTGTTAATTTTGATTTGAGGGGACAAATTTTCACTCCAAAAACAAAAGGTATCGGGTAATCAACCTTGGTTGACTTGGAGGAGAAAAGCTGAAACATTTTCTAGGTCGAACTTTTTATCTTAACACGCCCTTCAGCGATATCTACCATGGTGGAATCTGTTGTCAATAATATGTGTCTGAACACAAATGGGCCTCGAAATTCGCAATCAATAGGGGTACCCCCATCATGAACATGGCCAAACGACGAGGGACGTACGGAATATGACTGGCTCGAGTGGGTGGGTTTTAAAATTAGTTCACAGAATCATTAGCTCAGTCTACTCTGAGGCATTCAGAGCAGAATGTCAGTCCGTGTGAGATTTTTAAAGTTGTTTATTCTGGTTGCGTTGGTTTTGGCCGTTTCTTCCACGGATATCAATGACACATACTCGTGTAAGTATGTCACAAATACTTACTGTTTCTACAAATCGAATGAAAAATTTACAAGTCCCCTACACAATGAGGTACTGTTTTATGTCAGCAACGAATTAAAATTAGCAAAACACGAGAAAGAAGGTATTTTTTCCTATGTCGAAGCATCATCAAGACCTTACGTGTATGTGGATTCAATCGAGCAGTCAAATTTATTTTCCCAATTAGCCAACCACGCAAACGGAGCCTGCGAAAGAATGTAGGGATTTGAAATTCATAGGAAACTAACTGAACCCCAATCAATCTTCGGAAATATAATTGAAATAAGTCTGTAATTTGAATCCTCCAAAATCAAATTGTTACATCCATTTGCGTTTCTGGGTTTTTTGTCATAATTTCTGATTGCATCTTGACCCGGGCTACCCGAAATTATAGGTTGAAGCGGTGTAGTCTTGAGACGGTTCCTTATGAAGTTTGTTAGTATCAGAAAAACAACAGTATAATCATACCTCAAACTTTTTTTTAACATACATTTTCCACTAAAGATCTGATTTAAATTTTTCTCAAATTCCAGTTGAAGTGGAATAATGTACATTGATGTCATCGTGATCCAATCAATAGGAGCCACGGCACACGTGACTAAGTGAATAATTTATTTATATACAAACGTTCATCAATTGCAACCAATTCACAATCGTGCAATTTACACCCGTTGTTATTTACAGTAACTCTATTGTTACGGTTGAAGAAAATTATACTGATCAATTGATTTTTTTTAAAAATCACAATCGTGTTAATATAAGAAAACCAGGAATCCATTCAGAAATTCAGTGAATTTACTCAATAACATAATAATCAAGTATTTCAACGAAATAAATGTATACATCTGTTATACATTGTGAAGAAGCTTTACTTCCCACTCAGACTGGCAGACTCTTTTTTTAATGTTGTTCTACTAATTTGCACTAGTGTGGTTCCAAGAAACACCCACTAGAGGTCGGTGCTTACGTACAAATCGCTCAATATTTCGATAAAAATTTCGTGGTACGTACAACCAAATATTGTTATAGATAGTTGAATAAACAAGAGAAGCTCCATAATATTTTGCACCTGTGACTTTGATTGTGTCAGTGCGACCACCCTCCATGAATAAATAGCTTTATGTATTACATATTCTCATTTAGTATGCAACAACTGTGCAAAGAAACCCATTGTGTATTCTTGGTACAAAACCGAGCGTCAACAAGTTAGTTCAGTCAGTGTTCTCAGCTAGAGGCTCAGACTATCAAAATGATCGCACGAATTCCAACTTATGTTTGGCTGCTGATGGCAGTTCTGGTCACTTTGATCGTGAGTAGTGGAGCAACGGATATCGATGACACGTATTCTTGTGAGTACCCATCTCATTCTCAGTCAAAGGAGTGAAGTTCTCGGAGATACCTGTACCTATAACTGGCAATCAATAGGTAAAAATTTCAAATTGGTTTTGGTTTATTATTTTCAATAATGAACCATTGGTATCGAGTAAGAAATAAAAATTTTAACCCCCCCACCCTCAAAATTTTATGGTTTAAGTACGTTTCAAAGTATGTAAAATCAGAAAATCCAATGAAAAAAAAATCGTCGCGGCACTTTTTTTTAGCAACCATGAACCGATTTGGTTGAAATTTGGCATATGGGCTCCATTTGGGGTCTAGTTGTGCCGCGAAGCTTTTGGTTGATGTCAGTCACTTCTAAGGAGTGCCCAAGCTCGAAAACTCTCGAAATGAAGGTATTTTTTTTCCCCCAATTTTAAATAGTATTGAAATATTAAATTTTTCAGAGACCACCCGGAGCTCTGTAGGACAAATTGTTCGCTCCCTCAAGAACTTAAGAGTCGGACTTACGATAAATCAAAACCGCGAGTGTGAATCACCAAAGAGGTCTAATCTCCGTGGAAATTTTAGCTAACTAAAATACGATCGCTATTTGTTTTGGTTTATTATTTTCAATAATGAACCTTTGGAATTGATCAAGAACAAAAATTTTTAACCCCCCCCCCCCCCCCCTCAAAATTTTTTGGTTTACGTTTCAAAGTACGTAGAATCCGAAAATCGAAAAAAAATTTTCCGTCCGTCCGCCGTACGCGGCACTTTTCTTAGCAACCCTGGACCGATTTGATTGAAATTTGGTATATGGCCTCAATTTGGGGTTTAGTTGTGCCGCGAAGCTTTTGGTTGATTTCAGTCACTTCTAAGGGGTGAAAATTAAGGGTTGAAATTTTCAAGAGTGCCCTAGCTCGAAAACTCTCGAAATAAAAGTATTGTTTTTTCACCAATTTTAAATGGTATTGAATTTAAAAAATTTTTGAGACCACCCAGAGCTCTGTAGGACAAACCGTTCGCTCCCTACGAGTACTTAAGGGTTTTCCTTCGATAAAATAGAATCACGAGTGTGAATCACAAGAGAGTCTAATCTCCGTTCAAATTTTATCTGACTAAAATGCGATCGCTGTTCGTTTCTTCGAGTTGTATTCAGTTTTGCTTTCTGAGCAACCAGTAATCAAATTTCCATATGAAGCTCCCTATTTTTTCAATCGAGTGTGAAGCGTTTAGTTCTTTTTAATAAACTTGATTGTGAAGATGTGGAGGCAGTATGGTGTGGTAGGTAATACCAATGGTTGGTAGGTAAAAAAAACGCTGCAAATCATTGCCCAAAGGTTTATTATTTTCTCTATAAATCACTCTTCTGTATAGATCTCTCCCTGCCAACCATAGGTACCTACTACCTACTAGGGCATTTTTGACAATTTCAACCCCTACCACCAACCAAATGGGAATGAAGGGTGATCTATACAGAAAATAGTAAACCTTTGGGCAATGATTTGCAGCGTTCTTCGAGTTGTATTCAGTTTTGCGCCCCTAGCAACCAGTAATCAAATTTCCATAAATATGAAATTTTGGTTTATTATTTTCAATAATAAGCCTTTGGAATCGAGCAAGAAAAAAAAAATCCTAATCAGAGGAATTTTTGGGTTTTGGGACCGAGTGGTCTGCCGATGTGCGTTCAAATCTGTACCAAAATGTTCATATTAACAATATATAAAATAAATTCTTTATTCAACGTTTTTCATTGGTGACCCCTAAACGGGTCATTTTTTTTTTTTTTTGATAAGCTCAAAAATGAGTTTTTTTGAGACAATTTTGACTTTTTGTAAAAATTAACATTTTACCTTTAATTAACGCAAAATTATTTGAAAGTATATCTAATCGGAAATTAAAATTGTCATTGTTCAAAAATATCTAAGAATTGGTTAAAACGAGATTCTTGAAAATGCGTTTAGTCACTCAATACGTCCACCAGAAAAAGGACGAATAAGAGGGAGAATTATGTCAAATAACCTGTAACTGATGTACAAAGAACATATCCTAAGAGGATTTTTTAAAAAATGATTCTTGAATTTTGTTTTTGTGTTCGCAGGTACAGGACCTGTACCACTGTGCAACGAAACCGAAGGACGAGCGTACTGCTTGGAAGAGCAATGGCTGTGCCCTTGATTGTAAATCACTTTATTTACAAACCGTTTAATCTATTTGATCAGAATGAAATTTTCATCATTCCGAGGTGTAAATACTTTGAAATACAAAAAATTGTGAGATGACAAGATGAGCATTTTTTGCCCTTACCAGGCTACTACGAGTAGTGTGGCATTTGTTTTGTAAACTTTACACAACTAAACTACCTAGTCTTTCTGATTGTCTCAAATGCCACTAAAATATACTTGCATATTCTTAGTTGTTACGTGCAGACGCACAAAAGAGGAATTTTGCATATATTAGATAAAAATTACACTCCAAACTCAAAGTAGAACTCTGAGTTAGTCCTTCAACAACAAAAACTATTCTTATTAACAGACCAATAAAAACCTCATACTAATTCATAAATGTATAATTGTGCCTGTCGGTTTTTCTTAATGTTAGTTTGTTGCAGTAGTCAATATCCGTTATTTAAAAAAAAATCATTGCAACCTTTTTTTGGAAGGTTACAGACTACGAGAAGTCCACGAACCTTCTCCTCTATTGTAAAATCGACCTTCCTTAATTGAATGAACACACTTTGGGATGCTTAGTGCCGATTCTCTTCTATAACACCAAGTTCGAACTTAATATTATAATTAATCGATTTTCGGGACGAATTCAACGATATCAGTCACATTTCAGGCCATGGTGAGATGGAAGATGCCAATATGTATAATTATCTCAACTGCTGGTTGACCGACTAGTGAAGTGAAACAAATCAAACAGTTCGATCTACCTCATTAGAAGATTCCTGATGATAAAAACTATTGCTGCCTTCCTATTGATGATAAATAATTGACAATGAGTTCATTGCACCTTCAATATCAATCAACAATCAATATCAATTAACTTCGTTAGGAAGGTCCCTACATTAGTCACTAACAAATCGTGAATCATCAGAGAGTTGACAAAACAAACAATGGCTCACGTTGTGACTGGACGAGATAAAAAAAGAACAACTTCACATTTCAAAATACCAAATGTTTAACGTTCACTAGTGAAATTTATGAGGTATCCAGTACGCGGTTTTTAAATTATGTCATACCTTCTCATCGAGGTAAAAATTGCCGATGCCCTTGAGAAGAGATGATAGTGAAATTCCCATATTTGCAATTCAGCAACTCATGAAGTGGCAGCCCGAAAGATGACACGTCTGGTAACGTGAATATTATACGTACAGGGTATCCCGCTAACTCCCTTCTTACCCTTTGTACACCCTGGAATTAAAACGCTACAAATTATTACACAACGGTTCGACAAGGAAATTAATCTAGTTGTGGTCTACGTTGCCGAAATTTTTAATATTGCTTTTAATGCTTGGAAAACATGTTTTTTCTGCCTAGACCTTATTCTTCAATCGATTTGCATGGTTATTTCTTTGTTCGGCGCAATAACCTATCTAGTTCTGTACTATGTTGTTGGAATTTCGAAATTTACGTTATTTAGGGGAAGGAACGGGGATTATTTACTGAAAATAAGGCGCTTCTGACAACACCTCTAGCGAGCTACCTAGCCCTCAATTCTCAAAGAGTATGCGTGTTTCTGTTTTTGTTCGACATGGATTATTTTCCAATTGCACATTACTTCACCAGGGTATAAAAAGCTTCCTGGGGAGAGGGTGAGTGGGGGAACTATATTCAGATAATACTCGATTTTTCAATATTTCACTTTCTACAGGCATACTAATCGAAGCCAAGTTTTGAAATTCAGGGAACATAATCAGTTGACCTATGGATTACAATTTGACATTCTTTGTGCCGCTATTGAACGAATCAGTGGTGTCATCATGGCGCCAGAAGACCAGAAACCACGAATTTATGTGGGGTTATCCGGCATTTTTAGCAATCCGACAGTGCTCAGGTCCGATATCCTGCCGGATTAGAAAGGGAAAACCGTATTTTAATTTTACGCAGAGTTTCAAGGGAACTTCCGATTTAAAGTTTTGTTCTCGGAAACGAATGTTAAGGGCGTTCGGTAAGGAGACGGGTAGCTAGAAAGATACCCTTTGAGTAAACTTGAAAATAAATATGAATTTAAGCACTCTACGCTCACCGTACTGTTCATTCACTTTGTGTCCGGATACTGGAATAAAATACCACCAAACAAATAAATAAGATAAGATTAGGTGCTGGTGACCTAAAACATGAAAACTTCCAGAGCGAAGCTTTTTTTATGATTTCCCGTTGAAAATTTATGGTAAGTACGAGGGACCTAATACGATGTATAATTAACAATTAAACCTTGATAATTTGGAATATTTGGTTGAGATAATTTCCTTCAATTGCGAACTTATTACGGATTCCTCCAGAGATTTTTTCGATAGTGCCTGTAAACCTTGGCAGCATTGATTGCTCCCTAATATAGTTGAATTGGTCCCTATTAAAGTAGGCCCAATCAACCATATGATTTACCGTGAAATACATCCTAACTGTAGCAATTTTTGAAAAACTTTAGCTTTTATGCATGAACTTTTAACCAACCAATCGTCATTTTTACTGGATATTGTTCAATTCTGCAAAAACCCAAATACCCAAGTTAAGTAGATTAAAATAGTTGTCAAATGCTTTTTTCAACTGATTTTTATTTTTAGAAGAAAGGGGGAGGACCTTAGATGGCCTCCTATCAAGATTGATCAGATTATCTGTGCAGTCATGCTGTGGATGCGAGGAATCTATGGTCACCTTTATTTGGCGACCTTAATTCTTTCAACACCTTCAACCGTTTCAAAATCTCAAAAAAATCTGAATCGGTATAGGATTGTATTTAGATAGGTACCTACTAAACAAAAAATACTGATGTCTCACCTCTTTCCTGTATTTGGGTTTGAAGGTTGGTGTAACTCCGTAGGCCAAAAGTTCTGCGGCAGACGCGCAGCGACATTCTTCTTCTTGCCGCACTGGTAGATAACCGTTCCCCGCCATCTTTATTTGTTGAGAACCGCTCTACCCTCCGAATCAACTGCTGAATCATCAATAGCCTTCATGAGATCAACGCGACCTTCTTTCTTAACAGTCCAGTCAATCAGTGCCCAAATCTCTATTGAGGAGGACAAGGCTGGTTTGGGTTATTTCAATTTTCTTTATCAAAAATAGGAAACTTTGTTGGTCCGATTTCGCTGTCGCTCATCACAGATACCCCCCTCGGAAACTCTTTTTATCCCAATTCCAGCCGATTTATCGAATTCATAGAGGACCGTCTAGGGGCTAACTCACACAATCCGTGAAAATACAGAGTATGCTTGAAATTCAGCTTCGGATGACTTCTACACAAAAATTATTAGATATGCAAACTAACTCCATGAACTCCATCGTAATCTGATTTGAGGCTTCTTAGGTCATGAAAAATGTGTCAGTATCGGCATTATTATGTAGTACCTATCCTGATGGTTTTTGACATTTTATGTCTTTACTATGGCACATAAATGAAAAACCGTCACGCGGGCATTGTAACGCGGGCATTGTAACGCGGGGAGCGTAACGAGGGGAGCGTCACGCGGAAATTTTCTGATGATTTTCACGTACAACCAATCGTTCCTAGGGAAAACTGACTTCCTCATTTTCCACCCCACAAAAATCGTTCACCACTCATTGGAAAGCTCTCAATTTATTAAACATAAGACATAAATTGTCTCTCGTGGTTGCGTACTTGTACGAAAGCTGTATCCACCGTTTGTGTTTTCAATAACATAATAGTGCATTTGCAAAGTGACTAATTAAAGTTTTAAACATATCATCGTCGCTTAGGATGCATCATGGCAACTTATGCCTACTTTTCTTGGTCGATTCCAAAGGTTCATTATTGAAAATAATAAACCAAAAGCAGTCAATTGGCCAGTGAGGGGACCTCAATGACATCAGAGATTTGGCTCTTTAATTTAATTTTAAGTGATATTAAATGAAGAAGCTCCACTGACCACCACACTTGACAAGTGTTTATATTCTCAAAAACGCTGGTGGAATCAGAATGGTCAATATTTTTCCATTTCGGTTGAAGTCAAAAGTATTACAGTTTGATTTGATGTACGTTGTAGAAAAACTCTGCCTGTGAAAAAATCAATGTTTATGCAGGAACCCGCATTTCGCTTATCATGACGAACAAGCTCAGAACTTCCTTATCTAAAAAGCCTCATTCCAGGTGGAAGTAACAACTGCGTATCTCTGAACTGCGTCAGGAACCAGCTATCGATGACGCAGCACGCCATACGGCAGCTTTTCAAATGTGAATATAAGTTAAAATTTTTGGCACAAGTTTATAATTTTATGAAGAATTTATAATTTCTAAAAATTGCATGCCAAATTTCATCAAAATAGTGTTGAATCTTTAAAACCTTACTTGAATTATCATGAATTTTGGTTTATTATTTTCAATAATAAGCCTTTGGAATAGAGCAAGAAAAAAAAATTTTAACCCCCCCCTCAAAATTTGATGTTTTACGTTTCAAGGTACGTAGAACACGAAAATCGAATAAAAAAATTTCCGTCCGTCCGCCGTACGCGGCACTTTTCTTAGCAACACTGGACCGATTTGGTTCAAATTTGGTATATGGGCTCCATTTGGGGTCTAGTTGTGCCGCGAAGCTTTTGGTTGATGTAAGTCACTTCTAAGGGGTGAAAATTAAGGGTTAAAATTTCAAGAGTGCCCTAGCTCGAAAACTCTCGAAATAAAGGTATCGTTTTTTCACCAATTTTAAATAGTATTGAAATTTTAAAAATTTTTGAGACCACCCGGAGCTTTGTAGGACAAACCGTTCGGTCCCTACGAGTACTTGAAGGTTTTCCTTCGATAAAACAGAATCATGAGTGTGAATCGCAAAAGAGGTCTAATCTCCATTCAAATAAAAATTAAAAGAAACTGTTCAATTTCTCCCTTGCGAGGGAAAAACATTAAATCATGTTTAATGTTTTTCCCTCGCAAGGGAGAAATTAGATTGCCGATCACTCAGCTGATCAGTGACCACTCAGGCGCCTTCAGCATTCTCCATTGACCCTGCTTCTCAAATTTCAGCTTCCTGCGTTCAACAGGAGAGAAAATGGCCTTGGAGCTCACTCAGCTGATCAGTGACCATCTTGGTACAACTAGACCCCAAATGGAGCCGATATAACGTGGTAACTAAGAAATCGGTCCGTGGTAACTAAGAAAAAAAAGCGTTGCAGATTTGCGTGTCGGAATTCACAGAATGACCCCCAGCCCTAAAACATTAAACATGTTAATTTTATCGGACTAAAATGCGATCGCTGTTCATTTCTTCGATTTGTATACAGTTTTGCCTTCTACGTAACCAGTAATCAAATTTCCATATGAAGCTTTCTATTTTTCGAATCGAGTGTGAAGCGTTTAGTTCTTTCTAATAAACTTGATTGTGAAGGTGTGAAGCCAGTATGGTGTGGTAGGTAGTACCTAGCTGGTAGGTAACAAAAAGTTGGTAGGTAAAAAAAATATTGGTGGGTAAAAAACGCTGCAAATCATTGCTCAAAGGCTTCTTCACTCTTCAGATCACTGATCTGCTGAGTGAGCTCCGAAGCCATTTTCAATCCTATTGAATGGAAGTGCTCTTCCAGGCGTCTCCAGCATTCGAGGAGATCTTCTTCACTCTTCAGATCACTGATCAGCTGAGTGAGCTCCAAAGCCATTTTTACTCCTATTGAATGGAAGTGCTCTTCCAGGCTTCTCCAGCATCCGAGGAGATCTTCTTCACTCTTCAGATCACTGATCAGCTGAGTGAGCTCCAAAACCATTTTTACTCCTATTGAATGGAAGTGCTCTTCCAGGCGTCTCCAGCATTCGAGGAGATCTTCTTCACTCTTCAGATCACTGATCAGCTGAGTGAGCTCCGAAGCCATTTTCAATCCTATTGAACGCAGGAAGCTGAAATTTGAGAGGGAAGGTCAAGGGAGAATACAGATGGTGGTAGGTGCTATTGATGGAGAACCAGTGATCTATACAGAAGGGTGATCTATACAGAAAACTCGGCGCTTTGCGCCTCGGCGGGGGGCTCCGCCCCCCTGCACCCCCCGGTTTATTTCTTTTTCCATACTCTGTATGAAATCATAGGAACACAGAATGTGTTTTTGCGATACTAGTCATCCGTTAAATAAAAAACAACAATAATAAATGTGGAGTTGACATTAACATGACAACCAATAAACATATCACCAGATGTTTTTTCTGTCGCTTTTTCGTGACGATTTTTTTCGGTAGGTCATCGCAAAAACACATTCTGTGTTAATAATAAACCTTTGAGCAATGATTTGCAGCGTTTTTTCACAGAAATCTTCCTCGTTTCTCATGAGTTGAAGTTTTGATAATAAACACACAAAAATTATATATTTATTTTCTTATTGAATCGTGTTTGGGAGAAATTTTCCATCACAATTTTGAATATTTACAGTTCAGTTATAGTTTTAATAAAATGAGAAAATTATGGGTGAAAAAACTGGCTTGCCAAAAATCCGTAAAATCCTACACCGGGCAGTAGGATGACCTATAATGAATATAATGAATCCCCCAATACTCTTCTCGATTGCAGCTTTCGGAACTTGAATAAAATCAAGATGTTGTTTTCGTTAATGTTATTGATAATTCGCATAAGCCGTGGCAATCAATATCATCTTCAGGACAGACCCTAACTATTCTCTTAATTTAAAAAAAACCGAGATAACAGATCGTGAGAAATTGAAGTTTGAGAATAATAAAGTTAGGTGAATAATTAATTAATAATTAATAATTATAAATAGGGGAATATCTAACCTCCAAAAATCCTGGAAATCTAAAAAAATCATTCATAAAAATTGGCCTTGATTCCGCATCTATTATCTTGTCCGGTAAAATAAATCAAACTACGACGGCTCAGGAAGCTCTGGAAAGTGAAATGCAACAGAGAGTCCTTATTTCAAAGGACCCACATTTTATGACTGTTTCCTACCTTTGATAGTGAGGAAGCTAAATTTGGAGGTACGTAACCACGCACTACTTGATTAATGGTATCTAGCGATGAACCGAATTGGAAGCCAAAACAAACTCAATCCACAAATAATCACTTTACCTGCCACTTGCTTTAAAGTACTCTATTGGTGAAGAAAATTGCTCTCTCAATCTATCCAAAGATGTGTTCTCGGTAAGTCGTAACATCATCATTGGGACATTATCAAAGTGATTATAAAGAATCCATCATGATTTTATCAACGAAATGATTATACTAATTGAGGAAACCGTATAATGGCCAGCTGTAAACACGAGTTTCTCCGATGCCTATAGCCTAGCACCTATATTACTCATATTTAGTAATCCCAATCGATTCAAAATGGGTCATTAAAGAATCATTTGTCACCGTAACTGTCCTGTAAATATCTCAGTGTTACTTTAGGTTCCAAATTCGATCCACCAAAATACTCCTCAACCTCTAAAGTTAAGAAAGCTTTTCAATCCAAAATAATTACCTCTAGGTATTTGTATTTCAGAGCTATTATCGCTTCATTTCATTATTTACAAGTTCTATTGAATAATTACCAATAAATATCGAGTGAAAATTTTGACTTTGGAGGACCCAAATTTTAACTTTTTGTGCAAATACGAAGCTTTGATACCTTGGTGAGGAAGCAATAGGTAGAAAATATGATTTTTTCCCCCAAACTGGTTTCTTCCTACTTTCTTACTCTTGCGTAAAAACTTGAATCCTCCAAAATAAAAATGTTCACTTGCGTTTCAAAGCTTTTTGAACAAATTCCATAACTTTTTGGAAAAGTTACTTACATTTTTCAAGTTTAACCTTTGATTGAAATGTCCCTTGTTTTTGAATTTTGAATGTTTTTGGCAATTTTTTTAAAAATCTTGACCAGCAGTTGGGCAAAATTCACAGGATTTCTCCTTTATCTGGTATGAATATTTCCCAAACCTAAACGCCAAAATTATAGTTTAGGGTTTCAAATACCCGATTTTGAGGTTTTAGAAAGTTGGGGAAAGTAGTGAGTCAGTGACAGTCGGTTTTACTAGGTAGATCCAAGGTAAGGTCATTAGAGCAGATTTGGGTGTTGATTTACTTGGGACTTATGTTGTTGTGGTTTACCTGGAGACACCATTGGAATGGAATCTCTTTGACACGAAAGTCAACAGGCAATTATTTATTTATTTATTTTTATTTATTTATTTATTTATTTTTTGCCAAGTAGTTTAAATCAATTTCATAGAATATTTTCCAAACACACCTTGTAATAAGGATGGACATTACTTCTCACTCATATAGTAAAATGGCCAATTAAATTATGACACAGAGTAAAAGATACATGGGAGATTCGTCATTGCCCAAACATGGTTCTCTAGATCATGTTGATGGTTGTTGGAAGTCACCAAATTGAAAAGTAGTTCCACCAATATTGTAAAGTCAATATTGAAAAGTAGTAAGTACCTAGTGATGTTGATGAAATCGTAATTTGACATGCCACACAAATACTAACTCTCTACCTTCGGTGGCAAGGGAGCAAAACCAAAAGTTATCGCTTATGATGAATTATTACTTCTTCTATTTGTTTGGGTAATTTAAATCAGGAGCGTGACAACACCAATAAGTATGTGAGCCTACTCGTTTTTTCAACAAGATTGCAATTCAATCGCCAATTCGAAAGAGACTCACTTCACTTTGATCTCAACTACACCATCTCAAAATTCGCATTACGTTCGCACTTCAATCCCAAAACGGCAGGTGAATTCGCTGTTCAACGCGAACCGACTGGTCAGGAGGACGAACTGCCGGATACTGAGAGGCAAACGCGGGTTGTTGATGAAGCTGACAGGTTCATTATCGCAGCCCCAACGTGCCGTCGACCGCAGACGATAGGCTAAGCCCGCGATTCCAGCGAGTATTGCGTGAAACTTGGTTATTCGGCGTAAAACAGAAAACACCACACTACTGGTTTGACACAAAATTCTCTGATAGAACATTGGAAAAAGTACAAAATCACATCTCTAATTTTGTCGACGAATTTGAAGAGCTCGAATAATAACGATAATCGTACATCCGAATACATAAAACCCTAACCGTACGCATATGTCGCCCGAACGTGGGGGACCCGGGTTCGATTCCTGGCCGTGATATAAAAAATTTTTCTCCTAATAAATTACGTGTTTATCCACGTGATAAATACGTTGTTTTTTCCTGCTTTTAGCAGGCTTTTCAGCTAGTCCACCATAAATATCTTATCGCTGTTATGACGCCTGTGAAGACCGACGATTCGCTAAAAATTGTAGCCACGACAGATTTTTTTCCGAAATGAAAATCGAATGTACAAACTTGAGTTGATGATGTTGAAATATGTTCTGGAGAAGAAAAGAAAGTTTTGACATTTTCATGTCTTTCATATGGCACATAAAAAAATTATAATGTACACATTTAGGTATTTATTTCAGCAAGAAAGAAAGAAGTAATAATTTATTTTAATTCATCATATTCCGTAGTAAATTTTGAAGTTGAGCTGTTTTCCCCATTTTCCACGTTCCCACTTATTTTCCATGTGGAAATTTCGCCGGAAATTTGCGATTTTGCTCCACTGTGTGGCGTTTTTGGTATATTATTTCCAATAATAATAATTTTGAATTTGGTCTGATCTGAAACACAATGGTATGAGGTTATCATGAATACACCTGAGGCAACCCATTTGCAGGAGTTTTTAGTAACTCCACGTATTATGGTAGATTATTTTCAGCAGAAGGCGTATTTTCCATCAATATTACGACAAAACGACGACATTATACATCAAGAGTGCGATGGAATCTACGGAAACCAACGAAACGTGAGCTTGGAGAGAACTTCAACCCATCAAAATGTATTTACTTGGCAGTGGTTAATCATTTATGCATCGAAATTAATGAATTTCATCACCGTCAGACAGATGCGTTGATAGCTTGCTAGTCTGTTGCTGCTATAATTATCCTGTTCAAAGCGAACCTCGCTGGTGACCGGGTCATAAGGTCATATTACATTACCGCATACATGAATATAGACAACGCTGGTATGACTCAGACATTTACAGAAAGCATGTGATATACTATTCTACCATATATCAGAGAGAGTGTACTTGTCCTTACGGGGGTAATATCCTAATATATAATTCACTCACTTGACTAAGTGCTAGTCCGTCATCGTGGGTGAACATCCAATACCGAAATTACATCGGTATTTTATTCCTGTTCATAATAGAATTATAAATATTTCTGATTCTTTTCTTTTGGTACTAATTTGAAGGCTTAATGTCCCAATATCACTTTGTCTGTTCATGTTTTTCCCATTCACGCACTTCCTATTTATAATATAGAAAATAATACATTATGGTTGGATCGTAAATTCTTACACCGTGAATGTTTTTGAGGATATATCAGTGACAGCAAGAGACTAGGAGATGAATTTGAGATTTTCGTTTTTTAAAATAATTCTAGGCGGGGCGGGAAAACTAGTATAAGTCAAAAAACCTAATTTTACAGGGGAGGCCATTTTTGTGGTGGGCCTGAATATGGTTCTGTTTGTACTCTTCTTACCTGCTTGTTGTTCCAGATACCCCTGGTTTTTTACTTTTAAATTACTATTTGATAGTTGAACCAAAGATGCATTTAGTGCATTTTCCAATAACTTTTTTTTTTTCGCTGTAATTTTTGACTTATACTGTTTCGACCTTTAAGAAAAATTGACTTATGTTTCTAAAACCACTCATCATCGTACCTAAATTACTGAAATTTCACTTGAATTCTAAGATAAAATTCAATTCAAACACAGAATTGATTATTCTTTTACCATATATATAGACAGTAAGAAACAAGACAGTAGCTAGGATTGTAATTAAGTTCCATAAATCAAACTTTTCTTGATTATTCACAATATTTGTTTAGAAGCAGACAGGGATTTGATCTATAAAAATTGTATAAATTGAGAAATTTATAGATAATGATGAATTTTCGTTTATTTGTACGGAGGCTTCTTCTTTCCAGACTGTGATTCAATCATGTTTGGTCTAGCCCCAAACCAACATCTTCGTTTGAGCCAAATCGAGCAACCATGAAGTGAGAAATTGGTGTTTAAGGAGAATCACTAGTGTGATCAGTCAAGAAGATGAAATTCATGATGGACCTTCTACAGAAATGAAGAAATGAGTCCTTTAAAGGAAACGCTTGCATACGAGTCTGCAACACATTGAAACATTTTCATGCCCCCCCTCCTCCCCTCCCGAGACATCTGGGAGCTCGATTTTCGACTCAGCTGATCTGGGAGCTCGATTTTCGACTCAGCTGATCTGGGAGCTCGATTTTCGACTCAGCTGATCTGGGAGCTCGATTTTCGACTCAGCTGATCTGGGAGCGCGATTTTCGACTGAGCTGATCTGGGAGCTCGATTTTCGACTCAGCTGATCTGGGAGCTCGATTTTCGACTCAGCTGATCTGGGAGCTCGATTTTCGACTCAGCTGATCTGGGAGCTCAATTTTCGACTCAGCTGATCTGGTAATATCAAACTGTAAAGTACCTACTTGTAAAGTACCTAACAACTTCACTTCTGATGGTCATAATCATCATTGTGGCGACTTGGGACAAATTTCGTCGCAACAAATTCCGTGACGATTTTTTTTTTATGTGCCATATGAAAGACATGAAAATGTCAAAATCGTCACGAAATTTGATGCAACGATATTTGTTGCAACGATATTTGTCCCAAGTCGCCACAATGATGATTATGACCATCAGAAGTGAAGTTGTTAGGTAGGTAGGTACTTTACAGTTTGATATTACCAGGGGGGCATGAAAATGTTTCAATGTGTTGCAGACTCGTATGCAAGCGTTTTTCTTTTTTTTTTTAAATAGATTCCGGATAGTGCTGATCCAGCACTCCAAGTTGACAATATTTGGAATCCTAGGGTTAATAATTGATCTCTGCTATCTCATTGTCATGCTTCATACCTATAAATAATACAAACGATATCAATTAATATTCTACTACTTCAAAACTATCTGTTTGCCAATTGTTGTTGATTTTGAGTAGGACAGAAAGCACGAAACGGGCAGCTTGTTCTTCACCGCATTGTGAGCTAGAAGATGGTTGATACAGAAAATTAATGTACCTTCGAATATTTCGTTCGTTTTGAAGCACAATGTTTGGAACTAATAATATTATGAAACATTTAATTTCTTCCCTATCCCAGGTTCTCTAAAACTGAGCACCAACTTTCAACTTCCTAGAATCAACAGAAGATAAGTTAGCTTTGAAACTCACTCCTCTTATAATAATATTATAGAAAAAGTCATATTATGACTTCCTCCCGGTCACTTCTAGTGGTCTGAAAAAGACTTGGTGCAGGAAAAAGTAAACTTTATTGGTGCCCGTAATAACAGTTCAAAACATCCTCTAAATAAATAGGTACTTGATCCAACGCTGGATTGCAGTAGGTGGTGGGATGAATCCACTGCATCAAATAAGCGTGACTTACTGCATTCCAGCCATGAAAATTGGTGAAAATGTCGAATAAATATACAGCAATCTCGAAAGTAAATTACATCATTTCAAAGTTGTCTGACTGTATTCTAGATGAATGAGGTGACTCCTCAACGACCCCAATAATTCGTAAACTGCTGGTAATTATTTTAGGTCAGTGAAACTTGCTTCGATCCCTCTAGGGGATCACCAGAAGTGATCAAGAGGAAGTCAGATCAACAGGGAAATCGTTTTCATCAACGAAGACGTTTGGAGGATCATAAATATTTGCTGCGTCCATACTTATTAGGAAACTTATTAACGTACTTAGCAAATGCTCGTTGTTGGCTGGCTAGTTTGTATACTCATTATCCATGATACATACCAACTAACCATCGGCATCAAACCACCCTAAAATCTTATGTCCATAATACACAATATATTTATACTTGATCCAACAGCGTAAATACTAAAAATAGGACTAAACAGCATACTCGAGGAAGTGAGACTCGGGGAAGTGGCACTTATGCTAGAATAAAAACCACGGTTTGTGCCAAAAATGGTCGATTATCTCTAAATTCAGTTATGACTTCACAAAACGAACTTCAGATTCGTGATCAGCGATCCGAAAAACCTTTAATTACCAAATGCGATCTCCATTGGATGCATTGAGCCAAATTTTCGAATCGAGTAGTGAATTACGAGCTAAACAGCGCCAACCACCAGGTTGAGTTCGATGGAAGTTTAAACAAGGTGTCATCACGACCATGCAGTACTTTTAATAAAATCAAAAATTAACATAACAATTGAAAATAATCATAAAAAGCAGCTGACCTGCAGATTGCGTCTTCAACATCTAATGACTGATAAAATACTCCCACAAAATATAAATCATTGTCCCATTCAGTTGGTGATAACCTATCCCCAGAATAGTTACTTTTCAGTAATTCCTAATCCAAATTTGAACAGTAGACGAACGATTTCAGAGTGTATGTGATTTCAGTTGGCACACTGTCAAAGATGCACAGCATCTATTTGACACTCATGTCAGAAACGACAGCAACAGACAGCAAGGATACTAGAAACAAATTGACGACGCCCATGGGCGTCTCATCCGAGTGATTTATGCATAAATCACTCGGATGAGACAGGGAGGTGATTGTTGAAGATATCTGGCAATCTGGTTATATTCGAACTTATACCTATATTTAACGGCGGTCCACTCGTACGATAACGCAGTCTATTCCTGCCTTCGGAGTTGAAAGAAGGAAAGAGATCGTCCAAAGAAAATAGAAGTGACCTGGTTCACCAAAACAAACCGTTCCGTCGTCTCCCAAGTCGTATATCTTTCTTCGCGTAACTTGATTGGATTTTTTCTTTCTCCGCCAGTACCTACTTGATCTATTCTAGAAGTACCTATTAATTCTTATTTTTAAGGCTAACCTACTCAATAAGAAGTTTCCAAGATGATAAAAACTAGAGCTCGAAAACCTCATTTTACCTCCAGCAATGGTTAGGAGTATTTGTATTCAATATTTAGCCGTATACGACCCTTACTCGGGGATTTGACAGTGATTATAAAAGTGGTTATTTCAGATAAGTAAAACGCTGATAAAAAATTGCGCAGCTAACAGAAAAACTTTTCATGCTAACGTTTCCAAAAGATAATTATGATTACAATTGTCACAATAAATCAATTAAAGTCTCAGTGATTACAGACTTGTCCTGTCCCACAATTGAGAAAACGCTGAAAATTACCGTAATTATTACACAAAGGTTTATTATTTTTCTTTACTCTAGTAGACCAATCGCCAGCAAAGAACATAGGTAACTTGGCCACCGTCACTACCTACCAACCATATTTTTGCTTCACAATCAAGTTTATTTTGACACGCTTCACACTCAATTCGGAAAAATAAAGAGTTGTGGATGCCTTCATCAGGAAATTTGAACATTGGTTGCTAAGGAAACAAAACCGAGTACAACTTGAGAAGCGAACAACGATTTCGTTTTGGTCAGCTAAAATTTGAACGGAGATCAGGCCTCTTTTGCTATTCACACTCGTGTTTCTGATTTATCATAAGTTCAACACTCAAGTTCTCGTAGGGAGCGAACGGTTTGTCCTACAGGGCTCCGCGTGGTCTCTAAAAATTCAATACTATCTTAAATTACCTTTATACCAAAATTGGGGGTTTCAAATTTTCAATTCTTAGATGTGACTTACATCAACCAAAAGCTTTGCAGCACAATTAGACCCCAAATCGAGCCCATATACCAAATTTCAACCAAATCGGTCCAGGGTTACTAAAAAAAAATGCCGCGTTCGGCGTACGGATAGATTTTTTTTTTATTCGATTTTCGGATTCTACGTACCTTGAAACGTAAAACATCAAACATTTAATGTTGTGGGGGGGGGGGGTAAAAATGTTTTCTCCCTCGATTCCAATGGTTCATTATAGAAAATAATAAACCAAAACTGGAGAAGCTTATGCTAAAGGGGCACCAACACCATTCAAACAGTTAGAAATAGCTCTTTTTGCTGACCTACTACAGACCCGCAGATGTTTGCATTTGAATGCAAAATTCAGTTCTTCCTTTTAAAGAGTCGCTGCTTATTTTGCATTATAGACATACAAGACACATAAAACTGAGGTTCCACCTCCTTCAAGTTTTTTCGAGAATTTTGAAGTCGGTCAAAATTGATACAACTCAGTAGAGATTGAAAAAAACGTATTCAACGGTGGGTAGGTATTTACCAACTAACTCGATTTAAGATTTTTTCGGTAGGTGATCCTATTTTTACATAAATTACCACAAAATTATCACACAAATTACAAATTATCATGGAAGGTAACAAAACTACGAACAGGGGCTTTAGAGCAGCTCCACTTTGTATAACATTACAATACTCTGAACTTTAATCATTTTAAAAGATCATTTATTTTCGTTTAACGAAGAAGCATCAATTGACCAATGAATGAATTTGGTCCTAATGTGCAGCAAGTTCTATTTATCTGGTTGTAACCTTCCTCTTTAGATGAGAGCGGGGTTGAAGAAAGGTTACAACCAAATAAATACACTTTAGTTGCCAAATGAGAGCTGTGGTGAGTTATCGCGTCAATTCTATTCGTACCGAAACTTTTTTTGAAAAAATCGCAGAAGACGATTTGGTATGTATTGACGAATCAGCGTCGGTCATGGTGCCGACTACAGTTTTATAGGAATTTCCCTACGGTTTCCTAGTCTAAAATGATAAATGCTTATTACATAAATTCCATACTGATATAAGTGATTTTTATGTAATATAAATATAAAATATACTAGACTGTTCCCAATCTATAATTTACTATTGTGAAACTCCTTCTCTCTTCGATCCCTTCCTTTCCATTACAAAACCAGGTTTGATAATTAATTTTTTTTTAACAAAACAACTACTTGATTTTGTGTTGAGTTTATCTTCTACAATCTTTCCACATTTTGGATGAGTTCTTCTTCCATATCTTGATTATGTCATGAACCAGAATTTTCCATATTCTCTACAACGAAGTGTAATTAACCCTTCCTTGAATTTAATCGTGATGACAGGAATCCACTTCTGATGCGATACTTAAAATTCTTGTAACAAGCTTTTCATGATATCGAAGGAAGCTATGTGGCACATTCTTTTGGCAACCATTTTTCCCCCATTTACGCTCACCGTAGACTACAAAGTAGTTCGGTAAGAGATGGGAGGAATTACGTCTACCGCTATCCGAGCTAAGTTGGCTCAGCTTACAAGGGAGGATGAGATCAGGGAAAACAATTTAACAGCTTATCGTAAAAGTTAGACCCCCCTTCAGATTTAATACGAGACATCTTGGCAAGCAACCAAACACGGCGACCCGTCTCTGTAGACGTGAAATATGCGACAAGAGTATCCAATGTCGATACACATCATGAAGGTACCCAAGATTTATCCAGATAATTTCTCACCAAAGCAACGGTTTGGTAACTTTGAATATAGATTCTGATGAACATAGCAGTATTGCATGACAATTTTTTGAGCTTTTTTGAACCAAAAGCTTTGGGACACAACCAGACTCTAAATTTACACCAAAATACACCAAATTTCGTTAAAATTGGTCCATGGGAACGTGCCGCGTGCGGCGGCCAGCGTACGGACGGAACATTTTTATTCGATTTTCGGATTCTACGTATCTTTAAACGTAAACTAACAAATTTTGAGGGGGGTAAAATTTTTTTTCTTGGTCGATTCCAAGATCGATTTATTATTGTAAACAATAAACCAAAAATCGGTGATGACGAATTACCTTAGTACCATCCGTAAATTTCAACATTTTTTCGCGTTGAGAGGAAGATGATTGAAAAGCTAAAAAAAAATGCATGTACTCCAAATGGTAATCCAATTCAGTTACTTGAAGATTAGATTTGCCATAACCATCTTATCTCAGGAGTGATTTGTCTTAACCCTTAAATTCACACTTGTTCAAAAAAATTGTTTTTTCGGATATTTAAAAAAATTTAGTTGTGTTTTGACTGACCAACTGGCGTAAGATTGCTCGTTTTGACAGAGACGGATGAGATTTTTCTTAATTCGATGAAAACTGGACGTTATCTTTTTGGACAGCTCAGGAGGAGGGTGCGTCGTGAGATTATAACAATATTCTTCAAGAAGAGGTGTAGCTATCGTTATTTTCCCAAAAGATACTTCAGAATCTGGGAAATAACTTGCAAAGAATACAATTGTGACAAAATGAACAAAAACTTTATAGTTGAATACAAATATGAATAAAACGAAAAGTATCTTCTCCCGAACTACTGATTACTAATTTTGGCAGTTAGGCACCTAGTTTATCTTGGTTCTTTCCAATTTTGGCTGGCTGAAACCAGTAGCTTATTATTCTATAAACGAATAAATTTATGAGATAACAAATAGGTACAATTGTTAGCAAAAAGAAAGACCCCCCTCCCCCTCAGCACTCAACGATTATCTTAATAGAATATTAATGCAGTGGCCCCCACATTCTGAGGTTTCCAATAGGTACACCATCTGACGCCTTCAGCTCCCGAAATATCTAAAAAGAAACCTTTGAAAAATCTAAATTGTCTGCTATTTGTAGTTTTTTTCCACCAAAACATTTATTTCCTCAGCATCTCGATCTGTTTTTTTCTTTTTGAATGAAGAATAAATTTTATGACTAGTTACAATAAAATATCTGAACTAATTCATGAAACTAAACTTTGCTGATCCCCGATTGATGGTAGAGGTGGGTATGATCTTATCAAGATATTATCTCAGCAATCGATGTTTTTCCGATTTTTCACCCAATCGATAGTCGAAGTACCACAAAACATTAGTTTTGAGTTAAAATTTGTTGAATCGAGTTGTAGAAAGCTTAAAAATCGGACTTCTAAAAAGATACCTCAGGACTAAAGAAATCTGGTGGGAGCAATAATATCTGCCGCATAATACCATAACACCCTTTCAGGTTCCAAATAATGAATAGACTAATAGAAAATACAAAGTTGTCTCATCTCGATACAATCAGGACATTGATACGAGGAAGCTATGTCCCACACCCACTTCGCAGACATTTGTGGGTTTGAATATCACAAATCACAGATTCCAGGTAACTCGCGAGATCAAACCCGAAGATTGTGGACCTCAAAGATTTTCTCACCTGGCTGCCAAAAAATAACTGTACCAAAGATCATTGTGGAAGCCAAAGGGCCAAAGTTTGCTTAATCCCAAAACAGCTGATATTACATTCTTCGGTCAATTCCTGTGGTTTCCAAGAGGTTATGTATAAAAAATGCAACATAGAAAAAACGTCTGCCAAGTGAGTGTGGCACATAGCTTCCTCGTTCCCATTACCAGGTTGAACAGATAAATTGTCAACTATCGGGACTGAGGGCATCCAAAAATATACGCCGTTATTGTCCAGCTTTCGGAAAATAAATTCCCATCATCAGGGCTCAATGACAGTCAAACATGAGGAGAGGGCACCAACTAACCCATATTTTACATCGGGTTCTCACAGCGATGATCCAGATCAAAAACTTTCAAAGTAAATTTAGCAACAGGCTCTCGATGAAAACAATAGATTTAAAATTTTAGGCGTATAAAAATAGATAACAAGCAGAATTGTGGTAAGCATTCGAAAACTATAAAAACCACTGATGGCAAAACCAAATGCATTGTAGGTAATTTCAAAACATCAATCTTCAAGTACCTTGCACTACACTCATGAGGGACTATCTACATGTGAATCAGCACAATCACTGAAAATTTCATCGAAATCAGATGGGAAATGAGGAAGTAATGGCTGTTACGAGAAATTCCGTTTGCGCATGAGCAGTGGCTACTGTCATTCCGGGGGTAATGCTTTTCATAGGGGACCATCATCCACACGCCAACCCACACAAATCCATGAAAATTTCATCGAAATCGGACAATAACTTCTAGTAGTTTGACCGTTACAGGATTTAATGACAGACAGACAGTCACGGAACTAAAATTGTTCAGGAAGGCCTGAAACGTAGAACGAGAGTGGAAATTTTGATTTTGGAGAACACTTTGTTTCCGAGTCTACCAAGGTAGCGGAAGCTTTGTTTTCACTTTTCAAGGTTGAAATGATCCAACATCAAAATTTCTACTCGTGTTTTACGTTTTAGACATCCTGAAACAATTTCGGTTCCGTGTCTGTATGTCATGAAATCCTTGTAACGGGCATAACTATAAGAAGTTATAGTCAAATTTCGATACTACATTTGCTATCCAATTTGATGAAATTTTTCAGATTGTCTTGTAGATGGTTCCCTATGAAAATCATTTCCCCGAAACTGATAATAGCGATGCAGGCGCAAAACGTGAATTTCCTTGTAACTGCCATAACTTCAACTTTTTCCATCCGATTTCGAAGAAACACTTATACATTGAGCGCGATAAAGTGTAGATGATCCCCTATGAGGGTAGTGCAAGATACTTGGAGACTGATGTATTGAGATTAACTACTACGCATAGGATCATCTATTCAATCGGGTTATGGATACGAGGAAACTATGTGCCACACCCACTTGGCAGAATTTTTTCTTCAACCTCGAAAATCAGCTATCTTGGTAGACTCAGAAGCAAAACTAAGTATTCGGCCCTTTGCCCTTGGAATTATGAATAGATCAATGTTTGCAGAATTATCTACTCATTGAAGCAGTCATATGGGTCATTTTCCTGGAAAGGTGCAATCGGTATCCCAAGATTTCAGAAAACCTAAAGTTCGACTCAAGTTCTGCCAAAAATCAGGGATTAACCTCACACCATACTGATTGAATTTCGACGAAAGAACACACAGTGGGACGCTTAATTAATTAATTAAAAATTAAAGAAGAAAACCTATCAAAGAAACCTATTGGCGTGGTTTCCGCGTGAAGGAGAATACTCGGAACCCCATCTCCATGAGTAGCAAGAACTGGGAGTTATTCCAAAAATTGAACCAGGCCGGGACGCAGGTGTAGAAAAGGGTTAAACCAACGTGGAACACGGTTTTTCTGATAGCAACCTAGAAACGTCCGAAAGTAACCAAGTAGTCTCAATTTATCGGTTTTTCGAGCCAAAACTTGGTACCAGGGGATTTTTACGGTTGCTGATTTTTGAGGTCGAAAAATGTAAAGTTTTAAATTGCAACGGAAAATTCAAATTAAATTGTTAACAACTTGAAAAAAGTCTTTCATCTCTCCAAAAGCCACCATCACCGGCAGATGAAAGACACAAAATTCCTGGGTGGCACTTAGGTTTTTCAGCTTTTCCCGCGTTCTGGTGCTGTTCTGCTGGAGTGTAACCATATCGCTGGAACCAGCTCGGTAAAAACAAGAACTAGAGACCAAAAAGAAAAAATAATTTCGATTTCTTGCCGTTCTTACAGAGGGCAGATGAAAGACAGACGGTGACTGTGACACCACAATTTCGCAACTGACTCCACTTGCGCACGCTTCCACACAGAAGGAATACGTTTCCCGCCGCTTTCTTTGATAACCTAACGACTAACCTCACCTCTTACAGTGGTAGTAAAACCGCGGAAAACGATAAAAAGCTGCCAAAATACGAAAACACAAAAAAGGCAGATTAAAGACAAAAACCTCCGGACAAGCACATTTTATCCTCCTGCTCGCTTTATTTGCTTCTGAAAAAATCTGCTAACCATTTTTTTCATGTCCAGGTATATGCAATAAAGAATCACTACAAATTCAGGCCGCTGCTTTCATAGGTGATTCACAGTGTTCAAGCAAAGTTGACTACCTAGGGGTCCGGACATGGCAGATAACTGGACATTTAGCAGTTTAAACTTTAATTTCTATATTTTAGCGTGAATAAGTGCATATTTTATTGATTGCCCGAAGTAGAACAAAGTTGATGGTTTATGGAGAATTTTTTTTTGACACCCAAATCATAAATGTGCATTCGGAATCTTCTCTGGACAACGATTCGCCCTTTCTGGGAAAATGACCCATATTCATGAGTCGAAATTTGGCAAGTACCTCCCTCATTAGATCAGAAACTGGCTATAGTGGTATAACAGTGCGACAGATACTATCTATATGTGATGGATTGATGAAAACGAAGACTGAAACCCTGATTGAACCAGATTGAACGTTTTCCATTTCACTTGCATTATCATCAGATTTACTGACATTGTTATTTTAAACAATTTTTATTATTTGAAACTCGAAAACACAGTAGTGTCGCCACAAGCTGCTCGTAAATCCCCTCGTGACAGGTTTTGAAACTATTGAGAGAAGAGAGGGGGCACCTGTTAAGCCCTCCTTCAGTTCTGCCCGAACAGTTATCGTTGTACCTCGCTTGAGTGTGAACCTTTGAGGTGTCATGTGATCATTTTGATATCAAATTTGTAGTAAATACTGTCCGAGGGGGAGTATCGCTAACTCGAGTTCCGTTCCTGAAATAGTACAGTCTCTTCAGGTAATAAAATTAGTTTACAATTCGGAAGTGTTGTTCCTTTGCTAATACCGTGTCTTCCGACAAAGAGGAAGGTCAGCTTCGGGAGGAGGACCCAACCATAACATCAGAAGATGGGATAAACAACTTACGTGCCAGATTTAGTGAAAATCGTGAATTCAATAGTGACTCTGTGAACAATTATTTCGTGAAAACGTCGGAAACGCCCGGGATGTTTGTGAAAAACGTCGGTCATTCAAGTCTACGTCCGCCATTTTCAGGACGAGCCGAAAATACCTCGAGGGGAAAACCCTCCACCGGACCAGAGAGGATGGACGCGGCGAGGGGGGGTACACCCTTTCAAGGTCACGTACCTACGCACTTCCGAACGCGATGTTGCCGAATTTTTACGAGTGCTAACGAGACACGAGTGGAGATCGTCGGAGACCTCCTGTTCCTCCACCCCCCTCACCATACGATCGGACAGGTATGATTTCAGGAATGAACTACACAATTTATTATTTGGACAAGCGAGAGTTATGAAAGCAATGGCTGACAAAATCTCTTAGAATCAAGAATCACCTCTTCAAAACGCTGCCCAAATGATTAAACCTCTTTTTTTCTCATCTCCTCAAAACTTCAATCTTCGCTGTGGGCATTGTCAACGAACTGAACACAAAGTTTTTGAGCGTCACACATCAGTGTCTGAGACTACCTCAGCAAGTCTCCTATCAAAGCAACCCATCACCAGTACAATTATTACTTGCTTTGCCTGCAACCAAGGAGGATACATCTCACCGAACTGTCCCAAGAAGAAGCAGTCATCAAGACCAGGCCCGGGAGAATGCAGAAGTCTGATGTCCAAGCCAGCAGAGAAGCACGTTGGCCTATGCGTTGCTAATCCAGAAGGCACCTTTACTTACCGAGGTGATGTATTCCACTATTTTTGGTTTATCATTTTCAATAATGAACCTCTGGAATCGACCAAGATTAAAACAATTTCTAACCCCCTCCTCAAAATTTGTTGGTTTACATTTCAAGGTATGTAAATCCAAAAATTGAATAAAAATTTGGCCGTCCGCGGCACTTTTTTTAGTTCCCATTGACTGATTTTGATGAAATTTAGTATATGGACTCAATTTGGGGTCTAGTTGTGCCCCTAAGATTTTGGTTGATGTCGGTCACTTCTAAGGGTTAAAATTTTGAAAACGCCCTAGCTCAAAAAAAAAAAAAAAAAATTGGTATAAAGGTATTGTTTTTCCTTCAATTTAAGACAGTATCGAATTTTTGAGACCACACGGAGCTCTGTAGGACAAACCGTTCATTCCCTATGAGACCTAAGGGTTGGACTCAAGATGAATCAGAAACACGAGTGATCTATGTAGAAAATTTATAAACCTTTATGTAATCATATTCAGCGTTTTTCGTCTCAGGATCAGAATGCTCTCTCCTTCGTATGTCCATTAGTTCTAAATTACAAGGCACTTCCTTTAACAATATAGTTCATTTGCATGGAATAGGATCTGCAGTAACCATTTCTAAATGCCAAAAACGAGTTTTAATTACCACCAATGGTCGTGATACCATGTTTTGTTTCACATAGTGGCAGATAGAGCTGTCTTCCAGTGCCCATAATTTTGGGGCGAGAAATTCTTGTGACAGATTATTATATGGTGATTATCCCAAATACGTGCAAATTGAGGAAGGACATCCTCCTATCATGTCTTCTACTACTGAGAATATTTTACTGAACACTACCAGACTTTTTATGAATGAAATTCGAGTTAAATCAAGGACACAGTTCCTGGAATTGAGTCGGAAGTTTTATTGGATAATGATATTAAGAGAGATAAGCATTCTGGAACTGATAACACTTGCAAATCTAATTATGAATTTTCTGATTTTTGAAAGATACATGTTCTCTGGATCAGTTTACGGAGGATGTGGTTGTGTTGTTCAGTGAGATCCCAGGCTGTCACACCATAACCTTTCCATTCTTTGATTTACCCACACATGTAGACTCATTATCAGAAAGTCGTCAAGTTTCACCAGTAAATGATGTGAATTTCAACGAATTACGCACAGATATTCCTATTAGTCAAAAATCAAAACTCGTTAATCTTTTACAAAATATTCAAAATTCTTCATCACAGGAGTTCTAACCACACGCATTACCACTGGAACATTTAAAATTCGTCTCATTGATTCAACTAAAACAGTACAACAACGTCCTTATAGACTCAGTCCTGTTCCTGTACAATGTGAATTAGTTCGAGAGCACATAAAAGAACTCGAAGATGCAAAAGTAATTTGTCCTAGCTCATCCCCCCGTTAGTCCAATAGGTACTTCTTGTTCAGAAAAGGACTGGAGGTTTTCGGATGACTGTTGATTTTCGTTCCTTGGATTTGAACACAGCCCCAGAACATTTTCCTTTACCGTTGATTACTGATCAAATTGCTCGATTTAGCGGAGCTAAGTATTTCACCATCTTGGATGCTGCCTGTGGATTTTATTAAATTCCTGTTCAGGAAGACTCCATTGAAAAACTGTCTTTTGTAACACCAGATGGACAGTGGGAATTTTTGGTTTTACCTTTTGGGGTACGTAACGGACCAAGTGTCTATCAACGAGCTATCATGAAAGCTTTAGGAGTCTTAGCACATGATTATGTCACATGCTACATGTACGATAATTATGTTGATTTCTGCTAGCACTCCGAGTGAGGCATTAGAACGCTTAGATTATGCTCTGGGAATATTAACAGCTGCTGGTTTCTCATCCAATTTCTCTAAATGCTCATTTGTTGTAACTAAAATCAAATATGTAGGTTATGAGATAGAGAACGGAGAGTTGCGACCCAATAAAACTAAAGTTGAAGCTCTCACAAATTGCGACCCTCCCACAACTCTTTGTACACTTCGCCAATTTCTTGGTCTAGCTTCAAATTTTAGACAATTTGTGCATAATTTTGCATAGTTAGCAACCCCTTTGTTCCAATTGATGACAACAAAGGATGGAAGATCATGAAAAGGTTAGACAACATTTTATTGGCCTCCTAATTGCAGAGCCAATGTTAACCATTTTCAACCCTTCTTATCCAATTGAATTGCATATTGATGAAAGTTCTCTAGGTTTTGGATCAATACTGATTAACATCATTGATGAAAAGCCAAGACCTGTTGCATACTACAGCTGTTAGTGTCGTCTCCTCCGCTGATTCAGTGGTTAGGCCTGACTTATTTTTGCGCCTACTTGCGAATTAGAATTATTTGCAGTAAATCCGGCCAGTAAATGTTCTGCCTAGGCGCTAAGTTTCCTAACTATCCTATCCGGGAATTGGGTAAGCTGAAGTTTAAAGACGTATGACTGACCTGGCGATCCTCTTGGGTCCAGATAATCTTTAGAGATTTGTCCCATACGAAACTTTGTCAGCATGTGCGTCTGACAATAGCAAAAGAACCACTCTATCAGAATCACGTTACCACTCTTAAGAGCTGAAGACCCTTGTTGTGGTTTATGCCGCAATTCATTCTCATAACTATTTACAAAGCTACCAATTCATTGTAGTAACTGACTGTGCTTCGCTTCGTGCAACACAGAATAAACAAGAACTAATACCACGAGTCCAAAGAAGGTGGTCCTTTTTGCAAGGTTTGAAAACCCATTGATGACAATAATGATAGTACTGTAACTTCGGAACCAATTATTGAAAATCCAAATGCAAATTCTTTGTTAATCAATACCCTCATAGAGCAGCAACACCAAAAACTAAGACCTCATGGAAAACATCGTATATTGATCCTGATATTCAAAACACTTATGAAATTCATGGAAGAGTTTTGTGTAGGAAAGTACCGAGACATACACGCACAAGATATCTTCACATTGTACAACATTCACTACGTTATGCTGTTGTCAACAATGTACACGAGTCTCTTTTCCATTTTGGATATGAAAAAACCTTAGAAGCATTCTATTCACTAGCACACATGAATTTCGAGATACTGCTACTCGATTGATGCATAAGTCGATTTGACAGCATAAAGCTTGAGGAAAACGATTTGGTTTTTGCACAGATGGAGGTGAGGAATCTAATCATATTGGATAACGCTTATCGAGTACCGTTTAAATTGTTAAAGTTTTACCAAATGACCGCTACTTATTGCAGTATGTTTCTGGAGGATCAAGGAAGTACTTGAAATACCCTCACGAACAGTTGCGCAAGGCTCCTAATTTTGATGGCTCTAGCACTATCCCTGATGATAGCAGGGATTTATCGAAGTAATTTTGACTTTCTTGACTGTTTTTGTTCATAGTGGACTACCCACTGCTCTTCCAAGGTGACTGTGGATTCGCCCAGTCTTGTTATTTTGTTGAATGTGGATTATTCCACCTATGTTGACTTTGGATCCCCAAGTCTTCTCAGTGATCATCATGTTGAATGTGGACTATCCCACCTATGTTGACTTTGGAGCCCCAAGTCTTCTCAGTGATCATCATAATCATTTTCTCAGTCAAGTATGAGTCTAATTTTGGATTGTGGGCTGGAGTCTACCTTGCTTGGCACCCTTACGTTGGCTGCGTCATAGTTGGACCCTTGTTCTATGTCCTTCCCTTTACGTGGTCTACGTCTTACAGTCATTACTTTTCTGATAGTGTGACTGTCAAGCCCAAGTGAGATAGACAACCTTCCCAAGCAGTTCTTTTGAATGAGTTCCTTTTGAACGAGTTGCTTTTAATGATTCCTAACGACTGGATTCACCAGGCTCGAATATATTGATCAAAGGATAATTCCTGTACCTCCTTGCACAATTTGTTTGTTACTTGGAATTGTTTGTTCATTGAAATTTTCCTCGTGCCTCCAACCTCCACTGTGCATGTGCATTAATTTACTTGCCAGTTCTAAGCTGTTATTTTGAATTGTTTGCCTGAAGGGGAAACCCTTCACTTATGGAGACGGGAGTAGGCTGATATTCTCTTCACTAATGGGCTGTGTCTGGTCCCCTAGGTGAACTGAGCTCCCGAGGACGGAAGCAACGTCAGGATCGCCGTGTGATGGATTGATGAAAACGAAGACTGAAACCCTGATTGAACCAGATTGAACGTTTTCCATTTCACTTGCATTATCATCAGATTTACTGACATTGTTATTTTAAACAATTTTTATTATTTGAAACTCGAAAACACAGTAGTGTCGCCACAAGCTGCTCGTAAATCCCCTCGTGACAGGTTTTGAAACTATTGAGAGAAGAGAGGGGGCACCTGTTAAGCCCTCCTTCAGTTCTGCCCGAACAGTTATCGTTGTACCTCGCTTGAGTGTGAACCTTTGAGGTGTCATGTGATCATTTTGATATCAAATTTGTAGTAAATACTGTCCGAGGGGGAGTATCGCTAACTCGAGTTCCGTTCCTGAAATAGTACAGTCTCTTCAGGTAATAAAATTAGTTTACAATTCGGAAGTGTTGTTCCTTTGCTAATACCGTGTCTTCCGACAAAGAGGAAGGTCAGCTTCGGGAGGAGGACCCAACCATAACATATAAAAGTATTGTTATCTACACATAAAAACCATGAAATAATCATATAAATAGGTAATATTTTGATACTTCAGTGAACCAAACTTACCCGGAAACTCGACTTGGCGGGGTGGAAGCCAGGAGGACCGACGACGTCGCCTTTGAGGAGTCGGTTGGTGAAGTTGTAAGACCCACGGAGCCCTTCGGGAAGTCGTCCAGAGACGAAGGGCGGAAGGTTCCGGAAGTTGGAAAGTCCGCCGGGCAAGTTGGACAATCCGCCAGACCACTGGTTGAGAGCTCGGGGCAAGTCGGACCATCCATCGGGCAAGTTGGACAGTCCAGACTGGAGAGCCGACAGTCCAGCAGGCAGGTCGGAGAGATTTGTCGGGATTTTCGGGAGGTTGGGGACGTTCCCCCAGCTGAACCCTTTTTCTCCCCTGAAATCACCAATTCAGGTAAACCTTCAAAAAATATATCACGCAATTGAGAAAAATTATTTGAAGCTGTGAGAATGACAACAGTACATGTCCCAAATCAGCTTATCGAGATATCAGGTGTCAAAGGTTTGGTTCTTGTATGAATCACTCTCAGTGTGTTTAAGGATTGATCAATTTATCAGATAATATACTTTCGAGTGTGGTTAGCATACTGCTCTTGTGCTCAATGCGTAGTTCTACTGGTTACAACCTACAAAAAGCCATTTTTCAACAATCGTCAAAAATGAACTTGTACTGTTTTTATTCTCATCGATTCATTTACAAATAAAATTGATATTTTTATGTAGAAAATTAATTTTTGTACAAATAAAATTATAATACATAAGTGCAATTTTATTTCCAAAAACATTATTTTTTGTTTGTGCAAATACTATTTGTACAAAGATCAATTATATTATTTGCAAATAGACTTTTCTATCAAACAGGCTTATATTCATATCTACACCTTTTTGTTTTTTTCACGGAGTTGTATTTCTTCCGAAACGGTTTTTACCCTGCTTTAAAATCATGCCAAAAAAACGCTGCAAATTATTACACAATGGTTTATTATTTTCTATATAGATCACTCGTCTACAAAATCACCATCCATCCAATATTTAAAAAAAAAATTTTAAAAAAATTTTTTAAAAAAATCGAAAAAAATCAAAAAAAATCAAAAAAATCCAAATCACCAACCTCCGATCGCATTTCGGTCAGCTCTAATTTGAACGGAGATTAGGCCTCTTTTGCGATTCACACTCGTGTTTTGATTTATGTATATATATATTTCAATTTAAATCCTTAAATTTTCGTAGGGAGCGAACGGTTTGTCCTACAAAGCTCTGCGTGGTCTCTAAAAATTCTATAGAATCCTAAATTGAAGGAAAAACAATACCTTTATTCCAAAATTTTTTGAGTTAGGGCGTTTTCAAAATTTCAAAATTGATTTTGGAACCCTTAGAAGTGACCTACATCAACCAAAAGCTTCGGGGCACAACTAGACCCCAAATGGAGCCTACATACCAAATTTCATCAAAATCGGTCAATGCTAAGTGGCAAAAGTGCCGCGTACGGCGTACGGCGTACAGCGGACGGACGGCCAAATTTTTATTCGATTTTTGGATTCTACGTACCTTGAAACGTAAACCATCAAATTTTGAGGGGTGTTAAAATTTTTTTTTTCTTGGTCGATTCCAAAGGTTCATTATTGAAAATAATAAACCAATAGGGTTTGCCAACACAACGGCTTATATCCATCCTGTTGTTGTCAATAAACACTTTTTTAAAAATTGTATTAATTCGGTTTTCGGATTTTGCATACCTTGAAACGTAAACCATCAAATTTTAAGAGAGGTTAAAATATTTTTTCTTGCTCGATTTCGAAGGTTCATTATTGAAAATAATTGGTAAACCAATAAAAGAAAATAAAAATGAGGTTTTACTTCACACAACCAAAAATTAGTTTTTTCTTAAAGTGGCTCATATACATTGTTTTTCATAAAATGAGGTTATATCCAAATAAGACAAGGTCGTGTCTCCTTCAATGCCATGCATGCCAAAATTTCGAAATTTCGTCTTACAATCAAAAGTTCTATGAACAAACTATTTGAAAAAATTGGAAACCCTAAACAACTTCCTTCGCTATGAAATTATTTTTTTCTCAACTTCCCATAAAAAATTTTAAGTGGATAATATAAGCCCATTTGAAAGAAAACTCCTCTAAATGTAAAAGGTTCGACTCAATTTTAAAATAAAGCTACTGATTGCAATTATACAGGGTGTTTCACGAAAAGGTTACACCCCCATTCATTTTCGCAAAATACAGCGTAAAAGAATCCGACCAACGCAATTCTTCATGATTTTTTGTGAGGATCTCAGGAAAAATACTTTTGCGCAAAAAAGTTGCGCGCAATCGTGCGCAATTGACACTAACTTCATTTTTTCAAATGGAACCCCCCCTTTTTTATTACAGATTCGGATTCTACGTCAAATTTCACGAGAAATTCATACCCACATCGATTTGTTTTATTGCGCGCAACCTGGCTTATTGAACGCTCTAAGTTGCGCAACTCCACAACTAAATAATAAACCAAAACGGATAAAAATGTCCTGTTCTCTAATCAATGTTGCCATGTTTGTCAGGTAATATACTAATAGGTATTTATGTCCATTATCGGACAGTTTATCGTGAACTGGAGGACAAAATTCGCAGACAATGTACTCATGAAAATAATTTAATCCAATACCATGTAAGGTAACCAACTCGGAAAATAGTTGATAAGATGAAAATCCGTTTGCGGAGCTCAATTCTTCAAGAGTGAAGACAGCCACTCGGTAAAACCATTACAGATAATGATAATTTATGGCATTACTTTTTCCGAACGTCAACTGTGGCTTCATTGGTGATGAATTAGTGCACATTGAACGAAATAAATGCATACAAATCTTCCAGACTGGTAAATCATGGTTCCTATTCAAGAAAAAAAGGCGAGTGTTCTTGTATGATTGGTTAGTTCATTTCGTTTACAAACCCCCATGCCAGTTTAATTGAAGATTAAAATGTTAACTTGGAAATCACATGGGATTTTGAATAGAATGATCGATCGGCCTCCGAATTGAGGAAAGTCATCAACTAAAACTTTATTGAGAGCTCATTTCTTAATCTATTAACCCTAATTGGACCATGGTATAACTAGTGGCATCGGGAACATCCCAGGAACTCCAATCTATCCCAAAGTGTTTGGAGTAACCAAAATTAAATTAATAGTTAAATTTAATTGATAGCAGAATTGTTTGGGCTATTGGCAGTCTTAAAATAGAGTTCTGACAAAAATGTCCAAAGAAATCGATGAAAAAAAAATTTTCAAATTTTTTTGTCACGACACAATTTTTTGATGTTTAATAATTTTTATTTTTATTTATTTATTAATCGAAACGGGCAAGCCCAATACAATATAAACTTACAAAATATGGTTATAAAAAATCAGCTCTATCCATTAATTTTCAAATTGTAATTAAAATCTAGTTAATCTGGTGACAACTTGGGACAGCTATGGGATTTTTTTTTTATGGGAGTTTTTTTGCCTCTTTTTTTATTTTTTCCGAACTTTAGTTTTAGGTCGTTTAAATTTTATTTTAAATCTTATTTACATTGTTGACAATTGTATTGCCGATCCGGCCTTTACAAATAAAACACTATTAATTGAATAAAACACTATTAATGATTCTTAAAATTTCGGTGACACTAGTAACACCATGGTCCAGTTAGGGTTAATATTGGTTAGCTGATGTCGAAATAAATACCTACCCAACGTCTTCGTTAGGTATCAATATATTCATATCCTTAATAAACCAAACTAGCTATCAAAAACAATTGGGTACAATCGTTTACTCACCCTTTGAACGGAATCGGCGGTAGCTGGCCTCCCGAAAGATTGTTCAAGTTATCGTAGAAATTCATCTCACAAAATCACTCTGTCAAACACAATCACTCAACACTTCAATTTAACACTTAATTTATTGATGTGCCGGTTCTCAAATACACTTTTTTGTAGTTCCAGTTATTCATCACTTATTCATTCCCAGATTGTACTTCAATAAGTACCTATTATACGTTTTAATTTCATAGATCACGATCTAAAATTGCTATCTATAGGTATATTAATTTTATTTTTGGTTAGGTATCTAACGTAGACGTACGTCGCTAAGTTCGCGGAACACGGTTCAGAGTTGACAGAAATGAAACGAGGCACCACCTCCAACTGACTGACTTGAAATCTCCTGTAGTTTAGATTATTTTAAAACTTTGAAGGGGTCGGGAGTTTTGGCAGGAGATCTTATTATTAGGAAGGCGTCTTTTCGATGTCCGGAACGTCGAAGTCGGAAAAGGTTGAGGCAAAGAGAGGTTGTACGAAACTTCGACAAGAATTGTTTTTAGTATTTTTTTGAAACCATGAGAGGAACCATGAATTTTTTCGTTTCATTAATTGCGAAAACGGCGCGTAGGTACCGTAAAACTGTACAGATCTTAAAAATTCATTGGTAGTGGTGCTAGGTGTTACGATAGTAGATACTATTACAACTGGGGGGGGGGGGGGATTTCTCAGGTGGAAAAACCAAAATTATTTTAGCTAAGCTAAATGTGTCTAAGCTATAGGTACAAGACAAAGGGGTATTTCGGTAGGTTGGAAATTCAGGTTTTTGACCTCAAATTTGGATTCAGCACCCTTGAAAACCTATACAGGGTGTCTACACTTTCGAGGGGCATAACTTCAGGGTTCGATTCTACTAGGTATTTCCAACAAAAAATGTCTCTTAGCAATTTTCTCTTAACCCACTCAAAATTCCTTCTTTCGCACTTTAAAGTTTTCCTTCGCGTTTTCGACCTTACGGCACTGATATCGTCATAACTCCCTTATTTCTCCTGAACATTCAAATCTGACTACACCGTTAGAAAGAGCGTTAAATTCCTAAGCTACCTAGTGCAAAATAAAAATCTTTCAGCAATAAAATAGTTTCAAAAAATCGAGTCAAAAAGCCAACTTTAAAAAATTTTCGAAACTTGAATTTCTTCGACCAAAGTTTTCCCTCTAAATCCCTGCCCATTTCGATGGGCGCTCTTCGGAGAAAACATGCTCAAATTGTCAGCTTTTCAACGGTCTATCAATTTTTCTTTTTAACATTCAAATTGGAAGAGTAAATTAAGTTTGAATGCCAGAAAACGTGTGTTTTACAAGCAAATCCAGTGTTTCAAGCGGTTTATGGTCCCCCTCGACCTCAAGATGGCTTGACGATTTTGGTATCATTTCCTATGTAATTTTTTACGCTGAATCCAATAGTGATACTTCCGAATGATTCCGACTGCTAGAAAGTTGATTTTTCGAAGAAAACCTTCGTTTGTCGTACATAAAATACGCATTATTTGTAGATATAGTCGTGAGCATAAAGTAACACCTGTCTACTCAACAAAACACTTAATTTCTAGCTGATTGAAGTTTTTGTTGAGTTCAAAGGTGTTACTTCATGCTCACTACCACATTTACGAATAATGTGTATTTTATGTACGCAAACCGGAGGTTTTCTTCAAAAAATCCACTTTCTAGCAGTCGGAATCATTCGGAAGTATCGCTATTTGATTCAGCGTAAAAAATTACATAGGAAATTATATCAAAATCGTCAAGCCATCTTGAGGTCGAGGGGGACCATAAACCGCTTAAAACACTGGATTTGCTTGTAAAACACACGTTTTCTGGCATTCAAACTTCATTTACTCTTCCAATTTGAATGTTAAAAAGAAAAATTGATAGACCGTTGGAAAGCTGACAATTTGAGCATGTTTTCTCCGAAGAGCGCCCTTCGAAATGGGCAGGGATTTAGAGGGAAAACTTTGGTCGAAGAAATTCAAGTTTCGAAAATTTTTTAAAGTTGGCTTTTTGACTCGATTTTTTGAAACTATTTTATTGCTGAAAGATTTTTATTTTGCACTAGGTAGCTTAGGAATTTAACGGTCTTTCTAACGGTGTAGTCAGATTTGAATTTTCAGGAGAAATAAGGGAGTTATGACGATATCAGTGCCGTAAGGTCGAAAACGCGAAGGAAAACTTTAAAGTGCGAAAAAAGGAATTTTGAGTGGGTTAAGAGAAAATTGCTAGGAGACATTTTTTGTTGGAAATACCTTGTAGAATCGAACCCTGAAGTTATTATGCCCATCGAAAGTGTAGACACCCTGTATACTCCAACTTTTAGCCCAATGATACTAATAGTATCATTACGAGGGCGTCAGAGCAACACCCCACAACGTCATTTTGACAACTTTTCAGGAGAGCCAAAAAACCACTTCCCAATGATTTGCTGCTCTCAATTTCACGCAATATAACTATACTTGAGCTCTCTACATTCAGAATACCTTCCTCTATGGACTTACGAGAGAATATTAAGAAAAAACCTTGTTTTTCTAAAAAATGAGACTTTATGGGGTATTGACCGTCAGAGCTGTGACAATACGGGGTGTTGCTCAATTGAAATTTTGCAGAATTTAATTTACTGAAATATTTCAGAATGTCCGTAAGGACTGTTCTTGCTGCAAAAATATTAAATTCTTTTATTTTTTTAGTTACAATCATTACCAAGGAATGAGCAGGGACAGTTTTAAGGGTATTCAGGCATTCCCAGACCAGCTTCGAGGTTATAGTGTATGAAGCAATGGCCTTCAGGGCAGCCTGACTGTCTAACAAAACACTTTGGCTCTGTTGACATGCTTGTTCAGATTTCTTCAGCGCACAGTTGAATTGCATGGACCTCTGCCTGAAAGATTGTGGCATTCGTCCCGAGAGACTTTATAAGGCTGGCCGAAGGGCCTTTAATGCCTATGCCAGATCTTCCACACATGACTGATCCATCTGTATACCACACAAGAGAGCCTGGTGCAAGGTTGGGCACCCCCTTCTTCCAGTGGTCTCTATCATTAATGACCACCTTGAAAGGTATTTCAAAGTTTTGTTTTTCTATCATAACATCAGAGACTGTCAGAGCCATTCCACCTTCATATTTCCCTAGAATTTTGTGGTGGTTGGCCCTGGATCCCTTATGTATCCCAGCCGTAGCAGCCTTGCAGCCCCTAGGAATGCAACTGAAATATTTCAGAATGTCCGCAAGGACTGTAACAGTCTTTGCTGTTAGAACAGTTCATGCTGCAGAAATATTAAATTCTTTTATTTTGCTTCCGAGTCTACCAAGGTAGCGGAAGCTTTGTTTTCACTTTTCAAGGACGAAAAAAAAAATTCTCCAAAATCAAAATTTTTACTCGCGTTTTGCGTTTTAGACCTTTCTGAACATTTTTGGTTCCGTGTCTGTCTGTCTGTGTGTCTGTCTGTCTGTCTGTCCGTCTGTCATCAATTCCTTGTAACGCGCATAACTATATGAAGTTATTGTCCGATTTCGATGAAATTTTCAGGGATTGTGCGGGTTGGTGTGTAGACGGTCCCCTATGAAAATCATCATCCCCGGACTGATAGAAGCGACTGCGCATGCGCAAACGTGAATTCCTTGTAACGGCCATAACTTCTACATTTTCTATCCGATTTCAATGAAATTTTCAGGGATGTTACAGATTAGTATTTAGATGGTCCCCTATGAAAATCACCACCTTCGCACTGAAAGTAGTCACTGCGCATGCGCAAACGTGAATTTCCTTGCAACGGCCATAACTTCCACATTTTCCACCCGATTTCAATGAAATTTTCAGGGATGTTGCATATTAGGTTGTAGATGGTCCCCTATGAAAATCATTATCCCCGGACTCATAGAAGCGACTGCGCATGCGCAAACGTGAATTCCTTGTAACGGCCATAACTTCTACATTTTCAATCCGATTTCAATGAAATTTTCAGGGATGTTACAGATTAGTATTTAGATGGTCCTCTATGAAAATCGCCTCCTTCGGACTGATAGTACCCACTGCGCATGCGCAAACATGAATTTCCATGTAACTGCCATAACTTCTACATTTTCCATTCGATTTCAATGAAATTTTCAGGGATGTCACAGAGTAGTGTTTAGATGGTCCCCTATGAAAATCATAGAGAATTGTTTTTCATAGATGGATTCATTCATAGAGGAACGGTCTCCTGTGAGAGAGACGAGGCTTCAATAGCGCAGAGGATTGAGTCTTGTTTGTGCTCTAAGGATCGCGGGTTCGAATCCCAGTCGAGGCTAAGAATATTTTTGATCCAATCACATACATCTACTCACTCAATTTTTCATCCGAATTTGATGAAACTTTCTAGGATTGTCCAGATTAGCGTGTAGATGGTTCCTATGAGGGTAGTGAAAGGTACTTAGAGATTGGTGTTTTGAGATTAACTACTATGCATCGGATCATCTATATAATCGGGTTATGGATACGAGGAAGCTATGTGCCACACCCACTTGGCAGACGTTTTTTAGTTACAGTGATCACCAAGGAGTACTTAGGATAACATTTAAAAGAAGACACATTTTCCACGTAAATAAATGAAAATCTTTATTTTAGTAAACCAACACGTTGGAGGGGTGATCCCTCTTTTTCCTTTTGATTCGTTCTTCCATAGAAAAAGATCTATTGATAAACACAATATAGTTAAATTTAACAGGAACAACTAACAGTTAGATTTAACAACAACTCTTGAACAGTCTTCAATAAATTCAACAATTCATCTTCCGATAGGTACCATCTCGTCCAAACCACTGCACTCATCCTAATTCTCTTCATCTTCCGAACTAGGGAAGTATTCACTTGATGTGTCAACTATACTATAGATGGATATTATCCATCTCGTTCTTTTCTGAGAAAGCAGAGAAGAATCCATAGTTGTTAGTCTGAGCCTCCCACTAAAATTATAAAATAATGTAACATGCTTCAGTCATTTTCTTTCAACTTCATTAGTATAGGTAAGTAACCAGACAATTATTTCAGCCATCAAGTTCCTTGGCTAAGCTAAGAAAAGGTCACTTTGTCATAGGGCTTTATTTTATCAAGAAATCATCGCAAAAATGGACCGATTTTAATAACCAAGTTGATTAATATTGAAAGAAACTATCCAAGTTCTCTTGGAAACAACAAGAAAGCAATAAGTCATGCGAAAAATGAAGAAAACTTACCTTAAATATCAGCCGTGTGACGCGGTTGTCAATCCTCACGAAAACACCTGACTGAACTGACGTTGTGGGGTATTACTGACGTCTTGACGTTATGGGGTATTCACTTAGGAGCGATTTACGCGTTACCTACCGATTTTTAAATTAAACTACTTAGTGCGATCGGTAGCCACGAGATAGCCACGTCCAATGGTGTATCTAACTCATTTTCGCAAAAATTGACGATGTGGGGTGTTGCTCTGACGCCCTCGCTATAACATGTGGTAGAAAAATTAATTAAAGAGATCACACGTTTGAAACATATTGTTTAGTAATGCATGCATTCCAGGGGACGTCCCATTGGATAAGCATTAGATCAGTTTAACCAGTTGGTAAGCGATAAAACTGTTTCACTCGATGTAATTTATTTATTACTTTAGGAAAGAAATACTGACCCCCCCCCCCCCCACCATTATCCACCTTAACATTTCTAGCGGCATGGGAGCCTCGAATCTGAAGAGCATTTTAAAATCCATGATCTACGATACCCAACATGCGAATTCGAGTTCACCCCCCCCCACCACCACCACAATGCCAACAATGGTACCAGCCTGGCACCAAAGCGGAAATACGTCGTAACATTGAACTTTCATCTGTTAGTTTTGGTAGGCAGTCCGTCGAAGTTCACATCCGTATTCAAGGTGAAACACACAAAAAAACACGAAATAAGCAGTTTATGGCATCATGGCACCATGTCCTGGCACAATGGTGGCACCACTATTTGTTCCATGGTGGTAAAAGGTGGTAATTCATGAAAATCCGGAGGTATAATGAGAATTTTTCCTCAATTTCAAAGGTTGGGTACAATTAGTAAGCAGTAAAGGAACCGAAATAGGTATTGATAATCAAATATTTTGTGAATACTATCCCCCCACTCACCCCCTCCCCTTGTGAATTTTGGTACTCCGGTAAAATCATGTACAACTCGGAAGTTATTTGAGTCAAAAAAAAGAAACACGCAAATCGGTTGGAAATTGAGGCCTGGGCAGAGTTTACAAGATTATGCACGCAAACGCACGTTTTTTGAGCATTAACCCCTCCTTTCCCTCTCTTAAAAAGCAAAATCCAAAATTCCGGCGCCGTAGTGCACAACTAGATAGTTTTCCGCGACGAACAAAAAAAAGAACCAGAAAAATCGGTTGAGAACTAAGGCCTGTGCAGAGTACACAAGATTTTGTTACACACACACAAACACACATACACACACAGACATACACCTATGGTTTTTTTCGCGGATTTGGATTCAGAATGGTCTAAAACGGATTACTGTGTGGTTATTGCTTCCGAGTCTACCAAGGTAGCGGAAGCTTTGTTTTCACTTTTCAAGGACAAAAAAAAAAGTTCTCCAAAATCAAAATTTTCACTCGCGTTTTGCGTTTTAGACCTTTCTGAACAATTTTGGTTCCGTGTCTGTGTGTCTGTCATGAATTCCTTGTAACGCGCATAACTATACGAAGTTATTGTCCGATTTCGATGAAATTTTCAGGGATTGTGCGGGTTGGTGTGTAGACGGTCCCCTATGAAAATCATCATCCTCGGACTGATAGAAGCGACTGCGCATGCGCAAAAGTGAATTTCCTTGTAACGGCCGTAACTTCCACATTTTCCATCCGATTTCAATGAAATTTTCAGGGATGTTACAGATTAGAGTTTGGATGGTCCCCTATGAAAATCATCACCCCCGGATTGATAGTAGCCGATGCGCATGCGCGAACGTGAATTGCTTGTAACAGACATAACTTCCACAATTTCTACCCGATTTCGATGTCATTTTCAGGGATTACGCGGATTAGGTTGTAGATGGTCCCCAATGAAAATCAATGCCTTAAAATTTACAGTAGCCTCTGCGCATGCGCAAACGTAAAATCCTTGTAACAGCCGTAACAGTGGCGTGTGAGGTGAGGATCTCAAACCTCATTCTGCCATCCCCTTGATAGGTCAGTCAGCAATGCTTTAGATTCCCATTTAAGAGTCCCAAGTTCGAATCCTAGTCAAGTTAAAATTTTTTCATCTAATCACTACCGCACTTACATTTTTCGTCCGAATTTGATGAAATTTTCTAGGATTGTCCAGATTAGCGTGTAGATGGTCCTCTATGAGGGTAGTGAAAGGTACTTAGAGATTGGTGTTTTCAGATTAACTACTATGCATCCGATCATCTATATAATCGGGTTATGGATACGAGGAAGCTATGTGCCACTCCCACTTGGTAGACTTTTTTTTTCTGTTGAGTGTTGTCCAACTTCACCCCAGATCGATCGCATAAGGACGCCCAAGTCTTACTGTGGGACGTCCTAAAAAGTGAGTTTTTCTGAGCTTCAACCCCGATGCGGCACGGGTTAATGTTATCCGATCAACCTAAAACTTTGGGAATCTCATTTTCTAGTCAAATGGCACCTTTTAGGGGGTTGCCACAATTGAATTTCGGAAGTTGATTTTCTGTGACCACCCTAATACATAAGACAATAGGGAAAATTGTTCTATTTAGAAAATCACTTGTGGCAACCCCCTAAAAGGTGCCAATTGACTACAAAATGAGATTTCCGATGTTTTAGGTCGATCGGACAGCATTAAAATCTAAACATACTTACCATACAGAATTTAGGGGTAATTCGAATTGAAACTCAATCGTTGTCGTCAACACTTTATTAATTGCAACATTGTATACCATTCTTCCATTGCTCTAATCAGTTTCATTATACACATTGAATTGCATCTTCTACTTGGGTTCTCATTCAGCAACACCTGCAACCCCTCAAAGTGGTCAGAGTAAAACTAAAAGCAATCATTGCACAACGATCATTTTCACCTATAGGAATAATTGCATTGAGTAAATTGCACAATAGTGCTTGCATTACCTTTTCTTCCTTTGCCGAGCATAGTGGTGAAAACCCCTTCAGGGAATTGCTCCATTTCAGGTCCGGCCATTGCAGTTTGCCTACCTCGACCGCCGCAACTGTTGCACTTCCAGTTAAGTATTCTTACCTACCTAATCTTAAGTTGCACAACTATTGCTTTCTTGTCCTTTCACACCATTTCAGCGCAACGTTATTTCCTAACCCCCTCAGGGCTAGGGGCGGCTTACATGTCCAAGTGCACAGTGTGACAAGGAATACTACTCTTTGGAATACTGCTGAATAAAACATGAAGATGATTTCTCAATTTTGAGGAACATAGCAGCTGGAGTAACCTATGGAAGTGCTCTTGGACCGGTTTTGTACCTTCTGTACACAAGGGAATGTAGGAGCCTGAATTGGTTTCAATTCGACTCAGTGTTGGTAATTCTATAAGAATTTATCGCATTTTTACCAAATTTATCAATTTAGGCGCCACATTAGTATGCTCCAACCCCACCAAATTCTGAGGGCAATTTGACCATGGGAGTCAGGTTCGTTCGAAAGAAAAAATTTTGTTTGAAAGCGTCCGCTTTCAAATAACATGACGCTTGATCACAACACAACGTCATAATGCTTGACAATCCATCTCTACATAACGTCTGTACACTTGTTTACTTCTCAACAGTTGAGTAAATTTACAGCAATGTCCGTTATGTACTCCATGAAAGTATCAGAGTTGGTCAAGAAATCAGAAAAATTGAATAACGCTAAAAACCATAAACTCTATACGGACTTTTGAACGAACTTAGTTGATTAATCGGTGCCCCACAAGAAGGAACGGCTATTATCATTAAAACCTCATTTTCCATAAAAATGACGTTATGATTGAGTGACACCCTCGAAATACTTTTTCGTTAGGCCTGAAGTGGTTTTCTTTTCTTGAAGATTTGAATTCAGAATGATCTGAAACGGATTGGTAAGAGGTTATTTTTTCCTCTGTCGTTTGTAGTCCCCATCAACCCAAATTAATCGCACAAGGTCGCCCAAGTCTTACTGTACGACGTCCTCAAAAGGACAAGGCTAGTCGAAACTTAGAAAAAACTCATTGTAGGAGAGTGGAGTAAATTCCAGGATGGAACTTTCATCTATTAATGTAATGTAGGAGCCGGATGTAGTTTTTCTGTGGGTTCGAGGTTTACTTACTTACTTACTGCAGAGCGCTACAGGCCGGTGTGGCCCCTGGCTTCCCGTACTCCCAATCTCCACCTTTCTCGGTCTGCGGTCTGCGATCTCCTCATTCCCACGGTCTGCAGGTCTCGCGACACCTCATCGAGCCATCGATTCTGGGGTCTTCCTCTTCTCCTCCTCGTCTCAATCCTCTCCTCCTCGTCTTCAGCATTGATTTGGGCCCCCGATCCACACTCATTCTATCAACATGCCCAAGCCACCTCAATCTACCAGCCTTGATGAACCTGACAATATCCTCACTCTCCAGAATTGCCTCAATCTCGTAATTGTTCCTCATCCTCCATCCCGGACCATCACGAACCCCTCCATATATCTTCCTTATTATTTTCCTTTCAAAAACTCGTAGTCTCCTTTCGTCTTCCACCCGCAAAGTTCAAGTTTCACTTCCAAAACATACGACAGGGCGCACCAGAGTTTTGTACAGACGGAGTTTTGTGGTTCTCGAGAGTAGACACGAGGAAAACAATTTAATGTTTGCAAAATATGCTCTATTGCCAGCCATGAGCCTCAACTTGATCTCACTCCGGACTAAATTCTGGCAGTTCAGTGCACTGCCAAGGTAACGGAAGGATTCCACACCTTGGAACTCATAACCGTCCAGAGTGATACTCTGCCGAGGACCGGGAGCTACGGACGGGGATATCATCTTCAGGTACTTTGTTTTTTCCTGGTTTATCTTGAGTCCCATACGGTTCCCCTCCTCACATATCAATTGAAAGGCTTCCAGGAGGGCATTCTGGCTGCGGGCTAGGACGGCGATTGGGTTCGAGGTTTACAATCCAAATAAATCCACTACGGCAGACACATATCACGTTTATTTTACATAACTGGTTCAAGGTTATACATAATTGGAGTGAGAAAAAAATGCACTTTTAACATCTTTAACCAAGACATCTGTAGGGTAGAAACATTAACGAGTAGACCGAAATAAATAATCTATTGTAATTCCTTCAAATGCCAAATGTAAGACAATATGTAACATTTCCTGTCAATTAAACTACTTACAATATATTCCAGACACGAAAAAAAACTAAGGTACTCCAACATAATTCTATTTCATACAATAGTAAAATGAGTTTAGATACAAAAGCCACTAATCAAAAAATTGACAAACAGCCACTCTCAGTATAAAAAAAGGAGAACAATTTCATTAAATTAAATATGAGCTTCAAAATTTTATACAAACAAATTTACACAAAAAATTTTGTACAAAACCGAAAGTTATTAAAAAGATGACCGGCGACTATTCGTTCGAACAGTATATAAAGATATCCGTAATACGATGGATTGAACGATACCCATTTTATTAGTCGTCGGGAGATCGACTATAGACTGCCCCAAATTTAGACATGTATTTCCTAATGAAGTCTCTAGCTTTATGCTTCACGTTATCGTTGCATTGCAAATCCTCGATTGAGGCGATATGTCTGAGTTCTTTAACCATGACGAAGTGAGTTAACTGAAAAAGAATAACAATTTATGTAAATTAATAATTCGTAACGGTTGAGCAGGTAAGCACAAAGAGAAGACAAATGAAACACGACGGAGGGACTAAGGAGAAAACAAAGTTAATATTAATATTATATAATTCTAAATGTTGAATATTTCATATTTATGACAATGATTTTGGAAGTCAGTCCCCCCTTCATACTCAACTGTCGTTCAGAAAACATTTTGTTTCATGTGAGTAGAATGGAAGTTGCAATAGATGCGAGCCCCAAAGCCCTCAAAACGCATTCCAACCTTTGGGGTGGAATGAGGCTTTCGTAGCACTGTCGGAGTTCTTAAAAAAAGTTCTCCAAAATCAAAATTTTCACTCGCGTTTTGCGTTTTAGACCTTTCTGAACAATTTTGGTTCCGTGTCTGTCTTTCATGAAATCCTTGTAACGGGCATAACTATACGAAGTTATTGTCCGATTTCTATGAAATTTTCAGGGATTGTGCGGGTTAGTGTGTAGACGGTCCCCTATGAAAATCATCATCCCCGGACTGATAGTAGCCGCTGCGCATGCGCAAACGTGAATTTCCTGGGGAGCGAGTGGTTCCCCCAGTCTCCACCAGGGATTCCTTACGCAGCATCTTGTGTTCGCCGGTGCTACTTTGCGAGGCACACAAGTGCCGTGTCAAGAACTCCACATCCGCTGGACCGGATGGTGTTTCTGCCCGTCGCTGGAATAAAGCACCCAATACGATTAAGCTGCTCATCCTCAACCTGCTCATGCTTGCGGGAAGACCCCCGAAAGCGTTAACCCGTAACCGTACCGTATTTATTCCCAAGAAAGGGGGAAGTGGGCCTGGAGGCTATCGACCGATTTCAGTGTCCTCAGTAGTCTTCCGCCACTTCCAAAAAGTACTGGCATCTCGCCTCCAGGTGGCTGGTGTCATTGGTGACGTCCAGAGAGCGTTTTGGCCAGCGGATGGCACGGCGGAGAACCTAACAATTCTCCAAACTGCCATCTCGCTGGCCCGTATTAAACGCCGGCAACTCCATCTCACCACTCTGGATGTCGCTAAGGCCTTTGACACAGTCAGTCACCTTGCCCTGACCGATTGCCTTCGTGGTGTCGGGGCCCCATCTCGATTAATTGAGTATGTGGCCTGTCTGTACCATGAAGGCGTGACGGTCCTCGAGGCAGGAGGTGAGGTGTCAGGGGATGTACGGATAGGGCGTGGGGTACGCCAGGGGGATCCCCTATCACCACTCCTCTTTAACCTGGTCGTGGATACGGCCTTGGGTAAGCTGCCCACAGAAGTAGGGTTTGATCTCGCCCCTGGGGTGCGAGTAGGAGCATTGGCCTTTGCTGATGATGTTATCCTACTCACAGAAACCGGCGAGGGCTTGCAGATTGCCCTCAATGCATTTGCTAAGCAGCTATCCAGGTGTGGACTCGTGATCAACCCCGATAAATGTGGGTCGGTCTCCTTGGTCCCGTCGGGTCGCCAACATAAAGTGAAGGTTGTGGATGGGGGTTTTGTCATAGGACAAGCCCCCATTCCTTCTCGATCTGTGTTGGAGGTCTGGTTCGACTTCATGGGGGTGGCCACCATTACTGCCAGCCGTGTGGACCTTGGTAGGGCACTAGCCTGCATCACCAAGGCTCCATTGAAGCGGCAGCAGAGGCTGCGCCTCCTCCGCACGTACTTACTGCCGAAGCTAACTTATGGGTTAGTCTTCGGTAGGCTTATGGCGGGGAGGCTGCAGGAATTAGATCGAGAAGTCCGCTCTGCTGTGTGCTCTTGGCTGAGGTTCCCACCTGGTGTCCCAAGTGCCTATATCCATGCACCGGTCAAATCCAGTGGGCTTGGCATTGTGTCTCTCTCTGCATGTATCCCTTCTATGCGCCGCCAGCGCCTGCTAGCCCTTCAGGGGTCGAGCTGGGAGGTTGCCCGTGTTGCTGCTGGTCTTGATTTTGTCAAGCAGCAGTTGGCATGGTTCGACCGAGCAACACCATCTGCTCCAAAACCCAGTTCGTCTGCTGAGTTTGCTGCTGCCCTGCATGAGTCAGTAGATGGTAAAGAACTCCGACAGTGCTCCGAAAGCCTTATCTCATCCCAATGGGTGGATTGGGCTTCGGAGGGCATTGGGGCCCGCGACTACCGGAACTTCCACGCCGTCCGCATGGCAACACTGCCAACAGTGGTACAGTGTTCTAGGGGTAGTCGTGGGATGACAGATACCCTTTGCCGTGCCTGTCGGAGTGGAAATGAACACCTGTATCATGTAGTGCAGCAGTGTCCACGAACTCATGGGGGCCGCATCCAACGTCATGATGCGGTCGCCAAGCAGATAGCAGGTGCCTTGTCATCCAGCAGCTGGGATGTTGAAAGGGAGAGATTATACCACATGCCAAGTGACCAGGGCAAGAAGCCTGACATTGTTGCTGTCAAGCCCGACAGGTCTTGCATTATCCTGGATGTCCAGGTTGTTAATGGCAGCATGGACATGAAGCAGACCTGGCGGGCTAAGATAAGAAAGTATGATAGAGATGATTTACGGCAAGCAGTGTCAGAGCTAAAAGGAGTGGAACCCAACAACATCAGGGTGATGGCTGCAACCTTGTCGTGGCGCGGAGTGTGGTGCGGGAAAAGTGCCACGGAGTTGCGTGAGTTGGGCATCTCGGTAGGCGTACTCCGTGGTGTCACCGGACGCATCTTGCTCGGCTCATATTTGAACTGGTGGTCGTTTTATAGAGGCACTTCCCTTCATCCCTCTCTCCCACCCCCACCTTCCTCATCTTCCCTAATCCCGAGGGCCAGCGTCGGGTGAGTCCTGGGCGTTCTCCCCATTATATTTTATTTATTTATTTATTTTGTTTTATGGCGTGCCCCCTCCGTCAGAGAGACCTTTAGTCTTTGAGGGGAGATTAAAAAAAAATATAAAAAAAATAAAAAAACAGCCATAGTTTCTACATTTTCTACCCGATTTCGATGACATTTTCAGGGATGTTACAGATTAGTATTTAGATAGTCCCCTATGAAAATCACCACCTTCAGACTGATAGTAGCCGCTGCGCATGCGCAAACGTGAATTCCTTGTAACGGCCATAACTTCCACATTTTCTACCAGATTTCGATGACATTTTCAGCGATTATGCAGATAAGGTTTTAGATGGTCCCCAATAAAAAACGGACCTTAAAATTGACAGTAGCCTCTGTGCATGCGCAAACGTTGAATCCTTGTAACAGCTTACATTTTTCATCCGATTTTGATGAAATAAGGAATTTCACCATGTCGGAATTTCCGATTTTTGACCCCAAAATAGGATTCAGCACTTCGAAAACCTCCCTTCCTAATTTACTAATAAACAAAACAGTGTAGAAAATATGAACGTTTAAAAAAACCGGGAGGATGACGTCATCCTGGAATAGTTCATGTATGGCCGCTTGAAACGCTGAGATCGAAAAATCTATAGTCCTCAGATGTAACAATTCACAAAACCAGTTAAGTTCGAAATCGAAAAACTGAAGGAAAAAAAGTGGGTGTGGCACATAGCTTCCTCGTATCCATAACCCGATTATATAGATGATCCAATGCATAGTAGTTAATCTCAAAACACCAATCTCTAAGTACCTTCCACTACCCTCATAGGGGACCACCTACACGCTAATCTGGACAATCCTAGAAAATTTCATCCAATTCGGATGAAAAATGATGTTATGGCTGTTACAAGGATTTCACGTATGCGCATGGGCGGCGGCTTCTGTAAATTTTAAGGCCTTGATTTTCATTGGGGACCATCTACAACCTAATCCGCATAATCCCTGAAAATTTCATCGAAATCGGGTAGAAAATGTAGAAGTTATGGCCGTTACAAGGAAATTCACGTTTGCGCATGTGCAGTGGCTAATATCAGTCCAAAGGTGATGATTTTCATAGGGGACCTTCTACACACCAACCCGCACAATCCCTGAAAATTTCATAGAAATCGGACAATAACTTCGTATAGTTATGCCCGTTACAAGGATTTCATGACAGACAGACAGACACGGAACCAAAATTGTTCAGAGAGGTCTAAAACGCAAAACGCGAGTGAAGATTTTGATTTTGGAGAACTTTTTTTTCGTCCTTGAAAAGTGAAAACAAAGCTTCCGCTAGATTGGTAGACTCGGAAGCAATAGAAAAAGCAAGATGGGAAAAATTAGGTTTTCCCTGTTTTTGTTTGATAACTTCCCTCTTAGATTACACGATTTTGTCATACCAATGGGCAACAGTGGGAGGAGACGGCGATCCGAACAGCCAATCAACGAGCGTTTCCGCTTCACGTTGAAGAGGTCCGTTTTCCCGGTTATTTTTTGAAATCATAAATTTTGATAGTCTCCCAAAAATAACAGAAGTCTTATTTTCCGAAATCAAACCGATTTTCATCTATCTCACAACATTAACTATTCAGGAAAAATGCAAACAGAATTCGGTGAAATTCCTCATTTCCCAGCATTGTTCAGATTAGTATGTAGATGGTCCTCTATGAAAATCATCTCCCCCAGACTAATAATAGTTGCTGCGCATGCGCAAACGTGGATTCCTTGTAACAGCCATAACTTCTACATTTTCGAAATATCTCAGGATTATCCAGATTAGCGTGAAGATGATCCCCTATGAGGGTAGTAAAAGGTACATAGAGATTGATGTTTTGAGATTAACTACTATGCATCGGATCATCTATACAATCGGGTTATGGATACGAGGAAGCTATGTGCCACACCCACTTGGCAGACTTTTTTTCTAGCAGTTGACTGTGCTGTGGAGTCCCACTTTTGGGAATGGTACGAGGCGGCGTCAGCATCAACAATGTATGTGTCAAAAAACGCCGGCCTCGCACTATCCCAAAGAAAGTTAAAATACCATATTTAAACGACAATGGGATAGTTGCATGGGTCGGAATTTCGTGTTTTTGACTTCAGATTCGAATCTAGCGCACTTAAAAACGTATATGGACCAGTTTTCAGTTCGAAATTCCATTTAGTTTAGCCGTATTTCAATAAAAAAGTACCATCCTTTTTAGTGTTGGCGGGCCACACCTCTTACGTCATCCCTAAACGAGAATCTCACGATAGAGTGCGTTGAGATCACTGCAATCGAGGACAATTCGAGTCAGAAACATTGAAATGTACTTGCAAAATGATGGTGATGATTAAAAAAACTTTGAAATATATTTTTCAGGTTTTTTATGTTTGAATTAATCGTTTAAATTTAAAATTTTGAAGCATAATTTTGGCTGTTTTGCTGATGCCCGGGGGGCACATCGGCGCGGGGTACTTCGATTAACCCAGTTGCTTTAACGGTCATAGTTATCACGTTATCAGTTTTTCGGGTGGCCCTTTCTCGTAGTGCAATCCGAGTTGTTAGTTGTTATAGTTTACACCAGTATTTACCATAATTTATTAGTTGATTGGTTTGGAAAAGATAATGTTCACTGTAAAGTTTCAAGAAGCTTTTAATAAACGCTTGCATACGAGTCTGCAACACATGTCTTCACTTTTTCCCACTACCTACCCAATCTGCTTTCGAATGTTGTTGATAGTTATTTTAACTCAGGGGTAGGTATATCTCATTTTCTTCCGTAAGTACAATGGTTTTGGCAGTATATCATTTATGCGTAAATGTAGGGCTTTCCAACGAATGGTGAACGATTTTTCTACGAACGCGAATGACGAAGATAAAGTTCGATAGGAACAACTTGGCTGTAAGTAGAAATCATCAGAAAAACAACCGTAACTTTTTTTTCGTTTATGTGCCAAAGTATTGACATAAAATGTCAATATGCCAAAAAGGAGAGCCATCGACTAGAGTTTCGAGGTAGCTTCCCTGGAAAATATTCCGTACATAAATATTGGCATGTTGTACGATTTTTACGTCAATAACAACAAGTTCGTCAGCGCCGAAATAAAAGGAGCCAATAATGTGAGGTAAGTTGACACTTTTATAGTAAAAGGTCAGTTGTAATTGTGATTTCTTGAGTGTAGTACTTCTTCATCCAAATGGTTGCTCATTTATTGGAAGTTTCATTGTAGTGTCATTATCCTGTACAACGTAGTACCAATGAGTGTTTGTAAATTGTTAAATAAAACGATGTTGGTTATGTCCAACTTAGAAGAATCTAGCAAATTTGCGAGGTTGTGGCTCGAGTAACACCAGAACACCGCATTTCTTCACAACCATATGAGGTTTAAGTTACAGTGGAGGGAATGCCAGTAGGAAACAAAATCTTTGATGCAACATGTTTCGATTGCACAGCTAGCAAAATTCAGTATGAAAGCACCACAAAGTGTGAGTGATTCTCCAATTTTATTGCCACAAACGAACGTAAACAAACCCAACAGAGGGTTGCTATCAAAGGACCCCCCGGGCAAAGGAAGGGGTCTCTTGGCCCCCTTCACACCCGTGACGTGGCCCCCACCCTGCAGTGTCCAATCCGTGTGTAGGTTTTCCCGCCTGAATCCGAAATCCCGTTTTTCGAAAAAATCTCTAAATTTTTTGGAAGCGTTTCCGGGAGTTTTATTTGCAGATTCGTACTTCAATAGAGATTCTCTACACAGAAAAAATACAAAAAAATATCATGCAACTACCCCATTCCCCAATGTACCCCAGCTCAACACATCGTCGTTTAAAAACCAGCATCGCACATCTAAAATTTCTCAAAATTAAGGTTTAAAACTCACTTTTCTGGCAAGATGTTTGAAATCTTCAGTGTTCACTATACGACCCACTTTGCAGTCTGCTTTCCGATAAGGATTGAGTAGCGTAACTATGACGGTAGCCATCTGTACCCGAAACTTGTCCTTGATTTTTCTCGATGGTCCAGAAGACGTGTCCGCCTCACATGTCTTAGCCTTCTTCTTAATTTTACCTGAAAACCGTAAAGAGTGAAAATTACTAGGAGTAAACTATAATCATTGTAGTTATTGGTAAAATTATTGCACCCGTGGGACTTGTAAATTAATGTTATCACAAAGTTCATAAAATATACGTGCAAAAACGGATTCAAATCGAAATTGCAAAAGTGAATGATTTGTTTTTTTAAGCCAACTTTTATTTATCCAATTTTGATGCAATTTTCTTTTTTCATTCTCTAGGTTGAAGTAATTGTGAAGCCCATCCCTTCTTGAGATCGGTGGCTTCGAAGTTGATTTGTTGAGGCTGGCGAGCATCGCCCATTTTTTAGACAAAACGTGGCTAATGGCGGCGGCGTTTTGGGGTTCGCGGCGACCTGCACCAGCGACGCGACAACTTTTTGGTTTTACGGCGGAAAAATTAGGCTGAATTCACACTGCCCGCGATGCGATGCGATGCGAAGCGAAGCGAATGGAGGCGCGAACTTCCAAGCGATGCGATGCGATGATGTGTTCACACTGCTAGCGATTACAGGCGAGCGAGTAGACCAGTCGAGTATTTGGTGTCCCGGAAATATGTTCCCATTTAACTCTGTTAATTCCTTTTTATTAGAGTCTAGTACGTTGAAAATTAAAAGAAAGTGGGTTCATGAAGTGAATCAGCCAAGATGTGCGTTAGGTGAATATCACCATTTGTACCCTCAACTGCGAGAGGATGAAGAGCGGTTTTGGAGGTATTTCAGGATGAGCTCAAACACTTTTGACTATATTTTATCCCAGATTTCAAATGCAGTGCAGAAGCAGGACACTAATTTCAGGATGGCCATACTGGCAGAAGAAAAGCTTATGGTCACAATTAGGTGAGTAAGACATTTTTAATTATAAAGTTTAGTCAATGTATTTTTAAGAGCTGAAATGCAACAAGTTCAACAAAAAAAACTCGGCGCATTGCGCCCTCAACCCTTTCTACACCCCCTAGTTGATTCTTTCTCCATACTCTGTATGAAATTACAAAAAGTCCATTCATGCAGCATGAATATTAATGAGCGAATTTTCAAAGAAATCTTTCAGTTAAAACTATGGTTAAGGGAAGAAAAAATTGTGTTAACCAATCATTTTAGATACCTAGGTTTTTTAGTTTTAAATCAAACCAAATGCGCCCCCATTTATTTATTTTTTTTGAGAAATATGTTTTTTTAAATAAGTACCTATATGATTTTTAGAAAAACTTAAGGAATTGTTTCAGAATGTGCCAAAATGAATTTCAGTGAAGAAAATGTTCATTCTGAAAATTTTGAGGCCATTGCAATAGCTTCATTTTTCTTCGAAAATTCGCTAAAAACACAGAATGTATTTATCGGTATCGTACGTCTGTTTTACGTTACATAATTTCTCCGTGGAGATTTCCAGTTGGTCATTGCAAAAACACATTCTAAGTTAAAATGTAGTAGACAAAAGTAGGTACGAAAATTTACTCAATGTAAGTAACATATTTTATTATACAAGTTAGTTTTGTCAGACTGTAAAATTGTCGCGAAATCTATTACTCGCACGAATCGCTCGCTTCAAATCGCAACGTTCCTTGTGATTGCGAGAGGCCACTCGCACGAAATCGCTCGCAACCGCCCTCTACCGCTCGCAGTGTGAACACCCGTCGCCTCCTCCCATTTAAAAACCTTACTCGCGCGGCGTTTTGTCTTTTTCGCGCGTAATCGCATCGCTTCGCTTCGCTCAAATCGCGAGCAGTGTGAAAGCCGCCATTCTCGGTTTTTTAATGAGTATACACTCGATTGTTAACGAAGCGTTTTATCGCAATATTATTAAAGCGATTTTAACTAATTTTTTTCTTCTGACACCATGTAAAGTTTGGTAAGATGGGAGACGAAATAATTAGACAAGGTTGCGAGATAGACTGACTTTATTAGGTAGGTGTCCCCCCCTGGACAAGACGAAGACGTTTATAGTGTGACGTCAACATCACAGTATCATCAAAAATTAACTTCCCTCGACCGGGGATCTATCTCCAATCTTTCCGACTAAATTATATTTACAATCCTGACTTTACCACTGTGCCAAGGAAGTGAATAGATAGAAGTGCGAAGAGGTAGCTGATCACAGCACCTCTCTCCCGTTAGGGGAATCTTAGGTCCTCAGTTACCTAGTCAGGAAGGTGAGGGCTTTTGGCCGGCTTTTCACAACCCAGTGAGAACGCTCTACTGACTTTAGAGTTATTTCTTTGGAGATTATTCCTTCCTTCACGGTGTACCGTGAATTTATTCATAAGTCTCGCTACCTTCATATTAACGCAGTTTTCGGTGCTGTCCGTTCCGTTCTTCCGCCAGATGGCATTCACGGATGAATTTAGTGCAAATTAGTACATCCCGTCGAGTGCTGCTACCTGTAGGAGAGGAGGACAAAATCTCAGCTTCAACGGTCCTTTCGCCCTTCTTTGTTCGCCATTGCCGAATGCGTACCGCGCTGTCGTCCTTTCGTCCTATCATCATCCGATATTAATTTTATTCCTTGTTGGAAATCTATTTCGTCGGATCTGTCATCTTTAGCTGCTTTCGCCAGTGGGATGAGCATTCACTGTCAGCAGCTCTTCACCACCGTTTTGCTTCTCGGAAGTCTACCTTCGTCCGTTCGTCATTTCGCTGAAGTCATTCGCTGTTCGCGATAATATTACCGTCTCCGTGAGTCTTCGCCGTGGATGCCAATGCCGAGCGACCTAAACTTCCCGTACTGTTTTAGGGTGGAGCCTGAATCCAAATTTCCTGATCGTCAGAACTCGACAATTTCAGATCACAAAAAGTACCACCTTCCACTTCAGAGGATCCCGTCCTTCCCATTCTGAATCAGATCTGCTAAGTACCTACTACAAGTACCCAAAGGGTCTAGGGCTACATTTCATTTATTTCGTTCGACGGCCGATCGACATTTTTAGTACCTATAACAACTATAGTATCGTGGTTATACCTGTGACAAGTCCGTCCCTGAATTTCGAGTCCAGTATCGACTTTATTATAGTTTTTTTTTGTTCAAATTTATTTTGGCTTAAAAAGCGTTGCGTTCAATTGCTTGTTTTTCTCATACTTCTTCTCGTTCATCTTCTTTTGTTCATACACTATGGGTTCATCCCCACTTTATTAAAATTTTAGCCCCTTTATTGTCACAACGGGGCAGGGGACCTGCTCTCCTCAATGTTTGTCCGAATAGGCAGTGGCTCGACTCGTGTCTTGGAGTTTTGGGTGTGGAGGAGTTGTTTTGATGACATAACAGTAATCATGTCCTTAGAGAATGCTGAGGAGCCCTTTCGGGTCCGTACTGACTGCGCCACTTTGCAGTATCATCAAAAATTAACTTCTCTCGACCGGGGATCGAACTCCAATCTTTCAGACTAAACCATACATTCCTGAGTCGAACACTTCACGTACGTGCAAAGGATGTAAATGGACGGAAATGCGAAGAGGTAGCAGGTCACAACATAATGACTTCTAAAATTTGGTAAATTTCAAGTTTCATTACCAGTTTTACATTTTATGATTTTAATGTAATAGCTGATGCCACAAGGGAATTATGAAGGTATACACAACCAATATTCAAGTCTTGGTGGGTACCTTACTTAGCACTAAATGTACATCTAGAAGAACTCAAGATCTTTTAATTATTTAGACTTTGAAACACAATTTTGTATGGAGAATGGAAGGGGGAACGAATTGTTCCGATCTCTGTTTGACTGACGGTTTCATTATTAAAATAAAAAAATAAAAAAACTAACCTGACAGTGCAGCAGCAGCTTTAGCTTTTGCTCTTGCTTTCTGCCTCGCCAGCTTCATCTTCGTTTCCTTTATTTTGGATTTCTTGATGCCTTTCCTGTAGTCCTCTTCTTCGTCTCTAGGCTGTAAAAGAGGAAAAAATGTTAATTATTTGATCAGGTACTTGAATCACTAGAAGTTTCTAGGGGGATGTCCAGGACCTGCCCACTACAAACTTGTTCAAGGTCAAATGCTTGTCTGGCGGATTTAACCACTCAGTAGTTGACATGGAACAGAATGTACTTTTACCTGCCAACTACTAAGGCGCGGATGCATCTGCGCCTTATATTCTATACGAGGATGCTTATCTACGATTTATTTACACATCTATGTCTTTGAAACAACTAAATATCGAATTTAAAGTTAAAAAGATAAGTGATAAAGTGTATAAAAACACTTCATAATTGCTTTGTGCCTCGGGAACCACGCCCGGCAGATGACCAATGAACACTGATAAAAACAAATGATAGCAACCACCAACTCCTCGACTGAAATGTTAATATTGCCCTATGGGTTCATTGCCACAACTGAAGCCAGGAAAAAGGTATGAACCAACTACTACTATCCTTCCACAGCCTTCGAAAGTCAGCTTAAATAGTAGGCAGAGCGCGGATGGATCCGCTCTAGTAGTTGGCAAGGGCGCAAATGCGCAGATGAATCCGCGTTAGCAGTGAAAATATTAAGCGGCCTACAAAAAGCTCCCCATGTACGAGTGTGAGGGCAATATAAGTCCAGAGGCATGAAAAATCAAATACAAGCCATCATATACCTGCTCATGGTAATCAGCAATAAACAAAATTTTCTTACACTAATGATATTGACAGTAACGAGCCCTTCTCTCTTCTTCTTGAGAGCTGGTTCAGAGGGATCCAATAAGGGGTTGATATCAGTCGAATTAACCTCCATCAAAGTGTCCTCTAACTGCGTTTCTACCACTTCTGTTTGAGCAGGCATCAGTTCCTCTTGTGCTTTCCGCCTCGCTTCTGCCAGCAGGTGGTCGTCGTAATCTTCATCGTCTTCCTCGTCCTCCTGTAGTATTCATAATTACACGAACGTTTTATCGTTTTCAATTGTTAGATTTCAACAATCCCGGCATCCAGATTGTTTAATAAGGATCCCAGGAATTAGTATCAAATAAACCTACTACTCATAGACTAGTATACATGAATAAAAGATGATTCTTTTCACGAAGAGAAGGAAAGAAATGGTGGGATTCTCCAATTTCTCTTCAGAAAGACTGAATTCATTCCAATGTTCCTCACAGAAAAATTTCTTGTAGTTCAACTACCAATCTCCAATTTGGATACCACTTTTTGCGCACTACATGAATGAAGAGTGGTGTGAATTGATGCCTCTTATAGGATTGAACACGCTCTTTGAGTGGCTCGTGAACTATCACACATTATTATTAAGATTTTGCTCTCAAAACTGAGGATGAGTGTCGATTTATCGGTTTTGTTAACTAATCGATGTCAGCAAGCTGGTTTTCATTGTACATAATTTTTTACGAACCTTCTGAGAAATAATCTTTCAATGTCTGCCCCGATTAATTGGTGAATCGATAATCCGTTGTTTCCATTAATCGATGTTTTGTTGGTCGGTACCCAGGGTGAATAGAGGAGAGGTCTAGCTCCATGGTTGGGAAGGGCGTGATGTTACTCAGGCGCTCCAGCCAGTCTCCCAGAAATTTTGTACTTCAACCAGCAAATTGTGATGGGATTTGAAAAAAAAAAATTACGAAAAATTCGCCGGCATTGTTTGTTTAGGAGCATTTTGAATACTTTGTTATCTGAGGCAAAACTTATGAAAGCAAATGTTGGACCGGTTTTGATAGAAACTCGTAATTTCACTAGAATTTTGTTTTTTAGAGGTTATTCAATCATTTCTTGTCTGTTTGTGGTCAATCTTGACCTAAGTAATACTCGTACTACAAAATCATTTAATTTCTACGAATGTTTCTGAATTGAAGAAAGTCGCGTTCAAAAACAGAAACCGAAATGTACCGGAGACAGCGGAATGATGGCAGAAGTAACGGGCGGCAGACAAATAATTAGGTTCTATAGCAACCAATTCAGTACAAATTAACACGAGATACGAATGATTGTGGTTAGTCGACTGTATTTCATTTATTCATTTGTTTTAGTTAGGTAACTAGAGATGAAATATTTAGACTTGCGAATAGAAATAGGATTTATAAAATAAAACATAGGATTTGTACACATGAAAAACCCCTTTTTTTCGACAGAAAAGACCTTTTTTGTTTTACTGTCTTTTGAAATGAATTACATTTGAGATATTGGCCCACGCGTTGGACTGAAACTTGAATATCGACAATATCGATAGTTTAACATCACTAGCGCAAGTTCAACAATATCGATAGTTTTGGATTATCGGAAACGAACGATATATTGTAACTATCGACGATTCTTACGAGCTCACATCGATCATTATAATAGTAAGTGCATAGGTGGGAATGACAATAATTTCATTTTCTTTTTTGGCCCTTGACGGAAAATTTCCAAACATCAAATTTGGGACTCACGATGTTTTCTAGATTAAATAGGAAGAAGTTGCATTTTGAGGCAACAACAGGTAATGTAAATAAACATACCCAATACCCTAATGATAACAGGTAGACAGAAAGAACTGTCGAAAAGATTGACAGTTATTAAAAAACAATCGATAGTATCGATATTTCGAACTATCGATGGTTTAGCTCCACTACTTTACGCATGACAGAAGGAGCTTGCTGGCTGGGGTGGCTGATCAGAAGGTGGGGGAAGCGGAATGCCTTCAAGTCCCCTCTATGATCTTCTATTCTCACTGGTCGAAACACTGGTGACGTCATGCCAAGCATGAGCTACTCAGCTTGATTGGTACCCATACCCACTCCTACTCGAAACTTTGCAGAATGAGACCTTTGAATCCAATTTCCTAGGATGCAATCAGATCTCAGTTTCATGTTTTCACACTTTCACACTCGTTGCTGGATCGTCTCTTCTTCCAAACTGGCCTATTCCAGTTGTACTTGGCGTCCCGCAGGAGAGGAAACACAGGAAACTGAGATCCACGTGGCAGGTGTTGAACAAATCACTCGCACCAAAAGTTTGTTCAGTGACTTACATTAAAAGATGACTGTGGCAAAACTGTGCCATACAAATGCTGCGAATCTTCTAATATTTGCAATCCGTCAAACAGTTTTGGTGCAACTTGCCACAATGCGCCCGACTCGTCTGAATCCAAAAGCGAACAATCTAAATTCTGCTGCATGTGGGATTTTGAGACTCTTGACAAATCCGTTTTCAACCGCTTGAAAAAAAATACTTAGGCTGGCATCACAATACAAAAATGTGAACTTATAAGGGAAAGGTCACGTACGCAAGATTAGACAGTGGCTAATACAATAGGGTGTGTTTATTGTTATTTTTAATTTAAGGTAGACCTTATTCTGAGAATTTTGGCACCAACCGCGACCTTCTAGCGTGTGTAAATCTTTTCCTATGAATTTTTAAAGTTTCGACCGTTTATGACGTCACAGTGGGCTGGGGGGTCCCGCCCAGGCAAGATGGGCGCATGACGTCATAAACGGTCGAAACTTTGAAAAATCATAGAAACAGATCTACTCATCCAAAAAGAGAATGGATGGTGTCAAAATTCTCAGGATGTAGTCTACTTTCGATTAAAAATCGAAAAAAAAATCAAGGCGCACCCCCCATTACAACACACGGAAGAATGAACAACTGGATAATTGATAGCATCGCCATCCATACTTCCTAATGCATCAAAATGTTGAACAAGCTGCCTCAAAACCTAATTAGAATTGATACACTAAAGAAAGAAAATTGAGTTGAAATTGAATTGAATTTACACAAAGAGTTGGCTGGCTGGTGAGTTCCGGGATGGAGAGCAGATTTGGTACTCATTTTATCCGGTCTATAACTGTTCACTATAATTGTAAGTCCTTTCTTCGTTCAAAGTGGGGGGGGGGATAGATTTCGGTAATATCCTCGTAATTAATTGTTTATTGGAAGTTAAAAGTGCACTTTCATTGAGACATCATTGTCAGAACACTGTCAGATAAAATCTGATAAAAATATAAATACATATATAAAAACCACTGTCAGTCGCTCACGCTGACAAAGTCTCATGTTTCTCCCTGGGAAACCGAATCGTTGCAATGGGGGGTTCGCCTTGATTTTTTTTTTTTTTTTAGATTTTTAATCGAAAGTAGACTACAGCCTGAGAATTTTGGCACCAACCGCGACCTTCTAGCGTGAGTAGATCTGTTTCTATGATTTTTCAAAGTTTCGAATGTTTATGACGTCACGCGCCCCTCTCGCCTGGGCGGGACCCCCCAGCCCACTGTGACGTCATAAACGGTCGAAACTTTAAAAATTCATAGGAAAAGATATACACATGCTAGAAGGTCGCAGTTGGTCCCAAAATCCTCAGGATGAGGTCTACCTTAGTGAAGGAAACTCTTCTTATCCAGTCATTCCCCAATATTAATTCGCCGGATAACCGATAGATGGAGTAGGCATCCAGTCAGGACATGCTCGCACCTTACCGTTTGATATCAGTTGATAGGCAGCAGTATAGTTAATGAAGGCGTGCAAGCCGTTTGTCCTCCCGCAGAATCTCGATTTTCATTCTTTTTGAATTCGCTAAAGTGCTCATTTGCCATATTAGTTCAGTATCACCCCTCTCAAAACATTTATATTGGCTCGGACTTATCATCCACGAAGTTTCTTCGAAGTTCTTCGCATTTTCTCAGCACGAGAAGCTACCAGGGGGCCCCCGACTCGTCGCATCGAAGGTAGGAATTTTTCCTCATTATTAAGTCAGAGCCAATTTTCCAATTGATTTGTTTTCCCGCTTTAAAACCTATTATTGTTTTGTTAATTAAATACCCCCCCTACATTTCATGGTCCTTCGATCTGCGGATATTACAGTAAATTGTACAGTAAATTCTTTCCATAAAATAGATAGATATTGAAACTTTGTTCGTTGACCGCATTTTCTCAACTTTTTGCTATAATTCCCTACTAGGTTTGTAGTAACTTGCGCTATTCAGTTCCTATCTCTTTGCCCTTTATTACCTTCATCCTATTACCTTTGTTCGTATTCCCCATGGCCGAAAATACTAAAAGTAGAGTCGATTCACTCGAGCGTAGACGACAGAAGTACCTACTACGTCTTACAACTCTCTACGAAATCAGCAAAAAATGCAAGGATGCCATTTTTAGGAAACAGCAACCCGCACCCAATGATACTGAAGCATTCATATCTCGCTATAAAAATCTCGAAATTGATTTCAAAATTTTTGATGAGTTGAGTGATGAGATCGGCGATCTCAATTCCGTCTTAGATGTTGAGAATCAGATCGATGTTGTAACCCCATACACCAAGTACGAAGAGATGTACTTCGCAGTTCAATCTGTTTCACGTTCTATGTTGTTCACGAACCCTCCGCAACCGCCCCCACAACCCTCAGGTTCTACTAACCAGGAACCTCCTTCCCCGAAATGTCGTCTACCTAAAATAGAAATCGAACCATTTGATGGAAACATTGAAAAATGGCCCAATTTTTTCGCGTTGTACTCCACGCTTATACACAATAATAGATCCTACTCCAAAATAGAAAAATTCACGCACCTAAGGAGCTTGTTGAGATCCCACGCATTGTCATTGGTAGAAAATTTACCTATCACTGAAGGTAACTATTTGATCGCCTACGAAACACTCACCAAACGATTCCAAAATGTAAGATTATTGGGTGCTCACTCCATTGGTAAAATATTGTCGTTTAAACCAATGACTTCGAGTTCGCACGCTGCTTTGATCAAATTTATGGAAGTTTTCGATACCAATATAACTGCATTAAAGGTACTGGGAATACAGGATCTATTCGATTTTTTTGTAATGCAAATCGGAGTCAGGGTTCTTCCAGAACCATTGCGAGTTGATTTTGAAAATAAAAACGTTTCTAACGCTACACCAAAATTTGCCGATCTGATTAAATTTGTTCAGGATCAAGTGCGAATTTTAGAATTGGCTCCCAATGATTGCAACACTTCGGAAAAATTTAATAAACCTAAAAGTATGGAAAAACCGCCTAGGACATTCCACTCAAAAACCTCTTTGATAACAACAACGGACTCCAAAAACAAAACGGATTCCTCCAAATGTCCTAAATGCACCGGATCGCACAAATTGTATCATTGCACCGACTTCAAGAAATTTTCAGTTTTTGATCGCCACGCTTTTGTTAAACAAAACCATCTATGTTATGGTTGTCTAGGATCTCATACAAGATCTCACTGCCGCTCTACGTCTACTTGTAACGAGTGTCAAGCTAGCACTCACCATAGTTTATTGCATTTCCCGCCTCGAAATCAGAACGCTCAAAGCGATAATAATGATTCAACCGCTTCTCATGGTTCCCCGCAAACTGTTGAAACTCGATATAACACGCCTACTACCCATTTAGCTGTCACTTGTAATAGTGTAAATTCGTCTAACTCACGCAAAGGTGTTCTATTGTGTACTGCAATTATACACATTAGGGACAAAAATGGTATACCTCGCCCTGTGAAAGCCATTTTGGACAACGGCTCGCAAGTCAGTTTGATTTCGGAGTCATGTGTGCAAAAACTTGGACTACCTAGAAAACATAGTACCATAGGTGTTATTGGTGTCTCAAATGCACAACCACTCCAAGTCAGAGGAACTGTCAATTGTTCAATTACGTCTACCCGCTCGCCAAATAATCATTTGTACGCAAACGCTCAAATTTTAGCTCACATTTCAGCACCTCAACCAAATTTTCCAGTCGATGAGAAATTATATCGCAAGTTCAAACACCTATCACTTGCCGACCCATCATTCCATAAGAGATCAGTCACTGAATTTCTACTCGGCGCTGACCTGTATCATAGCATTCTGTCAGATCCTTATGACGTCATAAAAGGTCAACCCGCTGCCATTAACACCATGTTTGGTTGGGTCATAAGTGGACCAGTCCCTTCGGATCCAGCTGAAATTCACGATTCTGTTCCGACCGCTCTCCTTACGTGTTGTGAACAGCTTGATTGTTCAATTCGAAAATTTTGGGAAATTGAGGAAGTTAAGGCAGTGCACCCAGAAGATCCTGATGACATTTTTTGTGAGAAGCATTTCTCTGAGTCACACTCGCGAGACGAATCTGGACGGTATATGGTAAAACTGCCGTTCATGCCTGGCAAATTCACGCTTCCTAATACACGCAATTTTGCACAAAAAAGTTTGATCAGTCTTGAACGTAGACTGAAACGTCAACCCGTTGTGTTCGATGAATACCGCCGCTATATGGATGAATTTATTGAGTTGGGGCATATGAGTCGAGCGCTTTACCCCGCTGATTATGTAATCCCGCATCATTGTGTTCTTAAAGATAGCACCACCACTAAAGTTAGAACAGTTTTCAACGCTTCCTTTCGTCTAGATGCTGCTTCTGCTAGTCTTAATGATGTGCTGTTACGGGGTCCAAAGCTTCAAAAGGACATTTGTGACATTTTGACTCATTTTCGACTAGGTTCAGTGGTCATATGTTGCGATCTCCGCCAGATGTACAGACAAATAAATGTACATCCTACTGAACGCAAATACCAACATTTATTTTACCGACCTCAAGTTGATGGGGAAATAGTTGAATATGAACTCAACACATTGGTATTTGGAGTGAAGCCTAGTGCATTTTTGGCACAACGCACTTTGGTGCAATTGGTTCATGACGAGGGTGGTTGTTATCCACTAGCGTCTGACGCTATTCTTAACCAGACATTTGTTGATAATGTGTGTCAAAGTGTCGACTCCATCGAGCAAGCGACTACGCTGCAGCGCGAGCTGATAGAGCTTTTTGGATTGGGTGGATTTACTCTTCGAAAATGGGCCAGCAACCGACAGGAAATTCTTGACAGGGTCCCGGTTGAACATCGTGAGCATGCTTTGGTTGTTCGTGATAGTGACGATGATCAGTGTATCAAGATATTAGGTCTGCAGTACGAACCCTCAGATGATTCGTTTTCCTACGTCATATCTATAATTGACATTGTATCCACTAAAAGAGGCCTATCATCTCAAATTGCACGAATTTATGATCCGCTAGGCTGGTTAACACCTGTCGTATTCACCGCTAAAAGTTTGATGCAACAAACGTGGTAGAAGGGTGTGGGCTGGGACGACCCTCTACCCTCCGAAATAAGTAATCAGTGGCAGACTTTCTATCAGGAATTTGGTCAACTTTCTCAAATTCGTATTTCCCGCTTTATGTCGCTAGAAGTACCCCGCTCTTCGTGTCAATTGATTGGATTCTGCAACGCTAGCACCCAAGGTTATGCTGCTGTAATTTATGCACGAGTAGAAACCAAAGGAGAGGTTAAAATTTATCTGCTGACTGGTAAAAGTAAATTGGCCCCATTGAAAACGGTCAGTGTCCCACGTTTGGAACTGTGTGGAGCAGTTTTGCTCAAACGATTACTAGAATCACTTGGTTCATTACGCCAAAAGATAAATTTTTCTTCAATTCATCTCTTCACTGACTCATCTTGTGTATTATCGTGGATAAAAACGCCACCCCATAAATTGAAAACTTTCGTTGCAAATAGGGTTGTTCAAATTTTGGAACATTCACACCCAAATCAATGGTCACATGTGTCATCGAAAGAGAACCCAAGTGATTGTGCTAGCCGTGGACTCACACCTGAGAATTTAGTCAATTTTGATTTGTGGTGGAGAGGACCGACCTTTGCTTACAAACCCATCGAATCCTGGTCATTTCCCATTTTGGAAATAGATGAGGTAGAGACAACGTTGGAACATAAAAAATCTGTAGAACAGACACTACATGTTTCATCGCCTGAGAAACCCGCTATAATTTGTCTTATCGAAAGAGTTTCGAATTTAGTGATTCTGCAACGCACTATCGCACGAATTTTGCGAACAGTGAGGAACTTCAAAGCCCGCAAAACTAATCAAAATGTGATCGATGGACCGCTAACGCCTTCAGAGTTACAAGATGCCTTAAACGCCTGCGTGAAAGCTACTCAAGAGTTCTATTATCTTCTCGAACTCAAACATTTGAAACGAAATTTGAAAGTTTCACCAACTTTGATGAAACTTACCCCCTTCATTGATAACCTGGGATTTCTAAGGGTGGGCGGAAGGTTGAGACGGTCAAATATCCCTTACGCGACCAAACACCCCCTCATCTTGCCTCGTGAGTCCCACCTAGCCGCTCTACTTTGTGATTATTTTCATAGAATAACCTTACATGGTGGTCCGAGATTAACACAAGCACTACTTCAGAGGAAATTTTGGATCGTGTCCATACGCCAATTTTTGAGACAGCGCATTCAAAAATGCTTAACTTGCTTCAAGTTAAACGCGAAACCTCTCCAGCCGCTCATGGGTGATCTTCCCGCTGTTCGTGTTCAGGAATGTAGACCCTTCCTGAATACAGGAATTGATTTCGCAGGCCCACTTACCATTAAGGAAAGCCATCGTCGAAAAGCGCCACGCCTGAAGGGGTACATAGTTTTGTTCATTTGCATGGCCACCAAAGCTATCCATTTAGAGTTTGCTTCATCACTCTCCACTCCCTGTTTTCTCGCTGCCATGGACCGCTTCGTAGCACGCAGAGGTTTGTGTTCCCAAATTTTCACTGATTGTGGCACAAATTTCAAGGGAGCAGCAGCACATTTTCTTGATATTCAACGCTTTTTGCGTTCATCGGAGTCTGATGTGGCTGATCATTTGTCCTCTCGCTCTATAAAATGGAATTTCAACAGTCCGGCTGCTCCTCATCAAGGTGGACTTTGGGAAAGTGGCGTAAAATCCGCAAAACATCACCTCATACGTATAGTTGGACCCCTAGTATTGACATTCGAGGAAATGTGTACCTTGCTGAATCGAATTGAGGCTGTACTGAACAGTAGGCCACTGGGTGCTGTTTCGAGTGATCCGAATGACGATACAGACTATTTGAGCCCTGGCCATTTTTTGATCGGAGCGCCTATGTTAGCTTCACCAGAAATCGAAATCGAAACTCCAATTGAAAATCTTCGTGATCGCTATGAAATTCTGCAGAAGGCATCCCAATGTTTTTGGAAGAGGTGGTCAAAGGACTATTTGTTGACCCTGATGCCACGAGAAAAATGGACAAATTGTCCGAAAAATGTTCGAGTCGGCGACGTACATCTAGACGCCTAACACCACTCCACTTCATTGGCCGATCGGAAGAGTGACTGAAGTTTATCCCGGTCGAGACGGAGTTGTGCGAAATGCAAAAATTCGTACAGCCACAGGAATTTATGTTCGACCAGTGCAAAAATTGATTGCACTTCCTTCAGTGGATGGTACCACGACTCCTATCCATTAATACTGCCTCACTGTGTACCTAAATTTTCCCATTATTTTCGTTCCTTGATATTTATCCTATTGTTATATTAAATCATTGTTCCTACTAACGCAAGTTACTATCGTTATTATTTAGTGTTCTAACTTATTTGCATTGCTATTAAAATTTAAAATTAAAAAAAAAAAAAAAAAAAAAAAAAAAAATTAAATGAGGGTCAACGCCTATCTATAACTTGATTGTGAGTTTTGTTCATGTTTATCCTCATTGATTTTCACTAAAAATCCAAATTTATTAGAAATTTGTTTGTTTAGGGTGGGCGGTTTATGGAGGAAACTCTTCTTATCCTTTCATTCCCCAATAATAATTCGCCGGATAACCGATAGATGGAGCAGGCATCCAGTCAGGACATGCTCGCACCTTACCGTTTGATATCAGTTGATAGGAATCAGTATAGTTAATGAAGGCGTGCAAGCCGTTTGTCCTCCCGCAGAATCTCGATTTTCATTCTTTTTGAATTCGCTAAAGTGCTCATTTGCCATATTAGTTCAGTATCACTCCTCTCAAAACATTTATATTGGCTCGGACTTATCATCCACGAGGTTTCTTCGAAGTTCTTCGCATTTTCTCAGCACGAGAAGCTACCAGGGGGCCCCCGACTCGTCGCATCGAAGGTAGAAATTTTTCCTCATTATTAAGTCAGAGCCAATTTTCCAATTAATTTGTTTTCCCGCTTTAAAACCTATTATTGTTTTGTTAATTAAATACCCCCCCTACACTTAGATTAAAAATAACAATAAACAGTTTTTCCTACCCAGGCGCACACCCTATTCGACTCCGGAAAAGGTAAATCGACGGCTCCCAGGGAAAACAATTGGTAAGGCCCACGTCGCCAAAAAGCACGGCACGTGGAGTCCCATACGAGGTAAAATTTACCGCGGCCTGATTAGCGGAAATCTATCCCCACTTTCGCTAATCAGCCGAAAAATTAACGCCCAGGAAAAGATCTGCACCCAATCAGCGAAGAGAGGTGGAAGGACTGCAGGAAAAAATACCGAAAATATTCAGCCACAAATATTTCTGAAGACACGCCCCCAGCTGTGCAACAAAACAATTGTGTGCCGCCAGAATCGGGGTTGTGCATCAGTATCTGGAATCAAGTGCTCTACGATCTAAAAGCACCCGGTTCTGCTGCCTTCCACTGAGTGACAGAGAGCAGTATCACTACAGGCTATGTCGGTCCGAGAGAACCAGCCGCCTCCAGGAAAAGAAGTGGGTAGCTGCCACGTCAACGCCTCCTGGGACAAATCTCCAAAGTCTATCGAGACCCGAAGAAAGGATCGCCAGGTCAGTCCTACGTACTTAGCTTCAGCTTACCCAATCTCGACTTCAGCCGTTGCCGTCGCGAACCCGCCCCTTCCGCAAAACTCCGTAATCTCGTGATGACACGCGGTCAGGAGGCACATAGGTAGCGATACACTAAACTACCACCTAAGGCTTCACTTTCACCTTTATATTATCAAAATTCAATCTCCTTTTCCAATTTTCAAATAAACCCGTTGCTCATTCAAAAATCCAAACAAGTGTTTTCTCTCAAAAGTCCACGAAGCCCGAAGGTATCAAGTACTTAGGAACAAGCAGATAGTCAAATATTTGGATCCGAAGGCAATAGCCCCGGATTTACCCGATCCCCGGCTAGGTTAGTTAGAAAACTTAGCGCCTAGGCAGGACATAGGCAATTTATCGCAAATTCCAATCCGCGAGTAGGCGCAGAAATAAGTCAGGCCTAACCACTGAAACCGCGGAGAAGGCGAACCTCACAACCACATAAAGTAAAACACTACAGCAAAGGATCTTCGTGGCACTTTTCTCTGGTGTGCTCGTGAGCAACCAACTTTCAAAAGGGACTCGAGTCGTGGACGCACTAACCGACAAGTGGAGCAATCGTACGTAGCCGGATGAGTACGAGTTGAGATCCAATTCGAAGTCATCCGAGCTGTATCCCTCGACTACGAGGAACGCGAAGGGAGCTAAGGTGCCACGATCCCTCCAGAAATCTGGGACTGGAAGACTGACACAGTCTGATCAAAAAGTCAGATCGGTAGAAAAACTCCCACCATCAAACCAGAAGCGTCAAAGTGTTCATGCCTTTCAAATCATCATATTGATAGTTCATATGTGATTATTTCAAAAATACATTGTTGCTTCCGAGTCTACCAAGGTAGCGGAAGCTTTGTTTTCACTTTTCAAGGATGAAAAAAAAAGTTCTCCAAAATCAAAATTTCCACTCGCGTTTTACGTTTCAGACCTTCCTGAACAATTTTGGTTCCGTGTCTGTGTGTCTGTCATGAAATCCTTGTAACGGGCATAACTATACGAAGTTATTGTCCGATTTCTATGGAAGTTTCAGGGATTGCCTTACTGAGAAATGTTTTGATCCAATCACTACTCACTTACATTTTTCATCCGAATTTGATGAAATTTTCTAGGATTGTCCAGATTAGCGTGTAGATGGTCCCCTATGAGGGTAGTGAAAGGTACTAAGAGATTGGTGTTTTGAGATTAACTACTATGCATCGGACCATCTATATAATCGGGTTATGGACACGAGGAAGCTATGTGCCACACCCACTTGGCAGACTTTTTGTTGAAGTTAAAAAAAAATACGAGGATATTGCCGAAATATATCCTGTTATATATAGCTGTTATATAAGTGATTTAGTATATCCTTATTTTATTATTTCTACTGATTGTCTGAAATTTAAAAAAAACCGTTGCTGTTGGGGGTGTCCCTCCGCCAGCAGTTGTAGGTATTTGTTCAAGATGGTACATTGAAGAATGAAATCTGGGGGACACCCCAGACTCTTAGATAGTTAATTTTACGATCAAGGATCAAACGAATTAAACACAGAATGTGATTTCATCGTCTAAGATACATCGGTATCGTTAGCAATAAAATGTTTACGTAAAATATTTTATTATTTTCAGAAGGCAATTTAGCTCGCCCATCTGATCTGGGAGCTCAGTTTGTGATTCGGATTCTGCAGTCTTAAATAGGCTCTCTGTAAAATTTCAACTTCTTGGGGCCACCAGAAGCAAATCTAGCTCGCCAAGCTGATCAGGGAGTTCAGTTTGTGATTCAGGTCATTAGTAGAATTGACTAACCTTACGTGAGTGATAACTAAGTCGTACTGATTCTATAACATAAACAGGGGTAGATAAGTATAACTATTATTATTGTCAAGGAACACACCTTTTCCTCGTACTCGTCGGACGAACTCTCATCTTCTTCACTCTCAGACTCATCCTCCTCTTCTTCAGAATCGTCAGAGTCGTCGGCGTGCGTAGATTTACTAGATGACTTCAAACCGACACACTTAGCTTCTTCTGCCGCAGCCTGAGAAATAAGACACGTATTGATTGGTTGTGAACAATAAACACAGCACGAAAAGTTCCTGTTAAAGCCTATCTTAACAGGATTAGTTTCCCATGGTATAAGACTCGTTCCTTAGCTAATCAGGGTGTTTCTTTAGCTGACTAAATGTTCTTGAAGTCAGCTAATGAAACGCACCATAGGAGGAAAGTAGAGGAAGGACCAGGTAAATCTTGTGCGTGTGGACTAACACACTCAGTGCGTTAAAAAGACAAATTCACACATATGGATACTATTAGATACCTTCCCTACTTTTTTATAATCCACACATTCTATACTACACGAGACAGTTAATTACAATAAACTTTACTACTCACATCTTCAGGGCTGGGAAACGTCCACTGTGTATGCCTTGTAATAGTATGGTAATAGTATGACACTCTGCGGTCCTTGTCAAGTGATATTTTCCAATTCTTAGGGAGTTTGAGCACAATGACTGTGGAGACAGCAGATGGCAGAGGTGGATTACTTGCACCCATCATGTCGTTGGGTGGTGGTTCGAGATTTGGTGGTGGAGCACCAGGTAGGAACTATTCATACAAAATAAAACCATACAATATAATAAACAAGCATTACAATATAATTCTTATAATAACACAATGTTCTACTGATGGGCGTTACTGAAAATGTTTAGTAATATGTTCTCATGATACTGCTACTGCAAAATAACAGGTTATTTCAGAAACAGGGTGATTCTAACAGGATTTCCCCGTAACAGGTGATTCGAATTCTGCTTCTCTACAATAATAGGTTTTTTTTTCGTCTCATCACTATACATTACGTTTTCCTGTAGTAGGTACAACTCAATCGTAATGGTTGAGCTTCTAGGAGGGCAACCTCGGTACTGACAAGAAGCATACTTCTACTGGGGCCGAATTTACAAGCGAGATCCATATCCAGAATGTTGCCGCAGAACTGAAGATAGAAAAGCTTGCTAAGACGCAAAGAGATCAGGAGAGAAGCGTATCAGCAATTGAAGCCCTCCCGCTACAAGCCAAAAGGGCCATAAAGCGCATTGTGGAAGGAAACGCCTCACAATGGCTGTCAGTCATACCTCTCGCTGCAGACAACAATTTGTCCGCGACCCAGTTTCGAGATGCCATCTCCATGCGATATGGAAGGCAACCACCGAACCTTCCAACAAAATGTGACGGATGTGAAGCAGTCATGACGCTCAACCACGCTCTCAATTGCAAAAAGGGAGGCCTCGTGAAGAGAGGCCATGATCAGGTACGAGATGAGGTGGCAGAACTGGCAAAGCAGGCATGGAGAGGAGTGACGGTAGAGCCTATCATGCTAGAGCCTAGCATGTTCAAGGTGTGTGGGATAGGGAGAGGGCGGCTTTCTTTGATAACCGCATAATCAACGCCGACGCCCCTTCCTATTCCACCCGTGTCTGGCCAACCATTGCAGATGAAGCAGCACGAGCCAAACACCACAAGTACGATGGAGCAGCTGAGGACTTACGAGGATCCTTCACACCTCTCATCACCTCATGCGAAGGCGTACTCCACCGCGAATTTTCAATGTTTGAAAAAAATTTGGTGGACACTCTCTCTGACAAATGGGGTAAACCCCGTTCCGTAGTGGCAGGATGGGTAAAGGTGAAAATACAGATGGCAGTCATCAGAGCTGTCTCCATCCGGCTGAGGGAATCCCGACGACCTTTGAGAGGAATGTCGCGCCAGGAGAGAGAAGACGATCGTGGAGCGGACTTGGGGCTGGAAGATGGGGCTCCACTGCCGCTTCCCATTGACTGAAGAACCCAAGCCACAGAAAAAGCTACGAGGGAAGACTGAGCGGACGAAACCCAAAGGAGATTTTCTGTTCAGTAAATCATGTGATCTGCTGATCGTAATGGTTGATAATTAAAAAAATAAACCAAGAATGAATTAGCAGCAGAGATGAATAGTTAAAAATACAGTGGAGATTGAAAGTAAAAGTTTTAGATTTCACAAACGATCGAGTGAAGTTATTCATCATAACATGAATCCACTATTTTTTTTAAACTGACTGTTGAACAATATATTCATACAACTTTCCAAATTCCGCCTGACATCTTAGAGGCACCTCATTATTTGCTTTTTGAAAGTGATCAAATTTTGTAATGAGAAATATGGGTTTTGAGCTCTTTTATAAAATAGTGACTTTGAATTCTAAAAAAAAAAACTGGATTTGAAAGAGGCCACACTTGTACTGTCATGCATGATCTTACGAGTTTGTTGATAGCACTAATGGGGGTGCGCCTGATTTTTTTTTTTTTTACATTTTTTTCCGAAAAAGACCTCATCTTGAGAATTTTGACACCAGCCGATCTCTTTTTGGATGAATAGATCTTTTTCTGGGATTTGTCACAGTTTCGAATGTTTATGACGTCACGAGGCGGGACCCTCCAGCCCACTGTGACGTCATAAACCATAGAAACTTTGAAAAATCATAGAAAAAATGTCTTCTCACGCTAGCAGGTCCGGTTGGTGTCAAAATTCTCAAAATGAGGTCTAGTTTAGATTAAAAATAACAATAAACAGTTCTTCCGACCATTGCCCACACCCCATTCCATCTTGGATGCTCTAACCCTTGTGTCAGTGTCGAACTTGTACCTCAACTTCATTACTAGGTGTAGCATCCATGATGTAACAAGACAATAAAGACACTCCATCTTGATCGGGTGATTTCATTAACTGCTCTCTAATGTCTCTAAACGCAAATTGACACTTAAATCAAGTTTTGTACATGGTGTCAGGTGTAAACCTATTTTAAACAGTTGTAATAACGTTTTTTTATACCACCCCATTAATAAGTTTCGATTAATTCGGGATAAATCGGAGGATGAATCTGGATTAATTCCGCAAACGCCACCTAACCTACGCCTCATCTACGACTTCTTCTTCTTCTTCTTTCTGGCTCTACAATCCGCGAGGGATCATGGCCTCCTGCAACAACGTTCGCCAGGTGCCTCGGTTCTGCGCGGCAGTCCTCCAGTCACGGACACCCAAGATTGTGCGGGCGTCTTGGGTCACACCATCAAGCCAGCGCAATCTAGGTCTTCCCGCTCTTCGTGTCCGGTAGAGTACCTCATTCAGGAACTTCTTGGGAATCTCTCTTTCCTCCATTCGAGCGACATGTCCGGCCCAGCGAAGACGCCCCACTTTGACTACCCGAACCACGTCTCTTTCCCCATAGAGCTGCATAATCTCATGGTTCGTACGTCTTCTCCAGATCTGGCCGTCTCGCACAGCGCCGTGAATTCTTCTCAAGATGGTACGCTCAAATCTTTGCAAGGCCGACTCATCGTGTACCGTCAGTGTCCAACTTTCAGACCCGTATATTAAAATTGGCCTAATGAGGGTTTTATAGAGTCGGACCTTAGTGGCTCGTGATAGGAGTTTGCTTTTAAATTGCTTTTGCAGCCCAAAATAGCATCGGTTTGCCGCCATGATTCGCCCTCATCTACGACTGACTGCTGAAAAATGGGAGACGTTCGACCGCCACCACCTCTAAATTTTGAAGCTCCGAATATGAAAAAGGAATGGCAAGATTGGCTACAAAATTTCAACTTCTACATAATGAGGAATTTCACCGAATTCTGTTTGCATTTTTCCTGAATAGTTAATGGTGTGGGATAAATGAAAATCGGGCTGATTTCGCAAAATAAGTCTCCTGTTATTTTTGGGAGACAATAAAAATTTTTTATTTCAAAACTAACCGGGAAAACGGACCTCTTCAACGTGAAGCGGGAACGCTCGCTGATTGGCTGTTCGGATCGCCGTCTCCACCCAGTGTTGCCCATTGGGACGACGAAATTGTGTTTTCTAAGAGAAAAGTTATCAAACAAAAACAGGGGAAACCTAATTTTCCCCATCTTGCTTTTTCTATTTTTTTCTTCAGTTTTTCGATTTCGAACTTTACTGTTTCGTGAAATTTTGCATTTGGGGACTATAGATTTCTCGATCTCAGCGCTTCAAGCGGCCATAAATGAACTATTCCTGGATGACGTCATTTTCCCGTTTTTTTTTAACATTCGTATTTTCTACACTGTTTTGTTTATTCGTAAATTAGGAAGTTCGGGCTGAAAGTTTGCCTTAGGAGGTTTTTCGAGGTGGTGAATCCGATTTTGGGGTCAAAAATAGGAAATTCTGACATGCTGAAATTCCTCATTGCTGCAAAGAAGAAAGGTGAATCAAGTGAGATTAATACAGCCACCTTACTTAATCAATTGGGTCCCAGAGGTGAGGAGCTTTATTATACATTCATTCAAGATGAAACTTCGATTCCGATGGAGGACAGCTCGTATCCTGAGGAATCAGAGGTACTAAAGAAATTCTCTGAAGTAATTGAGGCCTTTACTAACTATTTCGCACCAAAGCGGAACATACTGCACAAGCGTTGTAAATTCAAAAAACTAAACCTAGCCCCAAGACAGTCGCTAGTTGAATACGCTACTGCATTGAAAACCGCAGCTGCAACCTGTGATTTCGTCGATCGAAACGATATAGTTCGTGATCGCCTTGTGTCTCAAATCCCGGACAACTATCTACTCAGCCGAATGCTGGACGAGGAAGAAAAACTGACCCTGGATCGAGCCGTAGAGATGTGCCGCCTTCACGAGGATCGACAAATCGAAATTAAGGACTTCGAGAAGGAAGAGATAAAGCTAGATGCCGTACGCCGAAAAGGTCAGAGTAATAACATACTAGGGGTGTGTCGGTCCAGGTATTTCCCTGGAATGGTTCCAACGGTTATGGTGACAAAGATGTAACCGTTCCAAATTACCGGTACAGTTCCATTACCGGTACAGGCGATCAAATCCCAATCACACGGCATGGATGAAGCAGACAGTCAAATCCCTATCGTCCATCTTCCATGCTTATGATCTCAACTTGCAATACAATATCATCATTTTCCTTGACAATTCGCTAAAAGGAAGGAATTTGAACAAGTGTTACAAAAAGAGGCAATTTATTATAAATAATAGTTACCAAACAATTCAAGGAAAGAATAATGACGTTGCAGTTTAAGAACTTAACATGACAATAATAAATTAATAATACTGAAGACAACTTCCATGCTAACCAGTCCAGAAGATAACTTCCCGCTCAATAGCCATTCCATGAACCATTCTCAGTCCATGGAAGTAGTAAGGGCGCTTCCAGGTACAACATGGAACGGAACTGAGAACAAGATCTATGCTTACCGGTCCAGAGCCATTGAACCATTCTCTTTGATATCTTATCGGTCCGGTTCCATCCTTACCGGTCCAGTTCCATCCTCACCAATCAGAATGATCAGATTGATGAGATGATTGATCAGATCATTGTGATTGGTGAGGATGGAACTGGACCGATGGAAAAGATTCTCTTCCCGGTCCAGAGCCATTTCAAGATATCTTATCAGTCCGTGGAACTGGACCAGTAAGGGTCGAGTTTTTGTCACTGCGTGGAACCGTTCCAACCTGATACTCTGTTCCACAGTCCCGGTACAGCTGTACCGACACACCTCTATAACATACCTAAAAGATATCAAAATTTTTCTAGTAACGTTACACCTCCCACATCAAATTCTCGAAAAAATATAATATATTTTTACATATTATGTAAGAAATGTGACTCCGAACATACTTTCGGAAGAACCAGATTGGAATCCGGTGAAAATCATACCTTAGGTCTAAAATTGAATAAAATTGCTCATCTCATAGGTCATCAAAAATCTCTCCCATTGATGGTATCTGACATGTATCGTCGAGAATCTGTTCATTTAGATCTTTCGGATCAAACAAAGTCTTAATGATTTATCGGCTTTCTCTACAATTACTAAAGTGTGTTGCCATTCTGATGGTTCATCACTTTTACAAATTATTTCTGCCTTTTCCATCCTATCTAAAGTAGACTTGAGGGGCTGTTGTAAATGTTTAGGCACTCGTCGAGGAGGACATGTTACAGGGACAGCACCTTCTTTTAGATGAATTTTATACGGAGTACCCGGGAATTTTCCTAATCCCGAAAATATATCCTTGTATGTTTTTAGCACATCTTCTTTGTTTTTGAATTGAAGATTAGTTTCATTGTTATTATCTGTAGTTTTATTTTTAGAATCTTCCATAGATTCTAATTTTTTGATTATTTTCAAATCAACACAAGTTTGAAGACCAAGAATAGGTTTATCATTGGTATCAATCACAACGTACCTAATTTTAGCTTCTTGTTGTTCGACCTTAGTTATCAATTCTACCTCGCCTTCTATTTTCAATTGCATACCATCATACGCTGACAAGTACATTCTTGATTTCTCTAAGGTAAGTCCTGGTATTTTCAAAACCCTTAATGGCAGTACATTAACATGACTACCAGAATCTATCTTGAACTTTATGTTGTAATTATTTATGCATCCCATTACATGCCAACTTAAACTTTTCGAGGTTAAATTATTGATTTCTGTTATACTATCTAAGTATAAGAAATCGTCCGAATTTTCTTCGAATCCGACTCGATTTTACCTTTGAAATAAGAGAGACTCCAAAAAATATATAATCAAATTAAATAATGAGTAAATAAATTGGTTAGTCTACTAATAAATAGTAAACAATATTGAGTTTAAAATAAGTATTAATAATTGACAAACCATTGGTGCGGGAAAACCTGGCTGTGGTGGAGTGGGCATAGGAGGCATCCCGCCATTGCTGAAGGGAGGCAACGCCCCAGGAGGTGGACCACCAGGCATTGGACCAGGTAGTGGCATCCCACCGGGTGGAAAAGGTACTCCTGGAGGTGGCGGACCAAATGGTAAACCAGGCGGTCCCATACCAGGAGGCGGTACCATGCTCTGAGGTGGACCCATTCCCTGAGGTGGACCCATTCCCTGTGGCGGTCCCATGCCCTGAGGTGGGCCCATGCCCTGAGGTGGGCCCATGCCCTGTGGCGGTCCCATGCCCTGTGGCGGACCCATTCCTTGAGGAGGGGGAGGTGCAGGACACATGCCTGGGGCGGGGCATAGAGGAGGCGATGGGCCTGGAGGTCCAATTCCCATCTGAAATGAAGAATATAATAACTTAGAACACAAAAGGATACATCTAGTTTAGTACCTTCCAAAATGCAAGTAATGGTACAGTTAATATCCAGGGTTGTTTGATTTTGGCTTTTTATTTTCAATAATGAATCTTTAGAATTGAGAAAAAACACTTTTAACCACCCCTAAAAAATTGACAGTTTATAAGTAAGTACGTAAAATCCAAAAATCGAACAAATTTTTTTTAGTCCATCCGATGGACTTTTCCAAGTTAGCTCCCCCGTCAAAACAAGTGAGGACAGTATGTTCTTATGGAAATACGGCTAAACTAAATGTAATCCTGTATTGAAAACTGGTACAGGAACGTTTTCAAGCACGTTAAATTTGAATGGGACGTCAATTTTTTTTCGTCTTTTAGACCATATGTCACTAAAATTACCATAACTACCTTAATTAACCGTAGAAATGTAAAAATAATGGCACCGTTGGAAAGGACATCAAATTTCCCATCTTTCTAGAGTCCACAAATGACTTCGTAATTTTTGTCAAATTGACGAAATTTCCTATTTTTCTTTTGGATGTTAAGGTTTTACTTCCGCATAGTTTTCCACGTACTTCAACACAACGGTTCATTATTTTTGTGTAAAGATCATTCGCCTGCATTTACCACTTCCCCATTTACCATTGCCACTACCTACCTAGCTACCAAATTTTCGCTTCACAATCAACTTTATTTTGAAGGAATAGACGCTATACACTAAATTCGAGAAAATAGGGGGTTATGGGTGCCTTCATTAGGACGTTTGATTATTGGTTGCTAAGGACGCAAAACTGAGTAGGGATGTCCGATACTTCAAGAGTATCGATATAATATCGTATCGATACATCTAGAAAGTATCAAAAAGTATCGATACGATACTTTCAAAAAGTATCGATATTTTGAAGTATCGATACTTTTCGACACTTTCACAAAAATGGGTGAAAATGCCTTTCATGTTTCTCTCCATCTGTGCGACATCTCTCCATCGCGAGGTTAATAATTAATATAGAATGAACAAAACAATAAATCACTCATTTTTTGTTAAGGCACTTGTTTTCGTATTGCACTTGGTTGGGATAACATTTTGGTGGTCCTTCCTAGATAATGGAGGGCAGCAGGTTATCATAATATGATTATGGTCTGTTCGAAGAGGCAGTCCTGAACAGTTTGGAGGAGCCAGGAGGAGTCCATTCGCCTCTATCCCCTCCCCTTTTCAGTTCAGAACTGGTTTCGGACTGCCTCTCCGTACAGACCCATAGAGAGCTGGAGGTGATGGTACATCATCTTTGTTTAGTTTGTTGAAGTGGTTGGTCTCCCAACAATCTACGTAGAGAAAGAGGTACCTACTAAAATTCGAGACTTTCATCTAATGGGGGAGATAAAAAATTGATAGCATTTTATCTAATGTGAGAGGTAAAAAAGTATCGCCTCCGATACTGAAAAAAAAGTATCGATACTACGATATATATCAGGGAAAAAAAGTATCGATATGTATCGATACTTTTTTCAAAAAGTATCGATACTTTTAAGTATCGATACTTTGGGGACATCCCTAAAACTGAGTACAACCTGAAGACATGAACAGCGATCGCATTTCGGTCAGCTAAAATTTGAATGGAGATCAGGCTTCTTTTTCGATTCACAATCTGATTTATCGTAGTCCAACCCTTAAGTTCTCATAGGGAGCGAATCGTTGGTGGGAGGCGAATGGGTGGTTTCGTTCGATTCCAAAAATTCAATTCTATTTTAAATTGATGAGAAAAACAATTCATTTATACCAAACATTTTTCAGCTAGGGCATTTTGAAAATTTCAGCCCTTATTTTTCAACCCTTAGGAGTGACTGACATCAACCAAAAGCTTCGGGGCTCAACTAGCCTAGAAAAAAATTGTTAGTCGATTCCAAAGGTTTATAATTGAAAATGATAAATTTAGTATTACAATAAGTAGATACGTTGGCTTTCCGATAACGAATGAATGTTATATTTTTAGAACACGTCATACAACACAACTCCTTGACAACTGTTGGTATAAACAGCGATACCACAATAAACCAAAAAAACTCAAGATGTTAGCTTTCCGATGGTAGAGTAAAAAAAACGGACCGACCTCAAAACTGATGATGGCATCCCACTAAAAAGGAAAAAATAATACGACAACTTATTCAGATAGGTTGGTAGGTAGTTACGCATTGAAGTCGCCGCCGTGCCCATCTGCAGAGACAAACATACACAAGTAGATTCCACTTCCATCTGGTTAGTATTACAACATGGGTCGATAGTGCAATACAAAACATGAATGAGAGTGGGTACCTATCATTGAGGTAATGCATGTGTTCCAAAACTATTAGGTAGTACGTCACTGCTGTGGTATGAAGGAGGATGAGAGAGTGACAATAAGTGTGAATCTCAGTAAGAATATTTTCTTTGTTAACAGCTGAAGACGTCTGCGTCACCAAAAATGGCAGTTGGATAAAAATTCAACAAGAGAAGGTTGTTTACTTACTTACCTACCCCTACTCCTGTTTTGTATTGCACTATCGACGCATGTTGTAACACTAACTGGTTCATTTGAGTATGAACCCATATCACAAACTCACATCATGATCTAGAAAATTCTACATTCAATATGCCATACATGGAATATAAGATTAATTAAATATTATGTAATCAAAGATTGATCACGTATAATTAGATAAATAACTATTAGATACTATCTAATCAAGAGATGGTTTGTTGGAATCCAAACATTTCCTACGGGGATTCACACTTATTGCCACTCTCTCATCCTCCTTCATACGACAGCAGTGACGTACTACCTAATAGTTTTGGAACACATGCATTACCTCAATGATAGGTACCCACTCTCATTCATGTTTTGTATTGCACTATCGACCCATGTTGTAATACTAACCAGATGGAACTGGAATCTACTTGTGTATGTTTGTCTCTGCAGATGGGCACGGCAGCGACTTCAATGCGTACCTACCTACCAACCTATCTGAATAAGTTGTCGTTATTATTTTTTCCTTTTTAGTGGGGTGCTATCATCAGTTTTGAGGTTGGTCCGTTTTTTTGTTAAAAAGTTTTTTTCAACGAAGTCGACGTTTTGACGTCAGGACTCAGTGGCTGGATGAAGGGTGGGAGGAGCGGCAGGAGCCCGGAAGTTCTCCCTTCAAAACGTCAATTTCGTTTTAGAAAAAAATCACGTTTCTCCTCGTTCAAACACAAATTTTCCCCTAAATTCGATTGTAAAATATTAAAACCGAAAAAGTCACTTTTTGAGGAGGAAATCGTCGACTTTCTTATAAAGGGTAATGAATCATCCAAATGAAGTGTAAAAAACTGTAAGATTTATAAAATTGTGTCGGAGAAGAAATAATTTGGAAAGGAAGCGATACTCGAAAAAAATTCCACGTAAAGTCGATGATTTCCTCCTCAAACAGTGACTTTTTCGGCTGTAAATGATATTAATGAAATCAAACCAAGAAAGGGACATCACCACACGATTCAGCGTGGAAAAACAGTGCTAAGTGAAGTGCCACACTTGAGGTTTACCTTCATCTCAACTATGGCGCAATCCCTGGGTTGCGCATCTTTGAGCGCTCACTGAGCGGGTCGCGCGCATTAAAGAAAAAAGTTGTCGAAGTAAAAAGTTCACAAAATTTGACGTAGAATTCGAATCTGCCATGAAAAATGGGGGTTCCCATTTGAAAAAACAAAGTCGGTCATGGTTGCGCCCGATTGCGCAATTTTGTCATTTTTGAATTCTACACAAAAAATTATGAAGAATAGCATTTGTCCCATTTTTTCTCACACAATTAGAGAAAATAAGTGGGGGAGCGTAGTCACTTGGACACCCTGTACACCAAATGAACCGAAATCAGCGTTTTACGTACCGGATGGAATGGCGGTGGAAAAGCCGGGGAACAAGGCCCAGGCATGAAGGGGCTTTGCGGTGGTGGTGGAAACCTTTGGGGCGGTGGTCCCATTCCTCCTGGCCCGAACATTTCTGGTGGCATCTCTGGTCCATCTGGATACGACGGGAAAAAAAAACATAATCGGTAAAACAAATAAATTTAAAAATACATATGACAAATGAAAATAATAATTCAAGAGTCAGATATGTGGTTCATATGGCAGTCTATACGATTGAATTATACAGGGCGTAAGCCTAACTGGTCTGCCATACGGTACCAGTCGATTCTATTTATATGTATATTCTATTATATTCTTTTGGCGTTCAAACACAATTTCTCCCTTGAATTTGGTTGTAAAATATTTTTTAATTATACCATTGGAAAGCTGAGATTCTAACGCAGTTTTTACTGTTCTTGCATTTTGAAAAAATATGGGTTCTCGTAGTTCAATTTGCGATTGAAAAAATGCAAGGTTTCCAAAATTACGTAAAATTCTCTTTTCAGAGGAGTTTTTCATGTCTCAAACCTTGACTAAAAAAAATGTTAAGGCACCTATCCGATAGGAAATTTAATGCTCTTTCCAACGGTATGCTCAATTTGTAATTTACACCGATAATTAATGGAGTTATGACCGATTTAATGACAGAAGGTCAAAATCACGAAAAAAAAGTTTAAAGTTGAAATAACTCGAAAACGAAGGGTTTAAAAACAATTTCTATGAGACATTTTTTGTTGAAAATTAGTTATAGAATCGACTGGCGCCCTGTAGACTAAAATTGGAGGAAAAGTTTAACATAAAGTTGTTATGGGTTGATACGACAAACCAACGAATAATTACTACAGATAACCGACACCAACACCGGATATTCTTGTGAGATGAGGGGAAAATAAATAACCATGCTTTTCAATAGTCTGTACCTACATGCACTTTACTAACTGGGAGAGTATCACTCAATAACTAGCAATATCAAAATCAATCTTGCAATAAGTCATCAAGCCCTTTGCTTAAAAATCGTTAATTTTGTCATTTGGAGTAATTCTGATCATTTTGTGGTAGTAGGCTATATTCCTAGAAAACATCACGACTATTGGAAGAACGTCTTTTCGAAAATACGCCTACGTAGAAGTCTATGTACCACCTTGTGACAAAACCACCTCGAGCTGATATAATATTACGAGGGTGGATCAAATATAAACGGGACTCTGACCTCTGAGCGCCGACGGTTGACAGAAGCGGGCCCGTCACTTCGAGATTGTTTGAACAGGTTCATTAGAAGGTGGATGAGGGGGGCGTCTCCCCCTTTACAACCTTTCATGAGTAGTTATCGCGATGTCTGAACAAAAGGTGCCCGTTTCCATTGAGCAACGAATTATCATAAAATTTCTTACCCATGAAAGGGTCAAACCTTCGGAAATTTTTCAAAGGTTGACTGCCCAGTTCGGGGACCAAACCCTCTCTAGGACCCGTGTGTTTGCCTGGCACAAAGAGTTTCAGGAGGGAAGAGAACGAGTAGAGAATGAGGAACACGATCGTCGTCCCCGGAGCAGCATTACGGATGAGAACATTCAAGCGGTTCGTGACATTCTTGAAGATGATCGACGTGTGACTGTCTCCAAAATCGCTGAGCAGGTAGGGGTAAGTTATGGGAGCTGCCAAACGATCATTACAGAGCACCTAGGATTCCGTAAAGTGTGTGCCAGATGGGTCCCTCGCCTTTTGACTGCAGATCAGAAGTTGAGACGTTTGGAGGTCTGTCAGAGGCTTTTTGCAAGGTTTGAGGAAGAAGGGGAAGCATTTTTGGCTAGCATCGTCACCTGCGACGAAACATGGGTCCATCATTACACACCCGAATCGAAGCAAGCCAGTATGGAGTGGCGGAGGAAGGGGGAGACAGCCCCAGTGAAAGCAAAAACTCGACTGCCTGCTGGCAAGGCCCTTGCAACTGTTTTTTTCGACTATCGAGCGTTTTGCTCATTGATTTTTTGCATGAGCGAAGAACAATCAATGCTGCCTACTATTGTGAGCTGCTGACTCAGGTGAGGGCTGCATATCGCAGCAAAAGACTGAATCAACCAATTCGTGACGTCATCCTCCTCCATGACAATGCAAGGCCCCATACTGCAGCTCTAACTGTTCAAAAATTGGAAGAAATGCATTGGACTCCACTTGATCATCCTCCCTACAGCCCTGACCTATCGCCCTGTGATTTTCACTTGTTTGGGCCACTTAAAGAAGCCCTAGGCGGACAGCGATTCGAGGATGATGAGGGGGTCGAGGGGTTCGTGCGCAATTGGCTTCAGACGCAACCTTCATCGTTTTTTGATGCTGGTATTAAAAAACTTCCTATGTGTGAAAAATGTGTCACAAAAGCAGGAGACTATGTAGAAAAGTGACATATACCCACTTTTTATTTTCTAACAAATAAAATTTAAAAAAATAAAGTCCCGTTTATATTTGATCCACCCTCGTATAATTGAATTTCACGAGTTGGTTCATTCGTTAATTCTTTTACGCCCCAGAAAATCTGATAGCTTACATTATAAGCTCTAATCAGATTTTCTGGGGCGTAAAAGAATTAACGAATGAACCAACTATTATATTATAATAGAGCTAAGAACAATATCAATTTGCGTAAAGTGTGAGCCAGAACATCAAATACATAAATATACGACCTCAAATTCAAGGATGAGGAGGATAACATGGCGGCTTTTAATGAAGGGATTATCGTGTGAAGTTTACTAAATAATCCTGCGTTAGCTTGCAGAACACCCCATTATCATCCCTGACAATTTCGACGATTGTTTCAAGGAGGGTTATTTGAATCCGAATTATTATAATAAGTGAGTATCATTACGAAAAGGTGGGTAATGTGTTTTCTAATTCGATGCACTGAGCGTGATATTCTTGTTAAGTCAACTACTCAATAGCCATAACGAGGTCAATCAAAAGAAACAACATGGGTACAATGTACCACTTAATTGAATAAGTTTACTACGAGTAGATTAATACACAATATGTACCTAACTAAGGTGTTTTACAAACAAATGTACCGTAAAAGGCCCGCAATAGGGACGGGAGGGTTCAATTGGGAGATCAATAGAAACCTCGAAAACCCGAGTAATTGATACAAACAACATTTTTGAATGAGGAATTTCACCGAATTCTGTTTGCATTTTTCCTGAATAGTTAATGGTGTGGGATAGATGAAAATCGGGCTGATTTCGGAAAATAAGTCTCCTGTTATTTTTGGGAGACAATCAAAATTTTTGATTTCAAAACTAACCGGGAAAATGGACGTGAAGCGGGAACGCTCGCTGATTGGGCTGTTTGGATCGCCGTCTCCTCCCAGTGTTGCCCATTGGGACGACGAAATCGTGTTTTCTAAGAGAAAAGTTATCAAACAAAAACAGGGGAAACCTAATTTTCCCCATCTTGCTTTTTCTATTTTTTTCTTCAGTTTTTCGATTTCGAACTTTACTGTTTCGTGAAATTTTGCATCTGGGGACTATAGATTTCTCGATCTCAGCGCTTCAAGCGGCCAAAAATGAACTATTCCAGCATGACGTCATTTTCCCAGTTTTTTTTAAACGTTCGTATTTTCTACACTGTTTTGTTTATTCGTAAATCAGGAAGTTCGGGCTGAAAGTTTGACTTAGGAGGTTTTTCAAGGTGCTGAATCCAATTTTGGGATCAAAAATAGGAAATTCCGACATGGTGAAATTCCTCATTCTGGCAACGGCGTTTTCTACGTATGATCTCCACCAACCCATAAAAAAATGCGTGAACTTTTCAAAAGAAGTAGGTAGGTATGGTTGAGCCAGGAGCAGTTTTAAGGGTTTCCCCAAATGTTGATAACCGAGTTGACGAGAGTTATATTAGTTACTGATGGGCAGGAAGACGAAATTTTTCTTCGAACATTGTAAGAGGATGATATACCCAAATATTGACCCAATATTGGGAAAATTATATTTGTACATTCGTAATGGTTGGCCAATTGTCGTGGAAGACGAATTTAAGTCATTTGAATTAAGAAAATCTGAATTTCACATAGAAGACGATGTAATCATGTGGGGTTACAGAATGGGGTATTTCGGTCAATTTTTTATTTTTTTTTTTTTCAAAAGAGTATGGCTCAGGAATAACGGTAATCGGGTCTGTTCGTCGAGAAAATGTTTTTAAAAATCAGAGAAGCTAAGGAAAGTTGAAGATTTGAATGGTGTGACGTAGCTAGCCAATCGTGACGTAGCTAGCCAACTGTCTTTGAAAAAAGTATCCATGCACAGAAACCCTTGGAGGACCTCGTGGATACTACAAAACACCACTCACACAGGCGCGCGGCATAGTCCGCGGCATAGTCCTTGCCTAGTGTGTGTGCATTTATAGCGGCCCGCCTTTTTCAAACGTGTGATCTCTTTAATTAATTTTTCTACCACATGTTATAGTATCATTGGGCTAAAAGTTGGAGTATATAGGTTTTCAAGGGTACTGAATCCAAATTTGAGGTCAAAAACTTGAATTTCCGACCCACCGAAATACCCCATTGTCATTCCACACAAATTACGTGAGTCGCTTTTGATCGAACTTCACAGTTCACACATGGGTGCCACGAAAATGAAGGCGCTTGCGCGTTCGTATTTTTGGTGGCCCGGTCTAGACAAAACTATTAATGACTTGTCAAAAAATTGCAAAATTTGCCAAACTTCTAGACCCGATCCGCCCAAAACAGCTACCGCTGGGTGGCCCGAGGCCGTTGAACCGATGGAAAGAATCCATATGGACTATGCAGGTCCAGCTTTCAATAATAAAATGTTCTTAATTATAATAGATTCTTGTAGTAAATGGCCCGAAGTTTTTGAGGTTGGCAAGGCTGATACCGGTCACACGTTAGACAAGTTCCGTGAGGTGATAGCTCGTTTGGGAATACCAAAATGTGTTGTTACAGATAATGGTACCTGCTTTACCTCTTCAGAATTTTCAAATTTTTGTAAATCGAATAATATTAATCATTTGACATCTCCGCCTTTCCATCCATCAAGTAATGGACTGGCAGAAAATTTTGTAAAACTTTTAAAAATTCTTTGAAAAAAATAATTAAAACTTCTAATAATCAGTCATTCCATACTAATTTACAAAAATTCTTGTTTGCATACAGGAATACTCCGCATTCCACGACTCATAGACTTCCTTCTGAAGTTAAGCTCGGAAGGAAAATTCAAACTCGTTTCGATCAACTATTGTCAAAAAGTATAACTTGGAACAAAAAACTACCTATACTCTTGCCTTTATTTAAAGAGCTCTGGACCGCGGGGTTCCAAAACCCCTTCCCTGCCAAGAGGTGGCAACGTTGCAAGGTGCTCACCTTGGGGTCTCAACTCACAACCCTCCGCGGTCAAAACCCATCATCCCTCTTCCTTCTTCCTCTTCTATCAACATACAATTTAATTATTTATCGTTCGGTGAACATTTTTCGTAATTTAAATTCGTAACGTACTAATTATTCTGATGAAAATGAGTCCAAATTTCCTGTAATTCGGCGAAGAGGGCGTAATTCGTTTGGGTGGATTGGCCGGGAGAGGGCTGCTGAGTTTTAATCGTACCTGCCTCGAGTTTATACTCGATATGTTCAATTTTTCTCGCTGATCACGATTTTGGTGATGGGATGATCGAAATAATTTGTGAATCAAGTGTGCATTTGCAGAAGAGAGTAAACTGTTGGGGGGTTGGGGGGGTTCACGGGCGGAGGGGTCGCGCAGGTATACCTCGACCTTCCGGTGGGGCTCGGATTCTTGCAGCGATGCCGAACCTTCGGGGCCTTCAAAAATCCCAGAGCTCTTTAAATAAAGGCAAGAGTATAACTTGAATGATAAATTTTTCAAAATTGATGAATTTGTGTACATCCGCGACTATTCACGCCCTAATAAGCGTGGATGGTTGCGAGCCAAGGTAGTGGAAGTGCTGGGGTCATACTTGTACCTTTGTGAGGCTCCTGATGGGCGAATTTTCAAGAGGCATCTCGATCAAATGATAAGGTCGGGAGAATTTTTCACTGAAACCTTTGAAGAAATGAGCCGTCAGGAATTCAAACCTGGTCTCATTCTTGAAAGTTCAGGTTTTCCTCCTCTTGGGAAGACGCCTCAAAAGAAACCCCGTTCAAGTGCTCCATGTACTCCCACTGCTCACCTAACTGCCGATGAAATTTCTGATAAACAAAATAATTCTCCAGATTCTCCTAACCAAGGAGACATAGGTGCTCATTTACCTGCCACTCCTATAGCAATTCGTAAGCCAAGTCGAAATGTTAAACCTCCGGTGAAACTCATTTATGAGTAAATTCATTGTGCTAAAATTAAGCTAAATTGTAATACAATTTTGTCAAGAGAAAAAAAAGTTATTTTTATTTTATAATATTGCGAACGATTCACATGAGAAATTGTTCGTGTAGATTTTTAATTAAGTTTTCTTTTTGTACAATTTTGAAATACATTCATGGAATTTTTTTAATTTTGGGGGAAAGTAGTGAGATGTTTACCTCACCGGTACCTGCCTCCCTTCTCCCACCTGTCACTATCTTCTATTATTAAAGCCAGTTCATGTTCAAACCTCGACGTTGTTGTTTCTCTTACTCTTCCTTCTCCCGAATCATCTCAGAGGACATCATGAAGGTATGTTTACGTATGGAAGTCAGAATTTTAGTATTGCACACCACTCCTATTGCGGACGTTTTACGGTAGGTAATTAAACTGGAAAGAGAAGTTTCTCCAACGTTCAGAACAACATACACTGCAGACACAACTAGGTGGCATCCAGGTTTTACAAAGTGAAGTTCAAAATAGGTGTCCACAAAATTCGCACGTGCTTGTTCCCTCGGTATTAGGCTACTTGACCTTTCCCATTCCAACTGAAGATGCAATCATGTCAAATGACTTACAATATTTTGGGTTGACTTCACAGGACTTGATTTTCTTATACTTGCTTACGGAATCTTCCTTCATACCTAGAGAATGGTAGTAACCGTTGTTTTGAGGTGGATACGTCATGTTGGGTCGACCCCCAGAGCGTAGCACTGCTCCTGGTGATTGGACCACCGTTCTTCCTCCAACCTTTTTGCCTCTCTTCTTCTTCTACTTTCATAGCGAATAATTGGCGCCGTTTCATCTTGGACATGTGAGAAAGGCCTCCATTTCTGTAAATGGAATCACATACATAAATATTGATGATGGTGTCATTTAAGCAGAAATGCATTTGTGCACCTCAAAAGGTTGTTTGATTTGGTTTATTATTTTCAAAAATGAACCTTTGGAATCGAGCGAGAAAAGAATTTACCCCCTCCCATCTCAAAATTTGATGGTTTACGTTTCAAGGTGTGTAGAATCTGAAAAACGAATAAAAAAATCGTGTGCGGCACTTTCTTTAACCAAGAACCGATTTTCATGAAATTTGGTATATGAGCTCCATTTGGTTATTGACAGTCACTTCTAAGGGGTAAAAAATAGGGTTGTAATTTTCAAAACGCCCAAGCTCGAAAACTCTAGACATAAAGGTACTTATCGTTTTTTCACCAATTTAAAATATAATTGAATTGTTAAAATCGAATGAGACCCCCCCCCCCCACAGCTCTATACTGCCGTCCAAAGGAAGAACGTCCTAAGTCCATTTTTTCACTTTTTGAGATAGGGACATGATCTTGTAGAGCTCGATCAGACGCATCTTTTGAGCTAGGTTAGAACGTCGTAAGTCGATGGGAAAGTAGAGAAAAATCACTTTGTCCTAAGTCCATTTCCCGAGTTTTGCTAGTCATCCCAGGCTAAAATGTCCTAAGTAAGGCGTACTAGGCTAAAATGTCCTTAGAGGAAAAAAATTCATGGACATAGGACAGTCTAGTTTAGTAGAAGTGGACCATAGGACGCTAAAGCTTTGTACGAATCATTTAGTTCTGTGACCTGGACTTGCTTAAACAGTCCTAGTTTTGAAGAAAAACAGTACCTACCTACGTTGTTCACTCGATGATGTCAGTTTAGCGACAGTTAGTAGCACTGCTTCAGTCACTCTCAGCGGTAACAACACAGCAAGGTTTTCTGATCTCTGTGTAGCATTCGATTGAGACTGAACAGATAGACTTTAAATAAAACGAAGAACTGTGATTTTCTAGTTGTCTACAGTCAAAACAAGAGTTTATTCCTAATATCCAATGAATATATTATACTGCATTTCAATTGTGTAATTAATGAAACTTTTTGAAAATAAAAATTTGGTTTTGGAGCTAATACTGATTTTGCTTCCGAGTCTACCAAGGTAGCGGAAGCTTTGTTTTCACTTTTCAAGGATGAAAAAAAAAAGTTCTCCAAAATCAAAATTTTCACTCGCGTTTTGCGTTTTAGAACTTTCTGAACAATTTTGGTTCCGTGTCTGTGTGTCTGTCTGTCTGTCATGAATTCCTTGTAACGCGCATAACTATACGAAGTTATTGTCCGATTTCGATGAAATTTTCAGGGATTGTGCGGGTTGGTGTGTAGACGGTCCCCTATGAAAATCATCATCCCCGGACTGATAGAAGCGACTGCGCATGCGCAAACGTGAATTCCTTGTAGCGGCCACAACTTCTACATTTTTCATCCGATTTCAATGAAATTTTCAGGGATGTTACAGATTAGTATTTAAATGGTCCCCTATGAAAATCACCACCTCCGGACTGATAGTAGCCATTGCGCATGCGCAAACGTGAATTCCTTGTAGCGGCCATAACGTCCACATTTTCAACCCGATTTCAATGAAATTTTCAGGGATGTTACAGATTAGTATTTAGATGGTCCCCTATGAAAATCACCACCTCCGGACGGATAGTAGCCATTGCGCATGCGCAAACGTGAATTCCTTGTAGCGGCCATAACTTCTACATTTTCCATCCGATTTCAATGAAATTTTCAGTGATGTTACAGATTAGTATTTAGATGGTCCCCTATGAAAATCATCATCCCCGGACTGATAAAAGCGACTGCGCATTTTTTTGATCTAATCACATACACCTACTCACTTAATTTTTCATCCGAAGTTGATGAAATTCTCTAGGATTGTCCAGATTAGCGTGTAGATGGTCCCCTATGAGGGTAGTGGAAGGTACTTAGAGATTGGTGTTTTGAGATTAACTACTACCTTTGCATCGGATCATCTATACAATCGGGTTATGGATACGAGGAAGCTATGTGCCACACCCACTTGTTTTATGTTTATTTCAATAACCCATTATCATTATATTAAAAATTATCACTCAAAATGTTTATCTCAGAAACCCAAAACTCAAAAATGTTTATTTCAGAAACCCATTATCATTATAAAAAATTATCACTCAAAATACCACGGACTTAGGACATTTTAGCCTTGCATCAAGCAGAGTCAAGCTGTCCTAAGTCCTAGGTTGCTAGGCTAAAGAGTCCTATGTCCTTCCATTGGGCATAAATGACCCAATAATTACCCTAATCATATTATTTCTGTGCTTGTCAATGGAGTACAAAATAAAGGAACAAATTTGTGAGTGCTTCGTGAAAAAAAAATTTTTTATCTGCAACGAGACGAATGGCGCAGGCAACTTCACAAAACCTCGTTTTTCTCGAAATGCAAAAAATGGACTTAGGACGTTCTTCCTTTGGACGGCAGAATATGGCGCCTCCCAGTTGGAGTACTGAGGCCAAAAATTATGGTCAAAGTAAAGTAATATTATTTTCATACAGAAATTCGATATGGTTTCTTTCCACGGTGAAATATGTTATTCGTAGGGTTATAATATCAAGGTACTTGCCTTTTTGGAAAAAAGAGCTTTACACTTGTCGACATCAGCTTGGCTCAAACCTTCCGCTGTGGGGCCTAAATTCAAATTGTTGTTCATGAGAGATTTGCCTGTGTTGTTAAATACCTTCGTACTGCTCCCTTCGGTTTTCTTTTCCAAATTTTTACCTGAGGATAGGAATAAATAAAATGTAATTAATAAAAGCATAGGCAATAGAATAATCAAATGATCGAGAATAGTTTTCATTTCAACCACCCATCTGAGATCTCTTGGTTGACTCAACTCTCGATACATACCTAAGGAATCGAGTTCCTGCGTGATTTTCTTATTAATAACGTTGCTGGCTGGAGCGGGGACCACAGCTTCACCTTCGTCGAAATCATCGTCTTCGTTGAACCACATCTCTTCCTCTTCATCCAGCTGTCGTGTGGCTCTCGTCTGAATCTGTTGTTCCTTAGAATGGACGGCACACTGAAACAGCAAACACAAAATCAACATCGTCTACTATAAGTACTCATCCGTCAGTGATTGGTGGGAAAAGTTCCTCCGGTGGAAAGGGTTAGCCTGGCTTAGTTTATTTCCAGGAGGAAACCAATGGGAAACAGACGTTTCATTGGACTTAGTACCACTCACTCCATGGAATGGTTCCATTGATAAGGAACCCACACCTCGGTAGGGATCCTTGGGTACTATAAAAGGTATAAAACCATCCATGTGGTGGGAATCCAGGACACAGTGTAGTATTTCCAGGAGGAACCAATGGGAAACAGACGTTTCATGGACTTAGTACCACTCACTCCATGGAATGGTGTCCATTGATAAGAACCCACACCTCGGTAGGGATCATTGGGTACTACAAAAGGTAAACCCACCCATGTGGTGGGAGGGAATCCAGGCCAGTGTAGTTATTTCCAGGAGGAACCAATGGGAAACAGACGTTCATGGACTTAGTACCACTCACTCCATGGAATGGTTCCATTGATAAGGAACCCACTCCTCGGTAGGGATCCTTGGGTACTATAAAAGGTAAAAACCATCCATGTGGTGGGAGGGAATCCAGAACACGGTGTTGTTGTGGACGGGTAACACTGTCACCCATGAATCTTTGTCATTTGCGACCCTAGAATTGGGTGGACTTCCGGGGCACAGGCTGGCTGGGCTACCTTGCATCCTTGGATTTTGGGACCTTAGTCACAAGTCATACTGGCAGCGCCAAGTTGTTATATCTCTAGGATAAATTTTACACCAAACACACAAACAAAAGACAATAATCGCTTCCACGTCTCAAAAGCAGCTGGGTAACGTCACTTTTCGAGCCTCCCACCCTTCAAGAATGACAGTGTTGTCCGTTCATAACAGAGCGACCTGGTCCGAACCTGGGCTCTAAGGTCTCTTCTGATCAGGATTCAGTCCTTCAAATAAGGCCTAGACGAAAAACGGCACTGCTCTTCAAAAGGTGAGAAACCAGCAAAGACGGCTCAAGGAGTCAGCTATTCCAAGTCAAGAGGGCCCTCGAATAGACTACACAAAAGGAGAAAACTGACCCGAACAGTCCAGAACGATTGTCAGAAGTGTGGGTATGATCATAATCTAATATCAAATGCCCAGCAGATGGAGTGGTCCTGCTATCGTTGCGATAACAAAAATCATTTTACTAAAAGTATCGGTCAGAGAGGCAGGATATTGTGTGTGTTGACATAGAAAGTGGGTGGATATTGTAGCTTTCTCAGGATCTAGTGTGGCGTCCTCAAACCAGATCAGGCAAACAGGCCAGGGAGGAGCAAAGCACTCCTGATCACATATATATAAATGGGACCGAGATCGAAATGCCTTACGATTCCTAAGCAGACCAGACAGTAATTAGTAAAACAGGAAGAAGCCAATACCAGGATCCTATGATTGAATTGACATCAATGTTTCAGTACATTTTCGAAGACTGTAACGGAAGGACCGGGTGGGCATTTGTCATGAGTAGAGCTCGGAATTTGCATATTTTGCACATCTTTATTATTCGGTATATGTTTGTATTTGAACGTTTTGAAGGTTTCTGAAGGGTATGCGGTGGTTTAAATTGAAATTGAAATAGCATATTTTTGCATATTTCGGTCATTTTGGGGATTTTGGCATTTTTTTGGTCATTTTGGGAATATTTGCATATTTTGCAGCATATTTTACCAGTTTTTTTGCGTATTCTGGATTTTTTTTAAAGTCAGTGCTGGAAGTTGACAATATTCGAAATCGAATGTTGGAATGTTTTGTCCCCTCACTCACATCACCCCAGCAGGTAAAGGGCCATTACCTGCTCTAATGAATAGATGAGTGACAATGCAAGTGAACGGTGCGTGCTCGGAGCCTTGAGACTAATCCGCTTACTGAACCAACAGTTACTGAACCCTTAAGCCCTTTAGGGCCCCATTCACGTGTATGTCCGGAGTCGCTGCCGCGTCCCTCCAGGTACTCCCCGAAGCCACCGCACTAGTCCATTCACCTGGCTTCCAAAACTACCGACTCCGCCGAATGGCGGACCTACTACCAACCACCGTTTGCTCAGATGACTAGAAGTGAGGAAAACTGTAGGGCTACATACTGTACTGATGGGGGTGCGACCGGGCGTCGGCCTCACTTCAACCATTCACAGGGCTGCCGAGGATTAATCAGGCCGCAATTTTCGAGCATGTTCGATTACCTGCCGAGCAGCGGACGACCGCCAGACCTCAAGATTTTGTTAACCATTCACGGGTAGTTTTCCCCTTTGACGGCGGCTAGTGACGCGGCGGCGACTCTGGGCATACAAGTGAATGGGGCCCTTTAAGTAAAGGCTTTCTAATAAACACTTTGGAATTCCTGGAATCAGCCCATCCCAATGATCCCATTTGCTCAACGATCCTTTATAAATGCCAATTTAAGTACCATACCCCATTTGATCCACCTAGAGACCAGGGGGATGGATCTCTGCTCTGCCGTAGGTGCTGTTTCCGACCTGCTCGAAAAAAGCTCCCACTGGCATGGAACAACTGGAAAAAGCCGTCAAGGATAAACTGGAGGGGGTCCTATCGAAAAATCCAGGGTGGTCTTCAGTGGTTCAAATCGCGAAGGAAATTCACAAAGGAGAAGACGGCTCTCTACTCTCCAAGAGATTTCCACTTCTAAATTTTTGCCTATTGTATCTTGCGATGTAGAGAGATCGTTTTCTGCATTGAAAGAAATTTTAAGTGACAGGAGACACTGTTTTACACCTGATAATTTGGAGCGTGTAATTGTTGTCCAATATAATATGTAGTTCATCTTTACATTTCATACCTAGTTCGTATAAATGTATAAAAGTAAATAAAAATGTATAACTGATTTTTTGAATTGCTTGTTTACTTTACCTGATGCTTCATATCTTTTTTCTAGGAGAAAAAAAGGCTAAAAAAAAATGTAATTAAATGGAACATCCTTTCTTAAAATACTGAAATTCCAAAGTCGTACGCAGTTTTAAGGGCAAATGCATATTTTGCTTATTTTTCCAGTTTCCGGTGTATATTTTCGGGAAATTTTCGTGCATATTTTCCGAGCTCTAGTCATGAGAAACCGATTTTATAGGTAATTTTAGGCATAAATCAGAATCGAGCACAAAACTAACAACATTCAACAAAAGCACAAAATTTACAGATGACAAAATTTGTCATCAATAAATTTTGTCAATTTAATTAAAGGTGTCATGATAAAGAAAGGTGCAATAATCAAGTCAATTCACCTGTCCAAAGTAGCCTTGTCTCGATCCTTCAGCTTGTCTTGGTGCTGATTATAGCGCAACCTGAGTCCCTTGAAAGTCTGGACGTAGTCCACTTCGTCAAGTACTTTCCCATAGTTTTCAACCACGTGCGTCATGAGCGTCTTAATATCCTCCTATAAAATTCATTTGGTAAAATTTCATCGATGCAAAGTTACTTCCAACAAATTATTAATGCAACAAAAAATAAATAAATATAAAAATACAAAATCCAACGAGCCTCACCAGTTTGATGAACTCAAACATTTCCAAGATGGCGGAGGTCTAGGAGGTTGTACCGCCCATTATTCCTGATGAAGGCGTCAATAACTGGTGCGAAAAGGTTGCCTTTTATGATGTACCGATTGTAAAAGTCGTCTTTGAGTGCGATGATTTTCCTCATAAATCTCAGGGCGCCTGTGAAATTGAGATGTTTTTAAAGACACGGAAATTAGTAAATAACTGAAACTACACTTCTTCAACAAAATATGGTTCGTCAGACACGAATCGATAATGGTAACATTGGTTGTGGTTCAGGCAACTGATGGGCATCTTAGTTCTCGGAGATCATAATATGTCTGCTACTACACTATAACTTAGGTTTCTAACGTTGATTTTACCTGTAATTTAGTTTTGTCTCTCATCAGTTTAGAAACATCCATCGGTTTAGAAACATCCAAGTGTTCAATGATCCTGCCTTGGTGTGATGCTGGACGGGAAACTAAGCTTCTGGAGGCACATCAGTGGAGCAGCAGATAAGGCTGCAGATATTGTAAATAAGCTGAGCCGACTGATGGCAAATCTAGGGGGCCCATCACCCACTAAGAGGAGAATCCTTATGCGAACTGCAGAGGCAATTATGCTGTATGGAGCAGAAGTGTGGGCAGACTCCCTTAGGTACCAAAAGTACAGGGCACGTATGGAAGCTGTACAGAGGAGAGGAGCTCTGAGAATCAGTAATGCATTTAGAACTGTCTCAGGTCCAGCATCACAAGTGATAGCGGGAACTATCCCAATATACCACCAGGCACTGGAGCGTAAAAGGATAAGAATGAGGAAGGCAGAGGCAATTTCCATAGTAAAGAGGGAAGAGCGGGAGGAGACCATCCGTAGGTGGCAAGCAGACCTTGTCTCTGAAACCCGTGGAAGGTGGACAGCCCTCTTAATTGACGATCTAAGGCCTGGTTGGAGAGAAAACACGGAGAGGTGAACTATAACCTGACTCAATTCCTCTCAGGGCATGGATACTTCCGCTCCTTCTTAGTAAAGATCGGGAAAGCCACTGACCCAGAGTACAGATACTGTGGGATAGAGGAGGATGACGTCTGCCACACCTTCTTCACAAGCCCTCAATGGAAGGGTATGAGGAGGAGTGCGGAAGAGGTCATCAGAACGTTGCGTCCACAGACAACCATACATGAGATGATTAAGAACAAGTCGAGCTGGGACGCAATGGCAGTATTTGTCACATCAGTCTTCAAAGCAAAAAAGCTGGATGGAAGACGGGAGGAAGAAGATGAGGCATAGAATTGAAGGAGAGACCAGAAGTAGGAGCAGCCATTTGACACAAAAAAAGGGCTCACCCTGAAGTAATACTGTACAAGTGGTTCTGGGGTGAGTCCTAAGCAGAGGGAGTGGGGTTTTAGTTGGTAGGCCCAATGCATGGGGAGTCCAACACTGTTGGGGTGAACTTCCCCTTCGCTCTTAAAAAGTTTCCCCACTTCCGTAACAAAAAAAAAAAAAAAAAAAAAAAAAAGATCCTGCCTGGCAGAAGAGTGATAAAAGATAATTAAAGGCACTCACACAAAACGAGGAAAGTATGCGAGGATTTCATGAGAACGAGTATGCAGCGGAGGAGATCTTTGTTGATAATGCAATTTTTGATGTGGAACGTGTGATGCTCGACGCAGAATGAGAGGAGCTCGAGAATTAGGCCTAACAACTGCACAGTCCTGTAGTCATCCCGTGCCAGCGATCCATTGGCAGTGTTCTGGAGAAGAGGATCTGCGAAAAAAAAATAAGAGCGGGTCAATACAAACAGTAACATCATTCAACAGTAGATAAGAAGGAGAAGATCGCAGGATTGGAAATCCAAGGGAAGACTAAATTCCAACACGATATCGCATCCTAACTCATCATGACTCAACCTTCCACCTGGTTACCCAATAGATGGCACAACTTTTTGGAAAACTGTGAAAGGGAGAAGAATGGGGGGATGCGCCTTGATTTTATTTAGATTTTTAATCGATAGTAGATTACATCCTGAGAATTTTGGCACCGACCGCGACCTTCTAGCGTGAGTAGATCTGTTTCTATGATTTTTCAAAGTTTCGACCGTTTATGACGTCACGCGCCCCTCTCGCCTGGGCGGGACCGCCCAGCCCACTGTGACGTCATAAACGGTCGAAACTTTAAAAATTCATAGGAAAAGATTTACACGCGCTAGAAGGTCGCGGTTGGTACCAACATTCTCAGAATGAGGTCTACCTTAGATTAAAAATAACAATAAACAGTTTTTCCTACCCAGGCGCACACCCTATTTAGTTAAAACAAATTATGAACATGGACTTGGAACATGGATGACTTGGGGGACCTAGGCGGTCAGGTGTACCAACGTAACAAATAATAAAGTCTGTGGTCGTTTGACATTCCAAAACTATCAAATCAGAGCTTTCCAGCTTCGGTACAAGAATAAAACGTTTCCTCATATTGGCTAACTGGAATTCCAACCTCAGTATTATCTTAATATCGTAAAAAATATCGTACAACCAAATTTAGGGGAGAAATTTGTGTTTGAACGCGGAAAAACGTGCACTTTTTCATCGAAATCAGCGCTCCGCCTAGACGATCTTAGGAGTCGGACGTTGGGAGTCGGTGGGTGGAGACCAGAGTGCTGATTTCGTTGAACAAATGCACGTTTTTCGCGTTCAAACACAAATTTCTCCCTTAAATTTGGTTATAAAATATTTTGTTATAATACCATTGGAAAGCTGAGATTTTGACGCAGTTTTTACTGTTCTTGTATCTTGAAAAAATATTGGTTCTAGTAGTTCAATTTGAGATTGAAAAAATTCGAAGTTTCCCAAATTACTACGTAAAATTCTCTTTTCAGAGGGCTTTTTCATGTCCTAAACCTTTACTCAAAAAAGAGGAAAGGGATCTATCCGATAGGAAATGTAATGCTCTTTCCAACAGTATCCTCAAATTGTAATTATCACAGCTTATTAAAGGAGTTATGACCGATTTAATGATATAAGGTCAAAATCACGAACAAAAAGTTTAAAATCACAATAACTCGAAAACGATGCCTTTTTAAAAAAATTGCTATGAGACATTTTTTGTTGAAAATTAGTTGTAGAATCGACTTGTACAGTATGTCGACCAGTTAGGCTTACACCTTATACAGGGTGTCTACACTTTGGATGGGCATAACTTCAGGGTTCGATTCTACAAGGTATTTCCAATAAAAAATGTCTCTTGGCAATTTTCTTTTAACCCACTCAAAATTCCTTTTTTTCACTTTAAAGTTTTCCTTCGCGTTTTCGACCTTACAGCACTGATATGTTCATAACTCCCTTATTTCTCCTGAAAATTCAAATCTGACTACACCGTTAGAAAGAGCGTTAAATTCCTAAGCAACCTAGTGCAAAATCAAAATATTTCAGCCATAAAATAGTTTCAAAAAATCAAGTCGAAAAGCCAACTTTAAAAAATTTTCGAAACTTGACTTTCTTCGACCAAAGTTGTTACTCTAAATCCCTGCTCATTTCGATGGGCGCTCTTCGGAGAAAACATGCTCAAATAGTCAGCTTTCCAACGGTCTATCAATTTTTCTTTTTAATATTCAAATTTGAAGAGCAAATTAAGTTTGAATGCCAGAAAACGTGTGTTTTACAAGCAAATCCAGTGTTCTAAGCGGTTTATGGTCCCCCTCGATCTCAAGATGGCTTGACGATTTTGGTATCATTTCCTATGTAATTTTTTACACTGAATCCAACGGTGATACTTTCGAATGATTCCGACTGCTAGAAAGTGGATTTTTCGAAGAAAACCTCCGTTTTTCGTACATAAAATACGCATTATTCGTAAATGTGGTAGTGAGCTGAAGTAACACCTTTGAACTCAACAAAAACTTCAATCAGCTAGAAATTCAGTGTTTTTGTTGAGTTCAAAGGTGTTACTTCAGCTCACTACCACATTTACGAATAATGCGTATTTTATGTACGAAAAACGAAGGTTTTCTTTAAAAAAAATCAACTTTCTAGCAGTCGGAACCATTCGGAATTATCACTATTTGATTCAGTGTAAAAAATTACATAGGAAATGATACCGAAATCGTCAAGCCATTTCGAGGTCGAGGGGGACCATAAACCGCTTAGAACACTGGATTTGCTTGTAAAACACACGTTTTCTGGCATTCAAACTTAATTTACATGTTCATGTTTTCTCCGAAGAGCGCCCATCGAAATGGGCAGGGATTTGCAGTAAAAACGTTGGTCGAAGAAAGTCAAGTTTCGAAAATTTTTTAAAGTTGGCTTTTCGTCTTGATTTTTTGAAACTATTTTATGGCTGAAATATTTTGATTTTGCTCTAGGTAGCTTAGGAATTTAACGCTCTTTCTAACGGTGTAGTCAGATTTGAATTTTCAGGAGAAATAAGGGAGTTATGACCACATCAGTGCCGTGAGGTCGAAAACGCGAAGAAAAAGTGCAAAAAAAGGAGTTTTGAGTGGGTTAAAAGAAAATTGCTAAGAGACATTTTTTGTTGGAAATACCTAGTAGAATTGAACCCTGAAGTTATGCCCATCCAAAGTGTAGACACCCTGTATAGGAAGAGAAAACCAAAACAGCTATGGAAGTTTATGAAACAGAATCGCATTTCATTTCGGAACAAGTTTAATTGTAGAAAGATAAAATTCTATATTCAAAATGCAATGCGATTTAGCAGCATAAACTTCCATTACTCTGTCGCTAACAGTGCAAAGGTAAGTAAAGTAGTAAAGTGAACAACCATTTCAGGTTGGATTTTCGTCCGACTGACATTCTTGGCGTCGCGGACGTCATCAGCTGTCTCCCTAAGGGGAGATCAGAATTTGTTCTGATGATTTCGCTCATGGGTCCCCATTGGCCTCACCGCCCTGGGTTGGGACGAGGGGGAACTGCGACTGACTCGCCCGGAAAATATGCCGCAGAGGCGGGCCTCGAACTCACGGCCCCCGCAATCGGTTCGAGTCCCGTCTCCAGAGACACATGCCGTAGCTCGCTCGGTCACAGCTGACCCCAGCTGAAAGGTATGCTCATAATCAATAATATTCATTTGCAGCCTCACCTATGAGAATGTGGATGCTGTGCTTGTAGAAGTAATTGAGGAAGTCTGTCTTTTCCGTCTTGTTGATGGAAGCTATCATATTTTCGGGGTCGATGAGGATGCGGAGAATGCCCATGAGTTGGACGGCTCTGCCGAGCTCTGGGTCTGTATCGCACATCATCTGCTCCATTATGACGTTGAGAAGAACCAGATCCTGAAGATCACAAATAATTAAACCACTTGTTATTGTACTAAAGAAAGTTTTTATTCTTTTTTTTTTTTGTGAATGATGAGCAGAGAAGAGAGATACGTTTTTGAAACTGTATTTTAGATTTTTTGATTTTGGTTAGATAATTCCACCCTCAGCCATTTCTAGACATTGCTGATGATCTCTTCTCAATGTAAAACAAATCAAATTAGAAATTGACCATACCCAAACTAATACTTTCAACGCCAAAAAGAAAAGAAAAAATAGAGAAAATTAGAAAACCGCGAACACACCAAACCAGTATGTCAGTCTCTATATCACGAGAATATTGAAAAAGTAGCAATATTTAGGTACTATAACTCTGATAAGTAACGTTTAGAGGGGAGCTACCAAATCCACAAAGACTGAAAGACTGAAATACACTCATTAGCACGAACACGCAATGATGCAATTTGTCACACTGTTGAGATCAGCTATCTCTTCGCATTTCTGTCCATTCAATTCCTTGGCTCAGTGGTAGAGAGTTCAAACTCAGGAATGTAAATATAGTTTATTCGGAAAGATGAGAGATCGATCCCCAGTTGAGGGAAGTTAATTTTTGATGATACAAAACTGCTCTAACTTGCAATTCAGAATTAGATAGACGAACGAGCCCTTACGTCATCAGAGTTTTGAGTTTCCTGGAGTGTGTGCTCCCTCACGACGGACGGTGAAAACTCCACGAAGTACGTCAATATGTCGATCGATGCAGTTTTGGTTTGAGCGTCGTCGCAAGACAACGTTATTTCCAAAGCAGGCAGTATCCCCAGAGATGACAATGTCTGCAAAAGAAAAATTTCCATAAAAGGCATTTATTCACGAGAAAATAGTGTTTGAAAAGAGTATGCATTTATTGAAGGGTTCCTGGTTCAATATTCCACAAATAACAGACAAGTTTACAGCAATGAGTTTTCTTCCTTCTATCGGCAATTCCCATCTGTTGTATAGTGATTACTATCAGTCACGCAACGAACCTCCACCCTTCATTTAACTGCTGATTCTAGTTGTTTTTTCTGCCTGTTCGCATCTCCGCAAAGTAAAACTTTTACCAGTCTTCCACAAACACTCCATTGAGTGCCTCACAGTGGCTTTCAGTCATACCTCTCGCTGCTGACAACGCGGATTTGTCCGCGATCCAGTTTCGAGATGCCATCTCCATGCGATACGGAAGGCAACCACGGAACCTCCCAATGAAATGTGACGGATGTGAAGCAGCCATGACACTCAACCACGCACTCAATTGCAAGAATGGAGGCCTTGTGAAGAGAGGTCATGATCAGGCACGAGATGAGGTGGCTGAACTGACAAAGCTGGCATGGAGAGGAGTGATGGTTGAGCGAGCCTATCATGATCGAGAATGGCGAAGGGACTCCAGGCATTATTGCCGACATAAACGTTCATGGTTCACGTTGTACGATCGAAATAAAATCAAGAACACTAGCTGCTAATCGATGCTATTTTGGACTATTGCCGCTCCTGAAATCCCGAGTAATCTCCAGGAGGGTTAAACTCACCTTGTACAAGGCGCTGCTTCGCCCCGTCCTGACAAACGCTTCAGAAACGTGGGTCTTGACAAAGCAATCTGAGAATGCCCTTAGAATTTTTGAGAGAAAAATCCTTCAGAGAATGGGCCTGTGTTCGACCATGGACAATGGAGGCGGCGCCACAATGAAGAGCTCTACCAGCTGTACGATGATTTTGACGTTGTCAAATTGGTGGGGAGGTTAAGGTGGGCCGGCCATATTCTCCGCATGGATGATAACGATCCAGCTAAGCAGCTCCTGTTAACTCGCCGGAATGGTACAAGGAAGAGAGGAAGGCCACAATTAAGATGGAGTGACAATTTAGAAGAAGACACAGCACGGCTCGGGTGCTACGACTGGATGACAACGGCACAAGATCGTTTAGGCTGGAAAGATGTCCTAGAGGAGGCCAAGGCCCACCCTGGGCTGTAGCGCCATTTAGTTAGTTAGTTAAACGTTCATGGTGTGTGGGACAGGGAAAGGGCTTTCTTTGATAACCGCGTAATCAACGCCAATGCCCCTTCCTATTCCACCCGCGTCTGACCAACCATCGCAGATGAGGCAGCACGCGCCAAACACCACAAGTATGATGGAGCAGCCGACGGCCTGAGAGGGTCCTTCACACTTCTCATCACTTCATGTGAAGGCGTTCTCCACCGCGAATTTAGGATGTTTGAGAAAATTTTGGTGGACACCCTCTCTAACAAATGGGATAAACCACGCTCCGACTGAGGAATCCTGACGACCATTAAGAGGAACTTAGCGCCTGGAGAGAGGAGTCGATTGTGGAGTGGACTAGGGGCTTGAAGACTCCCCTGCATCCCATAGACTGAAAAAACCACGGCACTGAAGAAGCTACGAGGGAAGACTAAGCGGAGGGACGAAGGTCCTCTTCAATTCCTGAAGTCCAGGTGATGCGCCATGCGGTGCACAGAAGCTCTGCACTAAGCGAATTATTATCAAGAAATTGGCGGATAAATCATGGTTTGGAGGTTCTCAAAGTATTACATGCAAACAAAAGTTCTTGCTTCGAACAACTTTTCACATTCCTTTGAAGAGTTTTCAGTTTTCCTCGACGTTTTCATAAAAAATAAACGGGTTTGTTCTTCGGAAAAATAATAGTAATTATCTCCATCTACACGTCTGAGGGCTTTGTGTGATACTGTGACCACATTGAACTTTCCTGGGAAGTGGTCTTCTTCACAGTTGACGCTGCTCATTGGGCTGAAAGCTGAAGCTGGGAGCCCTAGAAGCGTTCTGATTGGTGGAGCTCCAGGACGTAGTTCTAGATGAGTGCAACAGATCGCGTTCATGATCGCTTGTTCCCAACCTCATCGCAACAAGTAACCTTGTTTAACACATATTTTTCTCCTGTCATTGCAAATCTAAATGACGATGAAATGAAAAGTTATCTCTTAGAATTCACTCGCCTCCACAAAACTACTAATTAACAAGATGTTCGTTGTTACACAAGATGTTCAAGATTTCCACGTAACAACGAAAAATTTACTTGCATTCCGGATTCCGTTGAATATATCGCACGAAAAATAATTTACATTCTTTCTTTCTCTTCATACTCGCACTCTCACATTCCAATAGGTAATGTAGCCTCAACACGCTTAGAAAAGAAGAAGAATGGCAGTGAGTAATTACAGAATTGAATCGCTCACTAGCGAGAACTATGACACTTGGAAAATCCATGCCCAAGCGACATTGACTCGTGCAGGATTTTGGGAATATGTCACAGGAGAGATTCCTGCTCCCGATCCGAGAACAGCTTCTCCAGCAGAAAAGCAGTTATGGAACAAAGAAGATGCCAGAGCTAAGTCTGAACTCATTTTAATTATATCTGCTAGCGAATTAAAACAAATAAAAAATTGTACCACGACAAAAAATGTGTGGGATACGCTAAAGCAAATATACCAGAGTGAAGGACCAGCTAGGAAGGCAACATTATTAAAAAGACTAGCATTACAAAAAATGAAAGTGGAAGAAGAAGGAAGGCTTAGGAAGGAGGAAGGAAATGAGAAAATACAGGTACAGATCCGAAAAAGGAAAGAAGATAAAAAGCAGAAAGAAAAAGAGAAGAAGGAACAACTGAAAGCTGGAGGGACGACTGGAAAACTCGCAACTAAATTCGATGAGGGATATGCCCAAAGTGACGAAGAACGATTTGACTGGATATCAACGATAAATCTTGAAAAAACAGAAATACAGGAAGGAATGAACGAAAAAGTATGGATGAACGAAAGTGACAAAACCAAACGAGATGCAAGAAAGTCAGAAACAGAGAGGAAAAGCATACGAAGGGGAACGTCTCACGCCAATGGCGAAGAGCAGTTAGCCAGTCCTATCAAACGAGTGAGCTACCTCCTAAATAACCGATCGAAATTTAGGAAGAAAGGGAAAATTTATCGTGCAAAACTGAAAATGGAGACCAAATCGCACTGTATTCAATCCAGTCAAGATAAAGATTGGCCGATCCTCCCAACGAGAATGCTTACCTGCTTGGCAGAAAATATTTTCCATTTTAACTTCAGACGGATAGGTGAGTGGGGGTACCGAAGAAGAAAGAAGAAAATAAACATGAAGAACATCGTGAGGGGGAGTCTTAGAATTCACTCGCCTCCACAAAACTACTAATTAACAAGATGTTCGTTGTTACACAAGATGTTCAAGATTTCCACATAACAACGAAAAATTTACTTGCATTCCGGATTCCGTTGAATATATCGCACGAAAAATAATTTACATTCTTTCTTTCTTTTCATACTCGCACTCTCACATTCCAATATTATCAATTTCTGGTCATTCAAAAATTTGGAAAGATGCAGCATGAAGTGTGGCATGCCCCCCACCACTTCAGTTTCCGTAGTAGTTCTTTAGCTGAAAAAAGATGGCGCAACTGAGGCAGCCTCAAAAATGCTTGCAAGCCATTTTAACATTAGCTTTCTCCTCTGTTAACTTGTCTCCAGTACTCCGTAACGCTGCTCCATGTGGGTTCGGTCGCCTCCACCCGCGCTTGCAGCTGTGTCTCATCGTTACACGGTATTGGATTGCTCCCCCAGAAACGAAGAACGTCACAGGAGACAACAAAGGCTGGACACCGAATACTAATATTTCCCTCTATGGCCATAGCTGAATGAACTACCTACCCCTCACTAACATTTATAAAATACTAGCATTTACCCTATGGCCTGGGGTCATAACGCCAGTTGTCCTTCAGAGTTTCATTTTCAACTAATACATTTCCTCAAAATCAGGAATTGGAGTAATGGATCTGCACTAACGCAACACCATTTCGCCCAACAACTACAATAATTGTAAATATCCCTCGTCTTATTACTTGATTTAATAGAAGCAGAATGTTCAATCAAACTCGGGTTAGAAACCTGTTGAAATAGTTGTTACAATAACCCAGCACAAGTTACAGCACCTAAGCGTTTACTAACCTTGTAAAAAGATTCTTTTCCTTGTGGCTGAAGATTCTGAGAGAAATTACAGTATTCCTTGATGAATAGAACCAGATCCCTCCGCTTGATGGGTTGCGTCGTCTCGTCCGTGATGAGAGCTAATATGTCGCTTAGCAATTTATCATCCTCCTGTGTTGGAAAAAAGAACCACAACGAAATTAAGACATGGTGCAACTTCTCTACTTACTAAAAGATCACTATGTTTACTATGCATCAACACAACAACAATAGTAAAAACAACAAAACCAGCCACCACGTCTAAACCACAACTAAAGCTTTAGTCCATGTATCCTCTGCGAGGGATAATAAAGCGTTTTTCCTTTGAATCATATGAGAAAAGCTTAGTTACCTATTAACGTGTTTAATGTTTTAGGGCTGGGGGTCGTTCTGTGAATTCCGACACGAAAATCTGCAACGTTTTTTTTTCTTAGTTACCACGGACCGATTTCTTAGTTACCACGTTATATCGGCTCCATTTGGGGTCTAGTTGTACCAAGATGCTTTTGGTTATTGTCAGACCAACAGATCGCTCCCTCGGAGGTCCTTCAGTTTGGACTAGTGATAAATCAGAAATATGAGTGTGAATCACAAATTAATGTTCATTGTATAGAAACAATTTTCTCTCCTATTCAACGCAGTAAGGTGAAATTCGAGATGGTGGGTCAAAGGACAGTAATGAAGGCACCTGACAGATCACTGATCAGCTGAGAGAGCTCCAAGGCCATTTTCTCTCCTGTTGAACGCAGGAAGCTAAAATTTGAGAAGCAGGGTCAATGGAGAATGCTGAAGGCGCCTGAGTGGTCACTGATCAGCTGAGTGACCTCCAAGGCCATTTTCTCTCCTGTTGAACGCAGGAAGCTAAAATTTGAGAAGCAGGGTCAATGGAGAATGCTGAAGGCGCCTGAGTGGTCACTGATCAGCTGAGTGAGCTCCAAGGCCATTTTCTCTCCTGTTGAACGCAGGAAGCTGAAATTTGAGAGGCAGGGTCAATGGAGAATGCTGAAGGCGCCTGAAGGGTGACTTATCAGCTGAGTGAGCTCCAAAGCCATTTTCTCTCCTATTCATCGCAGGAAGATGAAATTTGAGAGGCAGGGTCAATGGAGAATGCTGAAGGCGCCTGAGTGGTCACTGATCAGCTGAGTGAGCTCCAAGGCCATTTTCTCTCCTGTTGAACGCAGGAAGCTGAAATTTGAGAGGCAGGGTCAATGGAGAATGCTGAAGGCGCCTGAGTGGTCACTGATCAGCTGAGTGAGCTCCAAGGCCATTTTCTCTCCTGTTGAACGCAGGAAGCTGAAATTTGAGAGGCAGGGTCAATGGAGAATGCTGAAGGCGTCTGAGTGGTCACTGATCAGCTGAGTGATCATAAGCCATTATTGAGTATTTCCTGTAAATAGATGTATATAAATATAATAAATTGTTTTGGTTAATTAGAATCTTTTCTTTTTTTTTGACCTTAAAAAACTATATCTAATTTCTCCCTTGCGAGGGAAAAACATTAAACATGATTTAATGTTTTTCCCTCGCAAGGGAGAAATTAGTTTTCTATAAATTGCATGCCAAGCGAGCTAGCCGATAATGATAACAACTCAGTTTCAGGCACGTTTGGTAGTGCCAACCTCAATTGACAGTATGACCGAACAGCAAGCATCAATGACATCGGCAGTTGTTACTTCTAAGGGCGTGCAAATGGTCTGGAAGCCTCTACAGTTACTCAAAAACATATTTCTGATTTATCACTAGTCCAAACTGAAGGACCTCCGAGGGAGCGATCTGTTGGTCTGACAATAACCAAAAGCATCTTGGTACAACTAGACCCCAAATGGAGCCGATATAACGTGGTAACTAAGAAATCGGTCCGTGGTAACTAAGAAAAAAAAACGTTGCAGATTTTCGTGTCGGAATTCACAGAATGACCCCCAGCCCTAAAACATTAAACATGTTAAAACGAGCGATTGCACGGATATTTCAATGGAAAAATGCACACAAACAGATTGCGTGCCTGCCTCAGAAGATCGCAAGAATTCGTCACGGAGAAAAATGGACAAGGAAACTTCGAATAAAAACCACGGTTAGCATAGTTCTTATCGTCAGAGTGATTACATTGAAAACTGTTTTTATAAGAGAATCTCAACTGTCAGTCTTTTTGACTATTTATTTTGGTAATGCTTGAGATAATGCGATGCAGGTGATTCAAGGGGAAAATGCTTTACTATCCCTAGCGGAGGGTACATGAACTAATGTTGTAGGCGTGATTTAGACAAAACGACGTATGAGATATACCGCACGAGTGAGTCCACTGTTGTCCACAAATTGATCTAGCAGCTCTTAAATTTTGAACGGAATCTAATTGAATCTAACTGCAGAAGGTTGTAAGGGCATCGTCTTCCAATCCTAAACATCTCCTTTGGCATCCCCGAAGTCTCTCCAAAACTACCCGGGCCACGACCATTAGAGTGTAACGCGTACCAGCAGGTCACTTGAGGGTTTGTTTGGTGAGGCAGTCCAGGGTTGACCACGCCCACTTTTGGCTGTTCGGAGAGGACCAGTGTAGTCCCAGACGAGAGATTTGCCGTTCAGAAAGGCAGTCCAGGGTAGTCCAAACCTACTCCAGATTTCAGCGAGAGTAAAGAGTCTGGCGCATGCGCATTGCACTTTTTTCTCCCACTCCTCACCTCTCGAGTTTGAATGACAACAATCTTTCGAGAATTCAGAAGTTTTTTGAAAATCCAATTATGATGTTGGATACTTTTTCTGATTACGAAAGTGACGTGATGAGTGTGGTTTATTTTTCGGACGATGATGTCGAAGATATTTTCATTATGGAGTTGATTTATCGGAGATTGAGGCGGAAGAACCAAAGCTACATTCAACAAGTTGTGTTGGAATTTGGAGATCAAAACTTCGTAGAGTAGTTGGTACAAAAACTCGATTTTTCTGCACAAGCAAGTTTGTCATCTTTCAGTTTTCCTACTGTCGATACATACTTACACCAAACCATAAAAATGTTCATTCTGTTCTTCATTATTCCATAATATTGTCCACATATAGGTCCATATGGAACTGAGTGCCCAACATCAGAGTTCTGATATTTTTGTGGCCTACCTACCTACTGTGGGCACCAAACTGCGTCGTTCTGGAATGTTGCTGACCGCTTCGACATAAATATCTCTTAGCACATGCGGAATAAGAATTGAAAACTAGTATTGTGAAGTAACAGTAATTATATTAACATCTATTCATAAAACAATTATCGACCCGGAACTTTGAAATTGAGTATGAGTAGCTTAGAAAATACGATTTTGGTAAAGAAGCGTAAGTCTGTAAATACGTTCAATTTATTTTCGTAATTTCGTAACCATTGTTCTGTCTCTATTTGAAATTATACACATCTGGTCAAGTGTAAAGCGTTTTACTTTCATTTTTCTTTAAATACAAGGGTTTTGTTGAAAACGGCCTTCCCTTTTATATGACCCTACCTGCACTTACTAGAAAGAAAGGTTCATTTGGTAAAAAGGGTGGTTAAAGACACCTCTTCTAAGAATTGGTAGCAGCGGAATCATCTCATCAATTCACAGTAGGTAATTTTGTACTACTTGTGTAAAAACTCGTAATTCGTAACCCATAACTTCAGCTCGTAACTTAACTTTAATTTAAAGTTTTACGAAGCTCCAGTCGCAGTTTCCATTTGGGGGAATAGGAAACTTTTAGTTAGGCAACTAACCTCATTATAGAAGCATTTATTCTTCCTATACAAAAAGGAATAAAATCAATAAGACGTATTAATAAATACGTCTAAAAAATTAATAAATCTTGAATTAAAATCGTCTTGAATTAATAAATTCCACATCTCACTGGCATGGATATTTTATACGTAAAAACTATCCATGCTTCCAGTGCTGTCCCGTGTGTGTTCGGACAGCACCGAATCTCGGACAGTCCAGGGCGACTCTGTGACATCACGAGTCCTGGACTGCTCCAGTCCTGGACGATCCAGGACTGCCTCACCGAACGAACCCTGAGAAAGAGGGTTTGCCCAATTCTCGGACGGTAACTCTCCCAACCCCTTCAAGAATTAGTCATACTCTCTGCAAAGAGATCCATCATTGGCCACTACAGGCACTCTGGGGGATAGTGTTCCAGTCGAGGGAACCATAAGAGGCGTCAGGTATAAGACCCAGATATCAAAGTACGCCGCCCTCTACACTCCATAGATTTTTATAGAATTGTTCTTCCAAAAAAAAAAAAAAAAAACAGGAGTGCTTCAAGAGCTTCATTCCAACAAAATTTGGTAAGTAACATGAAATATCATTTTGATTCATTCCGTAACGATATAAAGTATTTTGATCCTCTTATTTTAACATTGATGCCAAGAATAATGCGATCGATGTGTTAGGCACGAACCTGGATGAGAGTGACGATTTCCACCTTGTTAAAAAATATGAAGCTCGACAGAGTTGAAAGCATGTTGTCTTCGAAGACAGACGGCGTTGGGAGGACGACGTCTTGGATGTACTGAACGCGATAAGTCTGATGGATTTTCGACAGAAGTTCGTTGTTTGAAATCGGTATCACTTCCTTGAACCTGCAAGAGATCGAGGAACTGTTAATGACAATAAATAATCGGAAAATTTATTGAATAAATGTACGTGGAACACTTTTGAACTTGAAAATACAAGTTATGCTGATGGAAAGGATTCTTACTTTGACATCGTTCTGAGGTAGTGTCTATGTCTCTTGGGAGATGGCGAAGACGGATCGTATTCTAAGCATCCAACCACGTCGAAAATTGTGTCCTCTGTAACAATCGGTAAACCAATTAAGAGCTAGATCAGAAGTATCCTTGCAGTAAAACAAATGATTGGTGCATTTTAACAGTTATAAGATCTACACCAAGTTGAAGGATAATTGAAGAAGTCTAAAGTGATAGTTAATCTTATTCCTTGTTTATGAACAGCTAATGACGTTTCTGGCATCCACTCCTTACAAAGAAGTAAGAAGAGTATCGCCATAATAAATTACCTGCAAACATAACTTCGAATAAGGCATTCTTGTTAAGGAGGAAAATGTTCTTGAATATTTCATAGAGAGTGTGGAGGCCTTCGATATTCTCCAAGTCCTCGCACATGTGAAACATGTTAAGGAGTTTCCTGATGTAGCCTTCAGTTTCCAGAGCAGTCGCGAGTTTTTCCTTGCGAGTCGGCATCGTGAGGCAGCTTCCAATCAGCTGAAATGGACGAAATGATGCGTTTGAATATGGAGTGAAATTTCAGGTAGAGTGAACGTGCCAGACTAAGTGGAGAGAGATTAAGAATGGAATAATTGGAAGAAAGACTCATTAGATAAAAGATAAGGCTCATTAGATAAAAGGTAGCTCCCGCCAATCGTCAAATCCTAGACTTCATAAGGGAAGCCCCTACCTCAGAGAAGCTCTTCACTTAGTTGAGAATTGTCGCCAGGGACGATTTGTCCACAACAATCCTATTTCAGCAATTTTTCTTCATCTCAACCTAACCCAATTTCAAATAAGGAAACCACTCTACCCAAAAAAAGTAAATATCTCAAACTCCATAATTTCAGGAACATACTGTGAACATTTCAGAATTTTTAAATAATACTTACAGACCACCTAGTTAGTAACAAAGAAACCACGAACTCGCTAACTATAATTTATTTTGATATATCTAACAGCTGATAGCTTCTGTAAAATTGTGTTTTCGGACTATGAGGTACCTACACGTATCTCCAACATCATGCCGAGGATTTTGATAATTTTTTTTTCAAAATGTTCGTATTGAAAAGCTCTACGAATCTGCTGAATAGGATTACCTAAAAAAATTTCAATTTATTATTTTCGGTACATGTTTCGGCAAATGCAACGTTGCCTTCATCAGCCTAACAAAAAATTTTTTTTTATAAATAAATTAAATAAGTTATAAACTACAACTGGGTACTTAAATTTAAAAGAACAAAAAATATATAATACATTGTATTATTTTTTTTCTTTTAAATTTAAGTACCCAGTTGTAGTTTATAACTTATTTAATTTATTAAATATATAGGTAAATATAATTTAAATATATTAAATATTTATTATTTAATAACATGTCATGTTATGTAAGTATATACTTAATGTACAATGGGGAATTTGCCTCAATTTTTTTTTTTTCGAATGAGGGTTTATTTTTATGGAATAAAACTATAGTGAGCTGCTCGAAAACGCATCCAAAAAACGTCTGCCAAGTTGGGTGGGCAGTATAGCTTCCTCACTCATTGTAACATGGACGTATAGAATCAGTTGGCGAAAAAATTATGATTCAAAGAGTTATTGAATACCAAAATATTAGCGGTCCACCGTCTAGGACCTAACTCACACAATTCCTGAAAATTTCATCGAAATTGGTTGAATAGTTGCGGAGTTTTGGTTGTAACAATAAATTTAAAGTTCGCTCATGCGCAGCGGCTATTGCTTGACCAATTTGATTGAAACTGATAGGGTGTCTCTTAGAAGTTAGTCCCTAACTAACCTCCAAATTTGAGCAAAATCGGTTCATTAGAAACCGAGAAACCGAGGTTCCAGGAAATTCACGTTTGCGCATGCGCACTCGCTCCTATTGGTCCGAAGGTGCTGAAATTTATAGGGGACCGTCTAGGACCTAACCCGCACAATCCCTGAAAATTTCATCAAAATCGGACCACAGGTTAGTATAGTTTTGCCCGGGACAAGGATTGACCACAGACAGACCGACAGACAGACAGACACGGAACCAAAATTGTTCGGGAAGCTCTAAAACGCAAAAAGCAAGTGGAAATTTTGATTTTGGAGGACATTTTCTTTTTTCACTTCTTTCACGAATACAAAGCTTCCCTACCTTCGGTAGTGAGGAAGCAAAAATTAGAGAATTTAAGGAAGATGGAAATTTTAAACGTGGTGGCAATGTGTAAGAGGCAGCCATGTTTGAAACGTAACGGATATTCTACCAATCTGACTTCAAAGGAGGTTCTGTGGCGCTTACCACAGAAGCGGAACATACACGAACTTTTAGCTTACAAGTAGTGCGCACAAGAGTGCGCTGCGAACTGGCAGGAAGAACCCAGACACAAAAGTGACCAAAAGAAACAATATTACTCACTTTTTTACAATACGATTCTACCTACTAGTTTATCAAGCATTATTAGTCTTCATCTTCTCTTATTTATTTTCAAGATTTGAATCACATTATTCGAGTAGCCATTTCACTGGATCGTTTTGTGTGGCGGTGCTAGAACTCTGTCTGTTGTCGGAGTTGTTTTCGCGTCGTTTTTTTTTTTCGTATGACGTCAACAATATTCCTCGATTTTCGCGGTGTTTTGTAACAGAGGCTTCACTTGTTTAGGCATTTTCTCCTACGGTAATTTTTTCCCCTTGGTTATTCCTAGTGTTAAACGTTATTCTAGGGCCCTCTTATAGGATTTGACTTGAAATTCCAGAATCTAAAATTGAGGCAAATTCCCCATTTTACTCTACTGCATAGCAGCTTTGGTCAACATGGTCATTCCATTCACCCATCAACGTAAAAAAAAATCGGATAAACGCTAGGATTCACGAGGAAAAAGGATGAATGTTGAGAGAAGTTTGTACCTGATCAGTAATATCAAAAATCAGGTTTTTAGGGCTAAACAAGACTAATAAGTAAAAGAAATCGCCAGGATGCTTACTACTTAGAGCCTCTAGCTAAAATCCAAGAAACACGGAACATGCTTTAGCCGCTCGTTTCGGCGGAGTAGGGATGGGGTGGACGAGTGGAGAATAACCCCTCCCCCCCACGTGACGGTTGTCAGGTAGTTAGTCCAAGGCTAAAGCATGTTTTATGATTTAAAAAACAGATCAACATCTCTTTAAGTGACTGTGGAAAATGTACCCAAGGATGAAAACATGGTTCCTACAAAAATCACGATTTTTTGCATGTCCCCTATACCTACTCTACAGTTTTTCGTTACCCTAATTGTTTTTTGTAACATACCTTCGATGGAATAAGTGATAAAAAAATTCAAGGTCGATTGTATAGTAACAGATATTATGTATATTTAAGTTCTAGATCGCGTCAGGCACGCCTGGGTGGAGTCCTCTTGAATTTTCGAGGTATCCATTCAAACTGCAGATGGTCCAATATCAGTTTCATCTTTTTTGGATTGATAGATCCTTTCAACGAGTATAACACTACTACCGTTTCCACCCAATTAGAGGGTATTGGAGGATTGACGTTTGGATGTATCCCATGCATTGAATAATCAATGGATACGAAACATATTGTTAAGTAATGCATGCATTCCAGGGGACTCTCATTAGATAAGCATTAGTCAATTTAAAGCAAATTTAAAAGCAGCATTGGTTTTTTTCGCAGTTGGTAAGCAAAAAAAACTGTTTCACTCGATGTAATTTAAGTATTATTACTGAAGGTAACAGGATTCTGAACAATACAGAGAAAAAAGAAACTTCCCGCTAGCCCTACCAGTCAATTTTCCAGACTTGTTCAAAGTTGAACTTTGCAAACGCTATCCCGCACTTGCCCCACCTTACCTTAGTATTTTAGGCAAGAAATAGTGGTCTCCCCCATCACCATTATCCACCATACATTTCTAGGGGCATAGGAGCATCGAATTTGAAGAGCATTTTAAAATCCATGATTTCATCCCCCCCCCCCACCAATGGTGACAGTCTGGCACCAAAAGGGCCGTACGTCGTAACAGTGAACATTCATCTGTTTAGGTAGTCGGTAATAGTTCACAACCGCATTCAAGGTGAACCCCAAAAAAAAAACACGAAAAATGCGGTTTAAGGTGCCCTGGCACCATGGAGGCACCACAATTAGTTCCATGGTGAAAGAATAATTAATGAAAATCCGGAGTTATAATGAGAAATTTTCCTCAATTTCACAATTGAAGGGTCATGGAGAAAAAGGATCAAACTCCATTTTTTGGCCGAATTGAGATAAGCATGCCATCGTGTAGCTTAGGAGGAGTAGAACCAAAGGGTTGTTTCACTTTTGGGAAGAGAGATCGCATTCATTGGTTTTAAGCTAAAACAAATACGGGGCTCCGATTTAATGACCCCTTACCTCTCCTTTGCATGAGTTCTACGTCATCACACCAAAGATTCATTAAGCACAAAACGGAGAATACCAGACAGCTGTATTAAGGGGACCAACAAGTCGATTTTTGGTCGGGAGGGTCAACATTTTTTTTCCTGTTTTTCAATAATATACTTGATTCTTAAGATTTCAAAAAAAAAATTATCCAAATATGATGACTTGAAGTGTTTCAAATAGTGCTTGGAACCTAGCGCGTCAGATGGCCTCGAGCAATATGTTAGCCCCAGAGCGCAACTAGAAGAAAAACAACGGCCGTGAACGCTAGTATGTAATGTTGAGGTTCAACCGACAAATCATGGGGCCTGTGACCCGTAAAAATCTTCGGTTTTTTCCTGAATATCCGATTGGACCTCGGCATTTACGAAAACAACAAGGAACTGCCTACAAAACGCGGAAAAACACGTAGGTACACAACACACGATATACGAACTCGCGTGATGTACACAAAATAGGAACTCGCGACGAGAAAAGGTTAGCTTGTTCTTTGTTATTATTTTCGAAGATTTGAGGTGGCCAGTCGATGTTTCTGGTTCGATATATCGGTTCTTACTATCGAGAATGAAAATGCAGTTTTATTGGCTGAGAAACGGCCAATCCAATTGCCGGAATCTGACTGCCGCGATCTGACAGCCGCGTTTTTTCGATTCAAACCGCTCTCCTGTAAAATCTCATTTTTGAGCACTCATGTTCCTTTTTCCAGGAAACTACTCGTCCGAATGCAACCAAATTTTCAGACCATGTTATCATAGTTGTGATCTACAAATACTGCAAGACATTCTGCGATATTAAATCATGAAAGTTCACCAGAAAGGCTCGTTTTTCAAAATATGTGTTATAATTGAAAATTCTTGAAATTTTTTTTCTAGGGAGTATTGAAGGAAGTTGCTTGCCATATCTTGCACACTGTATCTACTGAGTATGCTGTAAAAGTTTCAGACCTGTAGCTTGAGTGGTTCAAGAGAAAAAGGAACATTTTGATGAAAAAATGAGGTTTGCAGATCATTATAATCGGGGCTACAACTTCGTTCTGGTAAACCCGATTGATTTCAAATTTTCACCAATCTACCACGATTATTAGAGGACCAATCTCTGAAAATTTCATCAAAATCGGGCGACTCATGGCGAAAATATTGCAAAAAAATAAAAAGCTGCCCGCGGCACGGAATCGACTTGTTGGTCCCCTTAACCCCTTCCACCTAGAAGAAGAAGACTTCAGAACCAACAGCTGGTGTGACATTGGGGAACCTTTACAACAGCCCCATATCCATCAAACCAGCAAAATCAAAGGATTTAAAACACTTGTGTCAGTTTCTCGTCAACCCTGATGGTAAACTTTTCTGATTCACTGTCCAGTGGGTTGGGGTATGAAGGAGATGAGGCCATTTTATATTGCGACGACCCTTTAGATGAATGATTTTTTTTATTAGGTATGTTTCGTGTTTGCGCTGTTCCAACAATGTTTTGTACAAAACTGTTTAGTCTCTCTTTATCTTTTAAAGGCCGAAGTGCGATGGACAGTGCTTCAATGCATGAACATGTATGCCCCACCTCCCTTCCCTATTTCTGTCTTCCCCTCCTGAAGACTGTTCTACCTGCCTACCTTCCTCTCCCCTCGCTTCAGCAGTTGAATGGCGAGAAGTACCGCAGTAGGATACCTAAACCGCAGCCCTGGTCCTTCGAAATTAAAACTAAAATCCAAAACTTAACAGTAACGCGATTAAATGCTTATTCGCGAACCGTGGAGTGCTTCGCTAACTCCCCCAAGAAGAGGACATCCATCCCCCGTCGACGGGAAGAGCAGGCGCGCCTACCATCAGGTCAGTTTCCATACCTATCCTTTTTCTATCATTTTGTGCATTTTTTGTGCTGTTCATCTCATAAACAGTAAAAGTCCCAGACCAGTTTACAGTACCACTTTCACGTGCGTTCCTCTTTTTTATTATTTTGATTTTCCCCCGGATAGGGACGTACGTTCCTAATTTGGAAAATAAAGCCACCCATTGGTGAAAATTTTTCTGGAGGTAAAAGTAAGGTACCTACACACCCTAGTAAATTTACTAAAGTGAATTAAGAGATTTGAATAAACAATAGGTAACTTTGTTATATAATATTAGGTATTATGGTGACCAATAAAGCGAATAAAAAGTAGTGAAAAAAGGTCAAAGTCCATACCTTGTTTGAAATTTTTAATTATTTCTGGAAATTATCTTCAATTTACTTAATTTTTCTTCGTGTCACTTAAACATAATTGAGTTCCCGGTTAGTTAGCCCATACAGTTCACTTTTTTTATGCATAGCGTCTAACAGGGACGACTTCAAACTTTGTTTTTCGATTTTCTCAGAATTAGGAAAAGAGGAGTTTGATCCTTTTTCCCCGTCTCCCTTCAATTAGTAAGCTATAAAGGAACCGAAATATTGAAAAACCGGATATTTTGTGAATATTTTCCCCCACTCTCCCCCTCCCCGTGTTAATTTTGATACTCTGGTGAAACAATCAGCAATTTGGAAGATTTCTGAGTCGAACAAAAAAAGAACCTCGTAAATCGGTGGAAAACTAACGCCTGGGCAGACGACACAAGATTTTGTTAGACATACACACACACACAGACATACACCTATGGTTTTTTCCGCGGATTTGGATTCATAATGGTCTAAAAGTGATTAGTGCCTTGTTATTTTTCTTCTGTCGAGTGTTGTCCAAATTTACCCCATATTAATCGTTCCAAGTCTTACTGTGGGACGTCCTGTACATGTGCCACACCTATTGGGTAGACTAAACCGTTTTCAATTGTAATAAGTTGGGTTATCAGGTCAGGTTGCTAACCTCGCTAATCTCATCAAGGCGACTGAGCTCACACGGTGGCAGCTCGATCGGCGGAGCCGTGTCTGACATATCGTCGAACCTTTCGTCCTCAGATTCCTCCACGATGTCTTGCGTGATTTCCACCGACGGGTCTTTTCCCTGCACCTGTACAAAACACAAGATGAAACGTCGAATCATTTTTTAAATACTTGTTTTCAAAACCGACTGATATTCAAACTTAATACAACATAATGAGTAAGCAACAAAATTTAGATCTTGAAATTCCACTTTTTTCATGACAATTAATCATTTTTGTTTGTTTTCCATGCAAGAAAGCTGAGAAATTAGACTCATCCAACTAGTAGGCATACAGGATGTCCCAAAACGTATGATCCAAACTTCAGGGACTTGATTGTTAAACTAATTTGCGACAACTTTTGTGCTAAGTATAACATTTTTTCCGAACCCTCATCCAACCCGTATTATTTAATTTAAATTTTTTCTTGCGCCTTTTCGATCTCAATTTTAAAACGCTGCAAATTATTACACAATGGTTTATTATTTTTTTATTATTCTATACAGATCACTCGTCTGCAAAGCCACCAACCATCCAACATGAAGAAAAACATCGATCGCATTTCGGTCAGCTTCAATTTGAACGGAGATTAGGCCTCTTTTGCGATTCACACTCGTGTTTCTGATTTATCGTTAGTCCAACCCTTAAATTCTCGTGGGGAACGAACGGTTTGTCCTACAGAGCTCCAGGTGGTCTCAAAAAATTCTAAAAATTCTATACAATCTTAAATTGAAGGAAAAACGTTTTCAAAATTTCAAAATTGATTTTGGAACCCTTATAAGTGACCTACCTCAACCAAAATCTTCGGGGCACAACTAGATCCCAGAAGGAGCCTACATACCAAATTTCATCAAAATCGGTCAATGCTAAGTGGCAAAAGTGCCGCGTACGGACGGCCAAATTTTTATTCAATTTTTGGATTCTACGTACCTTGAAACGTAAACCATCAAATTTTGAGGGGGTGTTAAAATTTTTTTTCTTGGTCGATTCCAAAGGTTCATTATTGAAAATAATAAACCAAAAATTGTCGTAATTTCCTTAGTTCATAAGTAAACTCAAATTTGATGATACCTATAGCAAGAGTATCAATTTCCTCTCTACTCATTCCGGAATAACTTTCAATACGCTCATACTTCTCTATGAAAAAAAAAAAAAATTCATTTTTCGAGTCGACCAACACGTACCTACCTACCTACTAGGTACATTCCATTTGGTTGGGGTTGAAATTTTCAAAAATGCCCTGGTGGGTAGTAGGTACCTATGGTTGGTAGGTAAAAAATAAATAAATATTGACAATGGCAAAGCAATCTTTGCAGAAGAGTGATCTATACAGGAATTTCTCTGGCATTTATAGTTCGATTTTGATGATTCCAGCGGCAATCTTTTAGTTTTTCAATTCTCTGGACTGCTGCACTAATGAATTTCGGAAATCCTTGAAAATGTCAAATTTAACCACAAATTTTAAAGTTTGAGCCTCTGTAATCTAGGGAAATACTTACCCGGAACGAGGAACGAACGGCGACCGACTGAGACCCCCTCAATTCAACAAAATAGTTGAACTTGACAAAGTTTCCACTTAGATGTAATTTTTAACGTGAAAGTTGATATCACAAGTATCAGGAAATTTAATGTTCTTTATTGGTATCCTCAAATTTGAATTAAATTCAAAAGAATTAAATTTTAAAAATGGCTTTAAATCTCTCAAAATAAATTTTATTTTAATAATAATATTTTATATAATATTTTAAAATTTTTTAAAATTTTTATATAATATTTTTATATTTTAATAATAAAATTTTAATAAATTTTATTTTGAGGGATTTGAAGCCACTTTTAAAAATTAAGATCGACAACATGAAGAAAACAAATGGAAATTTAAAAAGTCGGGTTGAACGGGGAATTCGGAAAAAACATTGTAGCAAAAAAGTTGTTGCAAATAAGTCATGGAATCCCTCCCCTGAAGTTAACATCATTGAACCTGGGAAACCTTGTTAACCTACATAACATAATTGAGGAAGGGATACTCGTTACTATCTCTTACCTGACAAATCTTTTCCCAAATTTCATCGCAGCCAGCCTTTTCCTGGAAGCTTAGAGCCAAATCGAAGTTATCTCCTTCGGACCAGACGATCAACGTATCCTGAACAGGAAGAACGATAACTTTTGGGTGAGCCATTCGTAATTTCTAATAGTATTATGAATGTAAGAGAATAATACAGATAAAGATTGAGTGTAGGCAAAGTAAAGGGTTAAGCCTTAAAGGTTGAATGATCTAACGTAATATGAAAAGGATGACGCAATAGCGAACCGATGGGCGTAAAATTGGGAATGAGTGCTCACCTGCTGTTTCTGATATGCAGTGTCTGGTTGTATTTTGGACTCCAAAAGAAGTGAGCCTGAAATGGAGGAATGAAATTCATAAACAACATAATTTTCAAGGATGAGTTATTCGGGAAGGAGATCCAAATTCCCATATTGATGAAGATTAATATTTTTATTCCAAAAAATTTGGCCGAGTTTATTTCTTTGAGGCAATTTTTTTGGGCAATTCCTCAACAGGTTATTTTACAAGAAATGTAATTCGAACGTACACAAACTCATGCATTCGTCTAAATGTTCCAAAATGAATAATGTAACAGTACTTTGCAGTGTTTCTGTACTTTGTGTACTTCTCTTCTCGTAGTTATGAAAAGAGCTTTCGTTCAGTAGAATGCATTCCAATACGAGTAAGGTCTTTTCGTAACGTGGAAGTTTTGCGATAAGAAGTTTTCAGTTTACAGAAGGGGAATGCTGAGCGCTCATTGGCCCGTCATGACCAATGAGCCAACGAAAAAACCTCCATGGAAAGATAAGCCAATTAATAACACTCCGAGGACCCATTCAGGAAACTCATAACACAAATAATATATGGAAGTTTTACTCCTCCATGAGAGCACAGACGACATCTTCGACCCCACTTTTGATGGTTAAGAGTGCTCCTCCACTGGAAGCAATATCACTCGACTAGGTCCATGCAATCCAACTGAGTGCTGAAGAAATGCTGAACAAGCATCTCAACAAAGCCAAAGTATATTTTGTCAGACAGTCAGGCTGCCTTGAAGGCCATTGCTTCATACGCTATAAGTTCGAAGCTGGTCTGGGAATGCCTGAAAACAGTGGCTCAGAAAAATCGGGTCACCCTTCTCTGGATTCCCGGACATGAAGGTGAAGAGGGTAATGAAACTGCTGATCGTCTTGCCAAAAGAGGATCAGAGTCCCTGCCAATAGGGCCGGAACCGATCCTGGGAACCACCAAAAGCTGTTTACAGAACGTGGCTAACAACTGGGAAAGGAATGAGCAAGATACTCGCAGAACCTCCCAGGTCTAAGACAGGCAAAACTATTTGTTACGTTCTCAAAGAGACAGGCTGACGAACTCATTGCTATGCCTAAAAAGGACGTCAGAATACTTCTGGGTCTGCTAACAGGCCCACTTCGATATCACCTAAAGAAGATAGGCATAATAGAGAGTTTATGGCAACCACTAACGGGCCTGTGGAACCTATTCACAAAGCTCGGAGTTCGCAGGTGACGATGAATTTGCCTCCCAACAACAGCGGGCGACGATGAAAGGGTGCCCCCAGACAGTCACCCGTTCCTAATGGCCCACCGTCACGAGCGCCTCCCCTCCCCCTTCTACCACAGTCCAAAGTCAACAGGCTTCCTCCTTCAACTGGGTAGCATCCTCTGTTGCTCGCGCTAGTCTCCTCCTAACGGGGCCTGTCAGATTTTGGCACCAAAAACTCTCTAATAACAACGGACATCTGCCATTTCTGTGATATGGAAATGGAGGATGCCGAACATATCATAATATGATATGTTATTATGCTACTGTGAAGCATTGGGTCGAGCTAGATTCACAACCCTCGGAAGTGATGTCTTAGCTCCTGACACCATCTCTAAGGTGACCTACACCGACCTTCTCTACTTCGCCAAAAAGTGTGGAGAAGGGGTGTTTAGTACACCCCTCTTAGTAGGCTAATACAGCCTGGAGGCACTCCACAATAGACCTCGTTAGGTCGCAGTGGAAGGAGTTTGTGATTCAACTCATTAAAGACCTACTTAACTTAAAAAATAAAAAAAACTCGACTATTCCAATCTTGTGTGCTTCGCGCAATGCCAAGTGACATCCCATTTCAACGAGATCAGTCGTCTGTTTTCACGCAACACAACAATTTTGGTTGAAATGTGGGAGGACCTGGCAAATTCAGCTCCAGCTGAGGGCCAATACTACGTTAACTGGATGCATTGCTGTGTGCAACAACTTTCTACCATGTCAACAACTACTTTTGCATCATAAATGCGTTACATTAGGTAGATACATCAAATTCGAATTGAAAGAACCTTTAGAAAGGGCAGCAGTCCCACTTGCATTAGAACACATCAGCCATCTTAATTTTCATGAGCACCGTCCGTCAGATATTTCTGGGTGCGACCCCCTCTACAGTGCCACAGTGGCACCAGTGACCCCAACCTAACAGGAAAAAGTATCCCTGCGGCCAAAACTGACTCATTCTCATTTTGAGTGGGGTATCCTTATCAATGTAGGTAATGGGGTGTGCGCTTGGGTCGGAAAAACTGTTTATTGTTATTTTTAATTTAAACTACACCTCATTCTGAGGATTTTAACACTAACCACGACCTTTCTAGCGTGAGAAGACCTTTTTCAATGATTTTTCAAAGTTTCGAATGTTTATGACGACACAATGGGCTGGGGGATCCCGTGACGTCGTAAACATTTGAAACTTAGAAAAATCGTAGAAAAAGATCTACTCATCCAAAAAGAGAACGGTCAAAATTCTCTGGATGAGGTCTACTTTCGATTAAAAATTTTAAAAAATCACGAGCACCCCCCGTTTTGGATGGAGAATTTAACTAAACCAGAACTAGGTAAACTGAATCAAATGGTAAAAAAATCTTTACGTTACTGAAAATTAAACTCAACTAGGGAAAGGAGGACTCTCAGAGAGAACACTCTCTCAGGGGAAGGGAAGAAGGGAGAATCCCTGCACGCAGCAATGCTGTCATAGCTGCTTAACATTGAAGGCTCACTAATGGAATGTCAGCTGTGCGACAGTGGCAGCACATGTGAGTCAATAGTTGAACTAACACCAATGGCAGCCCTATAAACGCGAAGCATAACAATAAATTGAGACTAAAATTTCAAAATTGGTGACCTACCATCGAGTTCTGCACGGACGAGAAGGGATATTCCCTTGAGGCGATCGACGTAGCTGGAGGAAACATGACCCGTCCCGCGATCGTCCCACTGCCGCTCAGCATTCAATGCATACAACTTCACACGTCTTCTCGTATCTGCCATCGTGGTTTGGTGAGTGTTAGTTTATCACTTTCCCACTACCAACTGTGAACAAAATTAATTAAGTTAATTCAGTAAATAAACAAAACGATTTTGATGAGAAGAAAAAAACGTCTGCCAAGTGTATAGCTTCCTATGTATAGCTTTCTCGTATCCATAACCCAATTATATAGATGATCCGAAGCATAGCAGTTAATCTCAAAACACCAAACTCTAAGTACCTTCTCTCTTCACTCTAGATGAATTGGCACAAGCAGTGAAGTCAATGCACAATAAAAAAGCCCCAGGCCCAGATAGAATCCCTGTGGAAATATTGAAAGCAATAGCAGATACACATCCAGAAATTATGTTAGACATGTACAATACATGTCTCAAAGAAGGTATATTCCCAGAGCGATGGAAGTTAGCAAGACTCGTACTGATTGGGAAAGGCAAAGGAGATCCCAGTACAGCTTCAGCACACAGGCCTCTGTGCCTATTAGACACAGCAGGAAAGCTGTATGAGAAGTTGTTGAAAAGAAGGATGCTGACTGCCATTGCTGAAGCTGGAGGCCTGTCACCGAGGCAATTTGGATTTAGACCTGGCAGATCCACCATTGATGCTGTTAGCAGAGTGGTAGGAATAGCAAAGGAAACTCAGCTGGGGAACCACAAGACCAGGGACATGTGCATGGCGGTTACCCTCGATGTCAGAAATGCTTTCAATTCTGCCAGATGGAAAGACATCTTGGAGGCTTTGATGGTTCAGTTTCATGTTCCATCATACCTCTTACGAGTCCTGCAGAACTACCTAGCTGACCGTTGGCTGATTTATGATACAAAAGAGGGCATCAAAAAGAGAAGAATTACCTCAGGAGCGGCACAAGGTTCAGTTTTGGGAGCCGATCTGTGGAACATCAACTATGATGGGATTCTTCGGGTAGAGATGCCCGAAGGAATTACACTGATTGGCTACGCTGATGACTTGGTGGTGGTGATAAGAGCTCGAAGGATGGAACACCTCCAGTTTAAGCTGAATCAGGCAATGCGCAGAGTGATGGAGTGGATGGATGCACACACACAGTCACTGGCGATCCAAAAAACGGAAATTGTACTGCTAACCACAGCGAGAATTGAGAGATCTATATCTATGAATGTGGATGGACAGGAAATCATCACCTCTCCAGCCATTCGCTACCTCGGTGTGATGCTGGACGGGAAACTAAGCTTCTGGAGGCACATCAGTGGAGCAGCAGATAAGGCTGCAGGTATTGTAAATAAGCTGAGCCGACTGATGGCAAATCTAGGGGGCCCATCACCCGCTAAGAGGAGACTCCTTATGCGAACTGCAGATTCAATTATGCTGTATGGAGCAGAAGTGTGGGCAGACTCCCTTAGGTACCAAAAGTACCGGGCACGTATGGAAGCTGTACAGAGGAGAGGAGCTCTGAGAATCAGTAGTGCATTTAGAACTGTCTCAGGTCCAGCATCACAAGTGATAGCGGGAACTATCCCAATATACCACCAGGCACTGGAGCGCAAAAGGATAAGAATGAGGAAGGCAGAGACAATTACCATAGTAAAGAGGGAAGAGCGGGAGGAGACCATCCGTAGGTGGCAAGCAGACCTTGTCTGTGAAACCCGTGGAAGGTGGACAGCCCTCATAATCTACGATCTAAAGTCTTGGTTCGAGAGAAAACACGGAGAGGTGAACTATTACCTGACTCAATTCCTCTCAGGGCATGGATACTTCCGCTCCTTCCTAGTAAAGATCGGGAAAGTCACTGACCCAGAGTGCAGATACTGTGGGATAGAGGAGGATGATGTCTGCCACACCTTCTTCACATGTCCTCAATGGGAGGGTATGAGGGGGTGTGCTGAGGAGGTCATTGGAACATTGCGTCCACAGACAATCATACATGAGATGATTAAGAACAAGTCGAGCTGGGACGCAATGGCAGTATTCGTCACATCAGTCCTCAAAGCAAAAAAGCTGGATGGAAGATGGGAGGAAGAAGATGAGGAATAGAATTGAAGGAGACCAGAAGTAGGAGCAGCCATTTGGCACAAAAAAAGGGCTCACCCTGAAGTAATACTGTACAAGTGGTCCCGGGGTGAGTCCTAAGCAGAGGGAGTGGGGTTTTAGTTGGTAGCCCCAATTCATGGGGAGTCCAACACTGTTGGGGTGAACTTCCCCTTCGCTCTTAAAGAGTTTCCCCACTTCCGTAACAAAACAAAAAAAAACTCTAAGTACCTTTCACTACCCTCATAGGGACCATCTACACGCTAATCTGGACTATCCTAGAAAATTTCATCAATTTCGGATGAAAAATGTGAGCGAGTAGTGATCTGATCAAACAATTTCTTGGCTTGGCTGGGAGTCAAACCTGGGACTCCTGGATAGGAGTCCAACGCGCTACCTCTGAACTATTGGGGCCTGGTGATGGGATGTATAGGATTTGAAATTGTCACGTCATACATGTGAAATTACGCGGGGAAAGAATTGGGAGGGCGACAAATGCACGGCTGTTACAAGGATTTTACGTTTGCGCTTGCGCAGAGGCTACTGTAAATTTTAAGGCCTTGATTTTCATTGGGGACCATCTACAACCGAATCCGCGTAATCCCTAAAAATGTCATCGAAATCGGGTAGAAAATGTAGAAGTTATGGCTGTTACAAGGAATTCACGTTCGTGCATGCGCATCAGCTACTATCAGTCCGGGGGTGATGATTTTCATAGGGGACAATCTAAAATTTAGATTGAAATTTTCATTGAAATCGGGTGGAAAATGTAGAAGTTATGGCGGTTACAAGGAAATTCACGTTTGCGCATGCGCAGTCGCTTCTATCAGTCCGAGAATGATAAATTTCATAGGGGACCGTCTACACACCAACCCGCACAATCCCTGAAAATTTCATAGAAATCGGACAATAACTTCGTATAGTTATGCACGTTACAAGGATTTCATGACAGACAGACAGACAGACAGACATTGCGTCCGCAAAAGGTTAAAGAAAAAAAAACAGCAGTAGTATCGAGTCCTGACGCTCACTGAATTCTGAAACGAACCGGAAGTTGACACCCATTGTCACAACTAAAACCGAGCCGAAATTGATGTCAGTAGTCAACAACTTCAAAAACCTATCAAAACGTCATACAATACTCAAATAAACTAACTAATAATCCACTGGAAGCTATGAAAGTCATATAAATTACAAAAATATCGTGAAATGTCAAATAATACTAGTGAAATACATCAACATTTGCAGTTTGTCCCAAAAATACTGACACTCTGCACAAAACGAAGTCAAACTAAAATTTTCGATATATTGAGAATCAGTTTGATAAGAGGAAACAACACCTACGAACCTCAAACAATATCCTTATTCTTAGCTTTTGCCCTTTTTTGAAGGGTGTCAACTACTGGCGCAGTGTCGAGTACTGAAGCATTACCTTATATCTCTAATAGTTCAGAGAATAAGGATGTAAAGACCAAAACCAAAGACCAGTATTTCATTTCCTCATCGGAAGAACATCCTTTACCATCCGGTAACTATCCTTAATGAAATATTTATAACTGGTTTATTTCAAAATGCTGATGCATTGCTCAGTTTTGAAATTGATAAGATTTTGATTAACTCCATAAAAAGCATAAAATCAATATTCTAGAAATAATTTTCAAATTTAAAATCCTCTTAATTTAAAATGTGAATCCCAAATGAGTATATATCTCAGATTCAGAGTGTAGGAGCGGCAAACTCAACTGAGAGAATAAAACAATTTGTTTCAGAAACCCTCCAGCTAACATTATCTCGCCTACAGATAACAAACTGCACACGAGAGATTACAGTGTTGGTAAACATGAAGAATTGATACTTCCAATCAAATCGAAACACTGATAAGTTATTACAACAAGGTGATTTTCTTCTACCGTTAATTGTAATCTCATCGTTGAATCACAAAGGGCTCGAAGAATAAGTTTGAAATAATGTGTGCTGATAATTCCAATCAGATATTCATACATTAAAGCAAGTTTTTCAATAATTTTTCGGATGAAATTGCATTTCAAATTATGGCTCGTAACAGGAAGAAATGTATAAAAATCATCTTGGAGCCCCCCAATACACATTGGAACAATAACAGTAAAATGGGGTATTTCAGTCAATTTTTTTAAATTTTTTTTTTTCAAAAGAGTCCGGCTCAGGAATAACGGTAATCGGGTCTGTTTGTCGAGAAAATGTTTTTAAAAAATCAGAGAAGCTAAGGAAAGTTGAAGATTTGAACGGTGTGATGTAGCTAGCCAATCGTGACGTAGCTAGCCAAATGTCTTTGAAAAAAGTATCCATGCACAGAGAAGCGATGAAACCCTCTTGGATACTACAAAATACTACTCACACACGCGCGCGCGCGGCATAATTTTGTGTGCGTTAAGGGAGGCCCGCCTTTTTTCCAAACGTGTGATCTCTTTAATTAATTTTTCTACCACATGTTATAGTATCAATGGGCCAAAAGTTGGAGTATATAGGTTTTCAAGGGTGCTGAATCAAAATTTGAGGTCAAAAACCTGAATTTCCGACCCACCGAAATACCCCATTCCACGGACCGATAAGATATCATGGAGAATGGCTCTGGACCCGGAAGGGATGTGGACCGGTAAGCATGGATCTTGTTCTCAGTTCTGTTCCATGTTGTAGCTGGAAGCGCCCTTACTATATCCATTGACTGAGAATATAATAGTATCATGGAATGGCTCTTGAGCAGGAAGGGATCTTCTGGACTGGTTAGCATGGAAGTTGTCTCCAGTATTATTATTTTATTATTGAATTATTGAGCCTGAAACTCTTTTCCAATGGCAACCCCAGGCAGTGAGCTGTGGCGTCTCCTCCAGGCAAACATAGCAAACACTGTTTGCCTTGTTAAAAATATGCAAAATGAGTAAATTAATTTTTGTTGAGATTCTCCTGTTTTTCCATTTTTTGCAAGTACTAATTATTCAGCAGATTTTGGAAACAAATTTAAAATTTAGGGACTGTTCCATGATAACTAAGGAAGTTAGATTAAATAGGAGAATGGAATTAGTGCGTAGTTTGCCTAGGATACTAGCCCGCAACACACTAGAGACTGATCGATTGCGAATGATTCGAGAACTAGAGTGGGGCCCAGCGATGCTAGGCAAACAGTTCAAAAAAATTAATTTTTCGGGACTGTTTTGGGTGACATGCGACGATCAGCGGCCAGGCGGGGGGTCAGTGGGGGTCTAGTATTGCTGTACCCCCATCATGACAGCATCAGCCAAGGCAAACAATCGAGGAGCTGTTTTGTGGCCTTGAAAGCAGAAAAAATTGGGAGATGAGCCATGGATACTAAGCCATGGGTTACGCTTCCTTAGCAACCAGTAATTACATTTCTTAATGAAGGAATTCTTCATTTCTTCGAATGGAGTATGAGGCGTTTATTCCATCTAAATAAACTCGATTTTGAAGCGAAAACATGGTAGGTAGGTAGTGAGAATGGCAATAAACCTTTGTGTAATAATTTGCTGTGTTTTTCATTATTGTTTATTCCTCTAAGACTGGTCAAGCTGTTTACCTGACGGATATTCTCACCTGACGCCACTGGCAGTGAGTATCTGTTTATGTTTATCAATTTGAAGAACTACCAACACGATAGTGAAAATTTAGATTATTCAAGACGCTATTCTGTTATGGACACAATTTCAACGCTTATTCGCTCAGCTAATTTCAAATATGACATTATAATTGAAAGTATTCAACCTCCAAGCCCCAAAATTCAGAGATTTTGCGTTTTAAAACCGATTTGTCTGGGGAAATCGCAATTTCAAATCTGGAACTTCCTACTAGTTGCCGCCATACCTAGGGTAAGGGCACCAGTCATTGGCCACTCAACAACGTTTATCTTCATACCCGCTTTATTTTTAATGGTATTTGTTTCTTTCCTGGTTTTTTAGGAAGCTTAACATCCAAATATTATACGATACAATAACAATTTCAAACAAATAAAAGAGCTAGTAAATTTTTTTTTTCAATTAGTTTCGTAAAATCCGTTTTCCACCAGTCATTGGCCGGGAGTTCCTAATATTGGCCACCCTGTATTCATCGTTTTGTGCTCCACTGCGACGGAAAACTTTACAATTTTTTTCCGGCTGGCAGGTGAGAAAGCCTTAAAGATCCACAGATCGAGTTGGATCTCGATAAATTCGCATCATTTCAGTCATAACTGGAGGAATCACCCTTGCTATGATTCAGTTATTAGCCGGCCTTATATTTTCCATATTTTGTTGAAATTCCATGTTCTGGTGGCAGAAATTAACTAATAATTTACTAGTGACCATGCAAACACGAGAAAAACTGAAAATAACCACATCAAACCCTTAAGAATGAGTTGGGGTATGCTTATCGTTTTCATAAGAAATAGGTGTGATGATCATAATTCTTGGATCTTCACCACTTAAAATGAGTTTGGGCGGTTTATATAAACCGATATATATAGGGGTATATAAACCGTATATAGGTTTATATAAACCGATATATATATTAATATATAGGGTTTCACTTTAACTTTCAAGATCCCACTGCCTTCTCGAATAGACACTTAAAATGAGGAAAACATTCAAAATGATCCAAGAGAGAATTGTGTGGTAAAAAACTAACTTGAAAAACTAGGTGGCCAATGACTGGTGGCTTTACCCTACTCCGAATTTGTGAGATACCTTCTGAATTTTTCAGCACCTCTATTCAGTCAATTCGTTTTCACAAATGGATCTTTTTATTGATAAAGAAGCACGACAGATCCCAACATCGAGGATCATGAGACACTGTTTTACACCTGATAATTTGGAGCGTGTAATTGTTGTCCAATATAATATGTAGTTCATCTTTACATTTTATACCTAAGGGGAAAGCATCAATAGTGGACACTGTACCAGTAGTGGACACTTTGGAAAAAAAGTTGTAGAATAAGGATTTGGGTTGAGCTGGACACTTGATCTTTTTTGGATTCACTAAAATAATGTCCAATTAAACGTGAAGAACAAGAAGAAGACGTTAGGATTAAGGTGAAAAACAATGACTCAGCATCAAAACAACCACTCAGTGAGTGTAGTGATTTCGTGCAGGACATTGTGAAAAATGCTAAGGAAAAGAAGGTAAGTTTTAAGAAATGTTCATATATAATCTTCAAATATTTATGCCCATTGGTTTGAATAATCACTTCAGTAACTAATTAGATGATTTTCCGGCCGCTTAACTTCGTTTATGTTGGTAAACTGGGCTTTTTAAGCATGTCCGCTTCTAGTGCAGCAAAAATGTTGGATGCTCTAGTAGTGGACACCCCTGTTCACTACTGGCGCATCTTCTCTTTTCGAGAGAGGTTATTTTTTATGTTTGCCACTTATTCATTTACATTGCAACTAGCTCACGATACGATTTTCAAATGAATCTAATGTTGCGGACCAGAGGCGGACAGGGGTGTCCTCTACTAGTACAAGAGATGTCCACTACAAGTACAGAGGTATCCTCTACTAGTACATGAACTGTCCTCTACTAGTGCTCACTTTATTCTTCTATTTGAATGGCATTTTTTGGGGATTTTCTATTGATTGTTTATTTTTACTTTCTTCCATAGCAAAAATGAAGCACAGAAGAAAAGAGGAGGAGGGATGCGAAAAAAGAAAATTCAAAATTACCCCAAGAACAATTAGATCAGGCGATAATGGATGGATTACAAGAAACGGGTTCTTGTAAAACAATTTATCTCACGCATATTTTAAAATTTTCTGTGATTTCAGTGCCTTGCAACAATTTATTCCATGTATTTGTATGATTGAATAAATTATTATACATGATTATGAACCAAATTTTACATTGCCTTATTAATATATACCATGTGTCCACTACTGGGTCATCAAGTGTCCACTACATCTACATTCAAAAATTTTAGCTGTCCACTACTGGTGTTTTCTATTATTCCACAAATTTTGACTCTATTTATTCAAAAATTTATAAAATTTGTGATTCCATCGATTAAAATCCATGAAAAATGTCTGAAGAACATGCAGACACCCAAAAAAACAGTTTTAAAGCTAAAAATGTATGAGGAAACACAAAAAAACGCACACGATTTTCTTAACATGTCCACTACTGGTGCTTTCCCCTTAGTTTTTATAAATGTATAAAAGTAAATAAAAAATGTATAACTGATTTTTTGAATTGCCTGTTTACTTTACCTGATGCTTCATAACTTTTTTCTAGGAGAAAAAAAGGCTAAAAAAATGTAATAATACGGAACATCCTTTCTTAAAATACTGAAATCCCAAAGTCGTACGCAGTTTTAAGGGCAAATGCATATTTTGCATATTTTTCCAGTTTATGGGGCATATTTTCGGGAAATTTTCGTGCATATTTTCCGAGCTCTAGTGATCATTATCGTTGACAACGTCAAAGCTGTTACGATCCACAAGATCGGAAGGTTCGTCACGATCTTGGGACTCGAAGGTCACCCAAGAAATACACCTCAAGCCATAAAAAAACCACCCGTACCTGACACTCAACATCAACTGACTTACAGCAGTATTTGACAAAGAACTGAACAATAACACGTGATACAAAAAAATACAAATTTGAATGTACGGAATCGACGGTGGATAGTATCGCTATTTATGGAACAAAAATCCCCGAATTTCGATTGATTACCAAGAAAATTAGATGTCATCACATACTTAATTGAATAATCAGATTTTGATTAACACCAAAGAATTATAACTAGAAGGAAAAGGACTAGAAGGTACCTATTGATTAATACCTACCCACAAAACATTATTACTTACTTACCTATTAGAAAGAACGATAATTTTTGAATTTTCATGGCCGAAACACGTTATGAAAATGACGAAGTGATTAGGCATAAGGATGAAAAACGCCTCAAGCAAAAACTCAAGAAATTCAAAGAAGTTGTGTTCTTTTATCTGATATTGCCAAGTTGGGGGATGCAAGGCCGCGGAAAATTATGCTATCCCCGTTGTCTGAAATACCTTCCGTAGCAAATATGGACGCCAATTTTGAAGAAAAACTGATTTCAGCAGCGTATTGAGAGATAAACACGATGCGAAACCAATAAAACGACGGACGAAAGATATAAAACGAGGAATGAAAAATGGAGTACAATTCATAAAAGCATGATAATACAAACCATCCACATAAGCTAAGCACGTTGATATTTCCCTTGTGCAGCTTGTGAAATCAGCGAAGCTCTCCAATACTCTCGTTTTCCGATTTCAACTAGAATTCTAATGATTTCGAACCACTCAAAATCGTAGGCTATGCAAAGTTTAAAGGGGAAGCATCGTAAATCGAACTGAATGTTATATGTTTTGACTCGAAAGAGAAATCGGCGACCATTGTTTCCACTCACTTCACAAACTTCGCGGGTAAAATCGCCACTGATAAAGTTCAACCGACTCAATTTGTGCCCATCCCGCGTGCTGGAACGAGCAGCATCAAATTCGAGTAATTTGACGAAAATTGGAAGAGAAATCAACTATTGAGTAACTTCGGACAAATAAGTAAACCAACAACTACCATTTTGGTTTGCAAACGCCATTGCTTTTCGATAGTTCGCGGGAGTAGCGCTAGTGTCGCGTGACATTTTTTTCGACGTCTCAGCCGTTCCGTACGATAATTTGGTCAATCATGAAACGTTCTCGGGACTTCTACAAAGTTATATTCCTCTAAAATATACTTGAAAGTGCAGAAAAATGAAAATTTAGGACAAATTTTTCGTCAAAGAGACGTTCTGAAGGGTTTTTATATTAATTTGAACTTGAAGGGAATGGCCTTCGCAAAAAAAAAATTCCCTCTAGGTACACCTGATCACGGCCTTTAAGATTACGTTTCTATTGTAGTAAAACTTTCCTCCAGTCAAAATTTTCATATAAAGTATTAAAAAAAACAGCAAAATCTCCTTAAAAATTAATTAGAATTATTTCGAAATAACTTTGAACGAAACTAGAGCAAATGATGGGTCATTGAACCGGTTTCTAAAGCCCTTGGAGTACTACGTCATAGAGGTAGCAATTCCGCCGAGACTCGGCGGTTATTTCAAAACTTAAGTACTAGGTACCTTCCACTATTTTGGATTCTTTTCTTATATTAGCCTATTCAAGAGCCCAACAACAATACAAATGTAATTACACAAATTTACTCAAGACCTGCTATATTTGTTCCAAAAAGTGCCTACATTTGAAGGGTACAGGGGAAAAATGATAAAGGTCACAGCGGAATCTCTTCGCTCTCGTTAAAAACGATGAATGTCCTCACCTCAGCGTTTTTCTTATTATACTAAACTTTCAAAAGCTCACAGAACTGGACTTTCATAGTTTTCAACCGGTTGAAAGCCATGGACCTAGTATCCAACTACTAGGTACTAGGTCCATCCAACCTAGGGATACTAGGTCCATGTTGAAAGCACATGGAATATAGTTCCAATGGTAGGCTACAAGATAGCAGCACAAACAACAAAAATCCTTATTTTGGACGTTCAGCGTTTTTCCCCTGTAGTCTTCATTTGTAAACGTCGAAATCGTAGAGATAACGAGGAATCGATTTCAAGGTAAGGTTTCTTCTAATTACAACTACCTAATAATTTTGGTTTATTATTTTCAAGAATGAACCTTTGGAATCGATCAAGAAAAAAAAAAAAATGTAACACCCCCTCAAAATTTGATGGTTTACGTTTCAAGGTAAGTACGTAGAATCCAAAAATCGAATAAAAATTTGGCCGTCTGTCCGCCGTACGCGGCACTTTTGCCACTTAGCATTGACCGATTTTGATGAAATTTGGTATGTAGGCTCCATTTTGGGTCTAGTTGTGCCCCAAAGATTTTGGTTGATGTAGGTCACTTCTAAGGGTTCCAAAATCAATTTTGAAATTTTGAAAACGCCCTTACTCAACAAATTTCTATATAAAGGTATTTTTTTCCTTCAATTTAAGATTCTATAGAATTTTTAGAGACCACCCGGAGCTCTGTAGGACAAACCGTTCGCTCACTACGAGAATTTAAAGTTTGGACGCACGATAAATCAGAAACACGAGTGTGAATCGCAAAAGAGGCCTAATCTCCGTTCAAATTTTAGCTGACCGAAATGCGATCGATGTTTTTCTTCATGTTGGATGGTTGGTGGCTTTGCAGACGAGTGATCTATATAGAAAAATAAAAAACAATAAACCATTGTGTAATAATTTGCAGCGTTTTTTTTTTAGATCTCGAATGAGGGGTGACAATAACTAGAACTGTTTTGGGCGCCGAAAATTTAAAAAATGTAGCTGTACTTTAATCACCTGCGTTTTCGAAGGTCCAAAAAGATGCTAAACGTGCTCAGCAACCCAATCACTTTCATGTAGCATAACTCTTATAACTAACTTAACCCATTATAATAATGAGGAGAGAAGGATGAACTGTTTTACAGAATTCTGGAAGAAATAAAGCATAATTTTTTGCTCAATAATTGAGAGCAAAAATACTCGATATTTTATAAATTTTATTTTTTAATGAGATGTGAGAGGCCTCTGATTATCAAATCGATATGATTTATCCAGTTCATTGTTTTTGAATCTGCTTCAACTCATGGCCCAAAATGCTCACTCACCCAGAATCGAATTTGAGCCTCCATAATCATACCTTCGGCCAAAGCCCTCCTTTTCAAAAAATTTCCAAAATCGCATTGAGCTCCTGAACGTCAAAGAACATTTTTTCTGAAAAATCTGAAAGTTTGAATACAGGATGAACGAGAAAAAATTCTTCTGTAAAGATTTTCCACTGTTTTCTATGTTTAAAAAAATCATAAATATGACGATGCGAAAACGCACCAGTGGCCGGAAATGGGTGAAATGTGTAGTAAAAATTAAAACTGAATAAGTTTGAATACAAAGTAGGTAGGTCCGTTGAAGTAGGACTGTTTCCAAAGGGAGGAAAGACGGAGCAATATTTCAGAACAATTGGAAGTTGGTCCCCTCTTGCTCGGTGAAGCAAGGTCTCCCTTGCCTGATGAAGAGAGTCGTTGAAAATTCTACCTACTTAGGAGGCAACCTTCTTTTCATGTCCTTTCTGGCAGAGACACCACGAGCCTCCTTGTTCCTAATTTCGATAAAAACCAACAGCTGTTTCGGCTAATATTAGTATATTATGAACATATTCTTCATAATGTTCATGTGCCCATGATTGCTAAATATACGTACGGGCTGAATATTTATTTGCCATAATTTGAGTAATTTATGGAAATTTAGTTAAAACATTTTGATTAATTTTTCGACAGAATCCGGAACTATAGATAGGTATGTCCGTTGGGTTGATGATATAAACTCAAATCGATTTGAAAATTAGTCAAATGACAGCTGAGATGACTTGTCCAAAACTATTGGCATATTCTCTCCCACCTGCACACTTGTCGTTCCCCACGGCCGTAGGATTATAATCACAATAGCATTCCAAAAATTCGAAATTGCCAAAAAATCGTTTCAAATAGGTGTTATGTGAACCAGCAACAGTTATATCTGTTCTCAAAATCGTAATGACACAATAATAGCATTGTGAGAGATACTCAATAAGTTCGAGGAGAGTATGAATAGATTACCACAATTTTTAAAACTTACCCCGCGCATAAAGTATGGTTTTTTTGAAAAGAGAAAATTCTATTCTTGTTTTCAAAATTATAGATTTAGTCAAATTTCACTCAAAATTGCGAATTAAATTGATTTTGCCTTAAGGAACTACTCAGTTGAGGAAAGGAGTTTAAAATTAGATGGGAGATTTGTCGACCGGCTCGAAACCGTGAAACGACTTAGGCAGTGGATAAAAGGTGATCAAACCCGGCCCATAACTGTTAATCATCAGGATGTTGAGAGCACGAAAAGACAAGTTTGGGAACTTAAATTATGGTAAAGCCGAAAGCACTCCTGAGAAAAGGAGGTGGAGGAATTTATTGGTGGATTCTTCGACCTCACAAAAATGCACATTTGCCATGAACTTCATGTTTATTTCAGAAAATCTTCCGTTAGGATGAAGCCATGACAATCGAAAATTCAGCACGGGACTCATCGAGTCCGAGGAGACAAGTTGAGTACTTATCTTCTTTTGTAGCAAGAATGGAATTGCTTCCGAGTCTACCAAGGTAGCGGAAGCTTTGATTTCACTTTTCAAGGATGAAAAAAAAAAAAAAAAAATCTCCAAAATCAAAATTTTCACTCGCGTTTTAGACCTTTCTGAACAATTTTGGTTCTGTGTCTGTCTGTCATGAAATCCTTGTAAGGCATACTTAACTATACTTACGAAGTTATTGTCCGATTTCTATGAAATTTTCAGGGATTGTGCGGGTTGGTGTGTAGACGGTCCCCTATGAAAATCATCATCCCCGGACTGATAGAAACGACTGCGCATGCGCAAACGTGAATTCCTTGTAATAGCCATAACTTCCACATTTTCTACCTGATTTCGATGACATTTTCTGGGATTACGCGGATTAGGTTGTAGATGTTCCCCAATGAAAATCAAGGCCTTAAAATTTACAGTAGCCTCTGCGCATGCGCAAACGTAAAATCCTTGTAACAGCCATTACACTTTTCATCCGAATTTGATGAAATTTTCTAGGATTGTTCAGATTAGTGTGAAGATGGTAATGTACTATGATAGTATTGAAAGGCACACAGATTGGTGTTTCGAGATTAACTACTATGCATCGGGTCATGTACAGGGACCGAAAAACTTCGGGAGTCGATTCTACAACTAATTTTAGTAAGAAAGTGTCTCTTAGCAATTTTTCGTTAGACGCTTAATTTTCGATTTATTTTAATTTTAAGATTTTGGTTTATTATTTTCAATAAGCCTTTGGAATCGAGCAAGAAAAAAAAAAAATTTTAACCCCCCCCTCAAAATTTGATGTTTTACGTTTCAAGGTACGAAAATCGAATAAAAAAATTTCCGTCCGTCCGCCGTACGCGGCACTTTTCTTAGCAACACTGGACCGATTTGGTTCAGATTTGGTATATGGGCTCCATTTGGGGTCTAGTTGTGCCGCGAAGCTTTTGGTTGATGTAGGTCACTTCTAAGGGGTGAAAATTAAGGGTTGAAATTTTCAAGAGTGCCCTAGCTCGAAAACTCTCGAAATAGAGGTATCGTTTTTTCACCAATTTTAAATAGTTTTGAATTTTTAAAAATTTTTGAGACCACCCGGAGCTCTGTAGGACAAACCGTTCGGTCCCTACGAGTACTTGAAGGTTTTCCTCCGATAAAACAGAATCATGAGTGTGAATCGCAAAAGAGGTCTAATCTCCATTCAAATTTTATCGGACTAAAATGCGATCGCTGTTCATTTCTTCGATTTGTATACAGTTTTGCCTTCTGCGTAACCAGTAATCAAATTTCCATATGAAGCTTTCTACTTTTCCAATCGAGTGTGAAGCGTTTAGTTGTTTCTAACAAACTTGATTGTGAAGGTGTGAAGCCAGTATGGTGTGGTAGGTAGTACCTAGCTGGAAGGTAAAAAAAAGTTGGTAGGTAAATAAAATGTTGGTGGGTAAAAAAACGCTGCAAATCATTGCTCAAAGGCTTCTTCACTCTTCAGATCACTGATCAGCTGAGTGAGCTCCGAAGCCATTTTCAATCCTTTTGAATGGAAGTGCTCTTCCAGCCGTCTCCAGCATTCGAGGAGATCTTTTTCACTCTTCAGATCACTGATCAGCTGAGTGAGCTGCAAAGCCATTTTTACTCCTACTGAATGGAAGTGCTCTTCCAGGCGTCTCCAGCATTCGAGAAGATCTTCTTCACTCTTCAGATCACTGATCAGCTGAGTGAGCTCCGAAGCCATTTTCAATCCTATTGAATGGAAGTGCTCTTCCAGGCGTCTCCAGCATTCGAGGAGATCTTTTTCACTCTTCAGATCACTGATCAGCTGAGTGAGCTCCAAAACCATTTTTACTCCTATTGAATGGAAGTGCTCTTCCAAGCTTCTCCAGCATTCGAGGAGATCTTCTTCACTCTTCAGATCACTGATCAGCTGAGTGAGCTGCAAAGCCATTTTTACTCCTACTGAATGGAAGTGCTGTTCCAAGCTTCTCCAGCATTCGAGGAGATCTTCTTCACTCTTCAGATCACTGATCAGCTGAGTGAGCTCCGAAGCCATTTTCAATCCTATTGAACGTAGGAAGCTGAAATTTGAGAGGGAAGGTCAAGGGAGAATACAGATGGTGGTAGGTGCTATTGATGGAGAACCAGTGATCTATACAGAAGGGTGATCTATACAGAAAATAATAAACCTTTGAGCAATGATTTGCAGCGTTTTTCCGTGTTTCCGACCTTAAGCCATAAAAATGACCATAACTCGCTTAATTTACGAGCAATTCAAAATCTAATTACACCGTTGGATAGGGCGTTAAATTTACCACCTTTCTAGTGGTTATACAACATTTTTTGTAAGGTCTCGATGGGTGAAAAATCAACTCATAGCCATTTTTGTAAAATTGTCAAAATTTCCTACTTTTTCTTTTGATTGTTAAGGTGATTTTCCACGTGATTTTTCTCGTACCTCTACATCAAAAACTGCGCAAAGATCACAGCTTTCTAATGGTATAATTTCTTTTAATTTTACTCCGCTAATTAGGGGTGAAAGTTACGTTTGAATGCTAAAAAACGTGGTTGCTCTCATGGAAATCAAGGTTTTGTGGTTCGTTGGGCCTCGGGCAGGTTCGACGAATTAGGGGTGGAATTCTTCGTCATTTTCAACGCTATTAGACTGATTCCATCACCGTTGGTATGTGGAAGCTCAGTATTGAATTTTGGTAGGCCCAAATCTTTTATTAGCGAATTTTCAAGGAAAATGAAGCTATTGCAATGGCCTCAAAATTTTTAGAATCGACTTTTTCGAAAAATTTTTACACTGAAATCCGTTTTGGAACATTCTGATACAATCCCTAAAGTTTTTCCAAACATCATATGGAAAAAAAATAGTTAAGTTTCTCCGTTTTTTTTGTGGTTATTACTCGTGTAAAAAAACTTTCTAAAAGAAATTGCAACACCATTGTTCCTTTTCTTAACCCCACCTTCAACTGAATGGTTTATTTGAAAATTCGCTCATTAATTCATGCTGCATGAATGGACGTTTTTTAAATTTAATTGGTATTTATGCACGAATTGAATGTTCAATTCTCGCAACTCCCCTTGCACATTATTCTACAGGATTAAATTATGAAATAATTGTGATTCAAATCGTGTGTTTCATAATACGAAATACATACTATATTATAGTATTTGTGTTGTTGTTCTTATTGATTAGCTTCGAGGAAAGTGTTGGTATTATTATAAAAAATATAATCGGGTTATGGATACGAGGAAACTACGTGCCAAACCAACTTGGCAGACGTTTTTTAATTTCAATAGGTGGTCATTACTTGTTTAGTATCGCGCTCAACTGACAAAACAATTTCAGCTCTGCATCTGGACTTGATTTCTCCAAGAACCCCCCCCCCCCCCCCCCAAGGAACAGCCCAGACAAGTGTTTGGACATGAAATTTCATCAAGTTTTGCTATTTCATCTTAAATATAATGAAAGGGAGAACAAATACTGGTAAGTCAGGAAGTTGAAACCAACGTGTGCAACAATTTATTATAGGATAAAGCACAAATCAATTGCATAAATATAGAAAAAGTAAATCAATGTAAGCATGCATTGTAACGATGATGTGGATTTTAAGTACGGATCAACAAAAGTGGAATGTATAACAACGAATTGATCCACCTCATTACGTTTTTCGAAAATATGAAAAATCGTATCGCTTAAAAATATAATTTGATCAGGCAGTACTATTATCACATGCAAAAAAATGTATTGTTGAGTTGGTTTTTTAAAAATCATTAAACATAAAAAATACAACGTTGATTGCTATGCAATTAAAAAAACGAGTGTATCGAAGACGAAATCAAATTCATGGTAAGCGAACAACAACTATAGTAAAATATTGTACAGGAATTTGATTTTTTTACGTTTTCCAGTACCCCACAAAACGCACAAAAGGATAAAACATTACGGAATCAAAAATTTGAAATATATTGTGGTAGGGGGCTGGATTTATAAAAACATTAGCCTAGATGCTATTCGTGATTAGATTTTTAAAAAAACTTGAATGATTGGAGAATAATCAAGTTTGGAAGATAAAAAATACAATAACAGAAACAATATCGGAGGTAGATAGAACATTTTTAATGGTCAAATGCGAGATCAAACTGGGCAGCGAGCCGCTTCTTGCCTGTGGAAACAAGAAAAATTAAATAATCATGGCGTCAACAAATCAAAAACGATGCAAATTATTACACAACTAGGTAGCTGAAAAGCCTACTGAAAGTAGGCAAAAACGATTCCTCCGACTCCTCCCGCCCCCAACCTCTCTGGCTCCTCCCGCCACAACCCCTCCGTCTCCTCCCACCATAACCCCTCCGTCTCCTCCCGCCCTCACACTTCTCCCGCCCCCAACTCCTCCCGTCTCCGATTCTGCCAACTCTCCCCACTCCCACGACCCCTCAGTGCATACGTACGTACGGTTGGCGTTTTATATTATACAATGTGTTATGTTTGCGTGTCGTCGAGTGAAGGAGATGACCTTCTCGATGCGGCGTTTGTGTTTTCTTTAACCCCTTCTCAACGAAGAGAGAAAAGTCCCTATCCTAGCGACTGCACTTTTGCACCGACCGCTAACAGCCCGACCGACGTGCAGAGTGCAGGGAATTCAGGCTAGCCCAGCAACCCCGGCGTTTCATAAGGAACCTACCGACTGGAGGCGGGAGATTTACCTAGAGAGCCTAGTACTTTGAGGAGATCCCTTATTGGAGGAGAAGATAGAGAACGAAATGAATAAGACGGTTGACTGGACTAGATTGCATACTGGAGCATCCCTGAGTGAGCTTATATAGCATTTCCGAATTGAGTTAAACTTTTTCCATTTAGGTTGTCCTTTTCCATTTAGGTTTAAACCTTTTCCATTTAGGTTTAGTCCTTTTCCATTTAGATTTAACCTTTTCCATTTAGATTTAAACCTTTTCCATTTACATTTAAACCTTTTCTATTTAGATTTAAACCTTTTCCATTTAGATTTAAGGGTAGTATGTAATTTTTTGGGTCAAAAAAATCGATTTTTCAAAAATAATATTAAAAAATAGTTTATTATATAACGGATAAAATGCAATAAACATTTTAAAAATCGAACGACTATAAGTGGGTTAAAAAAATACCTAAACCGAGCGCGCACTAAATTAGCAGCTAGGCCAATGCGCGATAAAACTTGGAACGCTACCTGGCCGCCACAAACTTTGCATCAGAACGATAGAACAAGATGCAAATCTGACGAAAACAAACATCAGTAACCTGTCAAATTATAACCTACTCGTTGTTGTTGTCTTCTTCTTCTTCTTCTAGAAAGAGTCCCGTCATCTAAAACAAACTTTGGAAAAGTTCAGAAGCTTTGAAACGACGTCACGTCAAGAAAAAAACTGCTTTTCAGAAAAACGCGTTTTCTGAACAATCACGTTTTTCAGCACTCAGGAACACTTTTCTCCCGTACTATTGAACTTATTTCATGGATTTTTTTTTTTAAATGTCCACTGGTCAGGGGCGTGGCGTCCATAAGGCCACTTTGGGTCTAGCCCCGGCAAAATTTCTCTCACTGTAACCTAGATTTTTTACCCCAAAGTTGGAAAAACTCCCTTCAAAAAGTGTTCTCCACAAAGTAGAAAAAAATCCCTAGCAGAAAGTTTTTTCCTCAAAACTCACTCATGATCCATGGAAGCATGGAGCTTTTACAAGTAAAAAATAATTCTACACTGACATGCAGTTATTATGTCAAATTTCCATGGTAAAACCCGAGGCCATGGAGCTAGCTTCCATGCCTACTACTAGGTCCATGCCCAAGGCTGTCTCCATGGCCTGCTACTAGAGAGAAGATGTAAGATGGAATCGATAGGTATCCAACAATCGATTTGTAACAAACAATCGATTCTCCACTCCCGAATTCCCAAGATCTGGGGCTAGACCCTACTAGACCCCGGCGTCGTCATGCCAACGTGTTGTTTATTTTTAGATTTTCCTCGTCCGCACATGGGCAGTAGTGTTATTTTAGTTTATCCCCTCCCTTTCTCCGCCCCTGCCCTGGAAGACAAAATCGATTTTTTATTCTTTCTGGTGATGACTTGTTTTGATTCAACTAGATGGATGGATACTCTGTTCAGGTTGCCATGAAAGTTCCATGAATAACAATGGACTCCTCATAGGATGTTAACTTATGGAGTACTTCAGATATCAGTTATAGATGGGTTAAAAATTGAATGGATACTCCCCACTTTTACAGATTTTCACAGTATGTTGCCCAGACTGCACGATTAGGTGTTTTGTGTGTTTACCGACAAGAGATAAAGTTTGTCTGATAAACAGGAGGGTGGTTACATCTTGACATGATACAATTTTGCTGATTGACAGCAAAATTATGATTTTTGGAGTGTTATCATTGTTGTGGATGGCGTTTGCTACACAGAGATTTTGTCACATAGGCATGAAAGTAAGTTAAAACTATTATAAGTTGAAACGAAGTTTTAAAATATTGTTGAAATTGTTATCTTTAGGGGTTTTTCTCCCTCTCTCTGGAGCTCTTTACCTACTGTGTTCCCTAAAGTGTCTTGAAACAATGACAGTTTACGTTCCCGGTCCTCTTATCATTTTCGGTTTTCCATTCCATTTTCCCTGCATTTCAAGTCGTCTTGGTGTTTGTTGTAATACGATCTGAGGGAGTTGACCACTGATTAGACTTACCTACCTACTTATCGTATTTTTTCGTTTCTGTTCAACATTTCGGTATGGGGAAATACAATAGGCAGCCTGGTGCTCTTCAGTTCCACAACTTTTCATATATAAATGCTACGTAGGCGTTGCAAAAGACAATTAAAAGTCATCAAAGGGAATATGACCCTCAAAAAGCCTTATAGACATTTCGACTAATATGTAGAATTTGTTGAGACACTTTTTTTTATGATTAAGAAATTATGTGCTTTTCGTTTAAAAAAAAAATTGAATAATTAATGTTTTAGTAACAAATTAACATTTTTATCTTTTCGAGTCCCAGAAATGATTTTTTTTTTTTTTTTTTTCATCATTAACTGGAATGAAGTTGAGATGTGATGTTTCACCACTGGGTCCTCTGTTTGTCGCAAAAGTATGTAGGTATGTGTGATTCTAGGGTCAAGTTCATGTATTTTCTGGTATGGTGCCCCACCACTTTCAGAGGTCACCCAACGCCCCTGCCACTGGTATATTATACACAAACTGTGCCAAGGATTTGTCGAAATTTTATTTTCAACATCTTGGGCATTGCGTGCAGTCCAGAAAATTTTAGTAAAAAATCTACATTTTCTTCAAAACTTCGCCTATTTTTTTCACAACGCCATGCTGGTATTTCTTTGGCACAGTCTTTACAGCATAATATTCTTGATAAAATAAAAAAAAGTAAAGCGATTGGTTGAGCAGAGCCTGAAAAATCGGTTCCTAAAGATAACTACATTATAAGGGAAATTCATCAGGCCGAGAAAATTACATACTACCCTTAAACCTTTTCCATTTAGATTTAAACCTTTTCCATTTGGATTTAAACCTTTTCCATTTGGATTTAAACTCAGGAAATTATCGTGGAGTTAGAGGTAAAAGTACCCAAGTCACAAATTCAACACGTGGGAAAATCAAATGCAGAATATTATGATTATTTAACTGTTGTTATTAATGGTGATTAATATCATCAAACTATGTATCCAACCTAAGAAAATAATTTATTATCATATTTACCAAACTAACTTCTGAAATTTTAATTTGATTTTCGCACAATATGAATTTACCTTTTTGGTACTTTTACCTCTAACCCGACGTTATTATGCCACAACTTGAAATTAAATCATGCAAGTGTTTTTTTATGCACAGAAATGTAATATATATAATAATGAACACATGTTTTTTGAACACAAGAATTTCTCATGAACGGAAGTTATAAATTAAGTACAGTATTTTTCTTTCGTAACATCTGAAGTGGAACAGAATGTTTATGGCGCTATGCAAATGAGAATAATATTACTTACTTACTTACTATGATGGGGCTAACTACTGATGTTTTGATGGAGTTTAAATCTAAATGGAAAAGGTTTAAATCTAAATGGAAAAGGTTTAAATCTAAATGGAAAAGGTTTAAATCTAAGTGGAAAAGGTTTAAACCTAAATGGAAAAGAACTAAATCTAAATGGAAAAAGTTTAACTCAATTCGGAAATGCTATATACTCGGAGAGATTAGTTGAAGGAGAGAGAGGTGGAAGGGTGACGTCATGCGGAGTGTACTCCCATACCTCGTCCCGCCCTTGTGGGAGGTGTCTCACTCAGGGATCCTCTTGTACTTCTTTATTTAAGAACTATTTGAATGTTGAAATGTGGGTCATAACTCAATGGTTTATTATTTTTATTTTATTGGTTTATCATTATTATTCGTCTGCAAAGCAACCAACCATCCAACATGAAGGAAAACATCGATCGCATATCGGTCAGCTAAAATTTGAACGGAGAATCGGCCTCTTTAGCGATTTACAATCGTGTTTCAGATTTATCGTACGTCCAACCCTTAAATGAGGAATTTCACCATGTCGGAATTTCCTATTTTTGACCCCAAAATCGGATTCAGCACATCGAAAAACCCCCTACGTTACGGGCTGAAAGTAAAGGCTGAAAAAACCGGGAGGATGACGTCATCCTGGAATAGTTCATTTACGGCCGCTTGAAGCGCTGAGCTCGAGAAATCTATAGTCCCCAGATACAACATTTCACAAAACCAGTAAGTAAAGTTCGAAATTGAAAAACTGAAGAAAAAAATAGAAAAAGCAAGATGGGGAAAATTAAGTTTCCCTGGTTTTGTTTTATAACTTTCTTCTTAGATAACACGATTTCATCGTTGAGGAGACGGTGATCCGAACAGCCCGATCAGCGAGCGTTCCTGCTTTACGTTGAAAAGGTCCGTTTTCCCGGTTATTTTTTGAAATCATAAATTTTGATCGTCTCCCAAAAATAACAGGAGACTTATTTTCCGAAATCAACCCGATTTTCATCTAACCCATACCATTAACTATTCAGGAAAAATGCAAACAGAATTCGGTGAAATTCCTCATTTTAGCAGGGAGCGAACGGTTTGTCCTACAGGGCTCCGCATGGTCTCAAAAAATTCTAAAAATTCTATACTATCTTAAATTGATGGACAAACAATACCTTTATATCAAAAATTTTGAGTTAGGGCGTTTTCAAAATTCATTTTTCAACTCTTAGAAGTAACTTACATCAACCAAAATCTTCGGGGCACAACTAGACCCCAAATGGAGCGTACATACCAAATTTCATCAAAATCGGTCAATGCTAAGTGGGGAAAGTCCACACGAACGGCCAAATTTTTATTCGATTTTTGGATTCTACGCACCTTGAAACGTAAACCATCAAATTTTGAGGGGGTGTTAAACAATTTTTTTTCTTAGTCAATTCCAAAGGTTCATTATTGAAAATAATAAACCCAAAGGGCCTACGCTCAGGTGAGTTTACACTGGACAAAAGGAGACAACGTGATGACCGTTGGATTTGGACACTGAGGGGATACCAGTGGTTATTCATCAGATGAATAATTACAGATTCTGTAACAGTGAAATGATAGTTTGTTGCAACTCACGTTTATTCTCAGATCCTGGGGTGGTGGAATCGTTTCCAGAGTGAGTGGAAGAGCAATTTGAATCCACTCCAGCGGTGTAAAAGATCGGGGCGCTAAACATGTTGAAGCAGTTTCCATTTATCGACGGATCAACTTCCTGAAAACAGAATAAATAAGCAGGTTTTAATGTGAAGATCATCACAGGGCTGAAAGTAGCCCACAAGGAGGAAAGTGGGTTAAAAACGCTGTTAAAAACGTTGAATAAAGTACGTAGTTTACTCGGGAGAAACAACCACTTCAAAGGTTCATTTCTAACTAGACGTTATTGGGAGACTTGCCTGGCTTCGGCTTTCGACGAACAAGGCCGAACATTGCCGAAGGCCCCCCTTGTTGTTTTCCTATTATCAAGGCGCTAACGCGGCGAGGCTGGCGCGTAAATTGTTCTTCTTCAACGCGGCAACGTCGTTGACACATTTTACTACTAGACTTCTAGTAGTTTTCTGCGTTGCTGATTTTCCGCGTGTGTTTTGCCTGATTTCGCGAATTCCCCAGTGCGATGATATGTATCTGGACGACGGGTACTCCGCATATACTTAACCTCGCTGTGACGAAGTGCTTGCTCTCAACAGAAGTCGTATATTGGTCCTATCCCTCCAAGTAGAACAGAAACTGGAAACTAGAACAGTTCCACAATCCCATAACTGTGCATACGGTGAGTGCAACAGGACTCGAAAGTGGAAAGACTTTCTTGGTCTTCACTCCGGTACCAAGAAAAGATCCGTCCCCCAAATTCTAACGATTTCCTTAGTCCTGTTTAGGTTCACATACAATCTTGCAAGAAATCCACTTTTTGCTGAATACTCGTATGGTATTATAATATAATCTTGCATATTATGCAAAGATATCACCGTCTGCTCCAATCACTTTGAAGAAACCCCAGTTAAGCTTGACTACAAAATACCTACATACCGGCAAATGTAAGTAAATTTTTATTTACCTTTCTATGTTTATTCAATAGAATAGTTTTACCTCAAATAATAATAGTTCTGGTGATACATCAGGATAGTAGCAACGGCTTTACCTGAATGCTGATCTGACCCCACTGGTACCAAACACACTATTTCTCTTTACAGGCTCCATTTCTAGGAAGGATTATACATATACCGAAACATGCGAGGGACTTGCAGGACTCTACCTCTAGCAAACCACCAAGTGGTAAGTATAGTATACCTACGTGATAGCATAATTTACTAGACTGTTCTTGCGTGAACTGTCAACTATATTAAAACTAATTTAAGGGGGTCTCAGTCGGTCGACGTTTATCCTCGTTGCGGGTCAGTATTTGGCCAAATCGAAGGGGCAAAAACTTGAAAAGTTGTACTTACATTAGACATTTTAAAGGATTTTAAAAATGCATTAGTGCACGGCCCTAGGGAATCGAATAACTGAAATATTGCCGTTGTAATCATAAGAATCGAACAATAATTGCCAGAGAAAAATAGGAATACCGTTAAATCAGTCATGTTCATCCCATAAAATGTAGCTAAACTTGAAATTTTCAAGGATTTAAAAAATTAAATGGTGCATGGGCCTTGGGAATTGAAAAACTGCCGCTGGAATCATCAAAATCGAACAATAATTGCCAGAGAAATATGGAAAAACCGTTTATTCAGTAGTTTTTCCCATTTTTCTTTGGCAATTATTGTTCGATTTTGATGATTCCGGCGGCAATATTTCAGTCTTTCAATTCCCTTGGGCCGTGCACTAATAAATTTCTAAAATCCTTTAAAATTTCAAATTCAGGAACAACTTTTTAAGTTTTTGCGCCTTCAATTTCAGTAAATACTAAAAACGAACGTCGACCAACTGCGAACCCCTTAATTACTCAGTTGTTTTAACACGGAACATGTTTTAGCAGTGGGCTAACCAGCCAAAATTGTCACGAAAATGTGTTTCGAAAAAGCAAACCTCCTATTTCGCAATGATTTCCACTTACATCCAAGTCATTGCTACGAAACTTCATCTTCTTCATTCGTGTTCGTAGAAAAATCGTTCACCATTCGTTGGAAAGCCCTAAATTTATGCAAAAATTATATGCTGCCGAAACCGCTTTAATTATGGATGAAACTGAGGTGTACCCCTGAGTTAAAAGAACTGTCAACAACATTCGCGGTAGGAGTTTGTTACACGTCAACAAACAATATATTAAGAAGAGAAAGCATAATATATTATTATAGGTAGGTAGCGAAGTATTTTTTAAATACATTTTATAAGTGTTGCTTGGGATAATATAACTTTTGTATTATACCTACCTACGACTAAACGTTCTCCACTAAATGCGTCTACAACATGTTCCAGGTTGCTATCATTTACGCCGTGGGCACGTAGATCAAGCCAAGTTTTGTTAACAATTTTTGTTGGTTCAGAGTACCTACTTTTTTCTTATTTTGTGTTTATTCATTTTTTCTCGGTCATGATGGTACCTGCAGATGAGATGGTGACGGTTGGAGATGACTGCAATGAAGATAACGACGGGCTTCTGAAACCTCTTGAACAGAAATGGGCTTCTGAAACCTCTTGAACAGAAATGGGCTTCTGATACCTCCTGAATCCAAAATTAAATTTTGGAACTTAAAAATTTCGTAAGCTATGTAGAATTGATACCTAATTGGGTTAGTCATTTTATTGATTTACTTTGTCACTCCACCTCAAGTTATTTACCTAATTGTTTTGCAATGTATCTATACTCAAGTGTTTGTTAATTCATGATTCTCGGTTGAGAACAACGTGAAACGAACTTCAATGACCGATCCGAAGTTCCCTACTTCATGTATATAGAAATGTTTCTGTAATAAATTTCTTTTCATTTTAAATGGTTTCTTGTGAGTTTAATACCATAATTATTCTGGAAATATTAGGGTTGGGAGAAAATTGTGGGCTGATACCTAATAAACTAACTAGCAAACCTTTCCGGCTCGGATGTGTTCAGATTTTAGTTTTAGGCCCTAACATTGTTAGTGAAAAGTGTAGAGTTTGCTATAAGTTCACTGTTCAAGTCCAATGCAACTCATTTTGAATTAGAATGAAAGTACTTTCATAATTTAAAAAGTGTGGAAGTAAAATTCTTGGTTGTAAAAAAATAGTCTATAAACTACTTTTCGAAAATAGGAGGAGAAATTGAAATTATTGGAGATGTTAGGTATAGTGAAATACTGTCGAGTAATTGTTACAGGGGTATTTCATACATTTCGAAACAAGTTCTAGGTTAAATACAAAATTGAGGGGGAAAGTAAAACCAAAACAGAACACTGACAATCTCACTATATTGACAAGTAGAACAAAATTCCAGAGTTTCAAATTATCAATCGCCAGAGGATCATAAAGTTCCGATATTTTTGTCCGATATCTATATCCCATCCCAAGACGAAATTGATAACAGGAGGCCGTCATGATAGTGGAAACATATTGTTTAGTAATGCATGCATTCCAGGGGACGTCCCATTGGATAAGCATTAGATCAGTTTAACCAGTTGTTAAGTGATAAAACTGTTTCACTCGATGTAATTTATTTATTACTTTAGGCAAGAAATACTGACCCCCCCCCCCACCATTATCCACCTTAACATTTCTAGCGGCATGGGAGCCTCGAATCTGAAGAGCATTTTAAAATCCATGCTCTACGATACCCAACATGCGAATTCGAGTTCACCCCCCCCCCCCTCCTCATCCTCCTCCAATGGTGCCGGTCTGGCACCAAAGCGGAAATACGTCGTAACATTGAACTTTCATCTGTTAGTTTTGGTAGGCAGTCCGTCAAATTCACATCCGTATTCAAGGTGAAACACAAAAAAAAAAAAAAAAAACACAAAATAAGCGGTTTATGGCATCATGGCACCATGTCCTGGCACCATGGTGGCACCAATATTAGTTCCATGGTGGTACAGAGAATAATTCATGAAAATCCGGAGGTATAATGAGAATTTTTCCTCAATTTCAAAGCTTGGGGACAGTTAGTAAGCAGTAAAGGAACCGAAATATTGAAAAATCGGATATTTTGTGTATATTATCCCCCCACCCATCCCCTCCCCTTGCAAATTTTGGTACTCTGGTAAAATCATGTACAGCTCGGAAGTTATTTGAGTCAAACAAAAAAAGAAACACGCAAATCGGTTGGAAATTGAGGACTGGGCAGAGTACACAAGATTATGCCCGCAAACGCACGTTTTTTAAGCATTAACCCCCCCTTTCCCCCTCTTAAAAAGCAAAATCCAAAATTCCGGCGCCGTAGTGCACAACTAGATAGTATTCCGCGTCAAACGAAAAAAGAACCACGAAAATCGTTTGAGAACTAAGGCCTGGGCAGAGTACACAAGATTATGCCCAAAAACGCATGTTTTTCGAGCATTAACCCCCCTTTCCTCCCCTTAAAAGGCAAAATTCGAAATTCCGGCGACGTAGTGCACAACTAGATAGTTTTCCGCGTCGAACAAAAAAAGAACCAGGAAAATCGATTGAGAACTAAGGGCTGTGCAGACGACACAAGATTTTGTCACACACACACACACATACACACATACACACACACACAGACATACACCTATGGTTTTTTTCGCGGATTTGGATTCAGAATGGTCTAAAACGGATTACTGTGTGGTTATTTTTTTTTTCTGTTGAGTGTTGTCCAACTTTACCCCAGATCGATCGCATAAGGACGCCCAAGTCTTACTGTGGGACGTCCTAAAAAGCGCGAAGGACTGAGCCGCGACCCGAACGCGTATCCGCCTCGTTGCACAACCGCGTTGACCGCGCTCGTGTGAACCCAGCTCGACTCGGCAATGTTCGGCCTTGTTCGTCGAAAGCCGAAGCCAGGCAAGTCTCCCAATAACGTCTAGTTCATTTCTACCTCCAATTCTTGAAAAAAGTCGCGATAGAAGGTTAATAACACCGAAACTTGTTGGTTTGCTCGAGAGAAACGACCACTTCAAAGGCTCATTTCTACCTCCAAATCTTGAAAAAAGTCGTGATAGAAGGTTAAAAACACCGAAACTTGTTGGTTTGCTCGAGAGAAACGACCACTTCAAAGGCTCATTTCTACCTCCAAATCTTGAAAAAAGTCGCGATAGAAGGTTAATAACACCGAAACTTGTTGGTTTGCTCGAGAGAAACGACCACTTCAAAGGCTCATTTCTACCTCCAAATCTTGAAAAAAGTCGTGATAGAAGGTTAAAAACACCGAAACTTGTTGGTTTGCTCGAGAGAAACGACCACTTCAAAGGCTCATTTCTACCTCCAAATCTTGAAAAAAGTCGCGATAGAAGGTTAATAACACCGAAACTTGTTGGTTTGCTCGAGAGAAACGACCACTTCAAAGGCTCATTTCTACCTCCAATTCTTGAAAAATTCGAGATAGAATGTTAAGAGGAGCCTATTCATTAAAACCACCTACCTTTTCAGGTTTAGACGCCATCTTGGGAATTGGTAATTCGGACGGATCGGGGGCTGAGTAGTTTGGTGGAAGAAGACCTTTGTAGGGGGAGAATAGATTGGAGGCTGCGTGGCCCAAGGGCGGCTCCGGCATGTCGGGAAGCATCACTATTGGAGACTGAAAACAAAACGAAATTGGATAAATATTAGACCCAATAAGAAAACATCAGTAGCAAACAAGAACAGAAGGTACATCACGGTAAGCTTCTATAGTCACAGGTGGAAGGGAACACCAGACTGAAGTTAGCAGTATTCCTCAGCATTATTCAGAAAAAATGCCGTAAAATCTTTAATACTCAACCAAACTGGACCATATTAGAGCAACGTACTTCCCCGAGTTAACACGTTGGACGCGGATCGCGTCTATGTCACGAAAATCCCGGGGATTCTGTGGCTGGTCGCGTCAATGTCACGCAAACAACTCTCGCAAAACAGGTTCAAGAATATCTGCTACAGTTCTTTCATTCTCAGTTTCCGCTCTTTTCTAGCTTTTTTTCGTGATAGATGAACATATTAAGTCGAACGGTTCAATCCGGAGCTGAATCGGTCGAGGTTGAAGGTAATTGAGCAGTTATCAAAGCGACAAATTATCTTTGTGCGCTCCTCCGGTAATTTCGTTATGTTTTCACATTTTTCATTCATTTTTACGGAATGATTCACTCTTTTTAAGGTTGATCGACATTGTTTAATTGTTGGTTGTGTCATTAATCAGCTCAATCCTCTCATAAGTTTGATACTTTCAGTTCGTTATTGTAAAAAAGACCCAGTGGTTCCACTCCGATTTTTTTTTTTGTGTTTGACTCGGTTTTTTCTATTTTGAATCTTTGCCAGATAACTCTACAAAGCTCCCAAAAAAGAAGACTCGTTCTCTTTCCAGGTATGGAATAACTAGGTATTATTACACCTACTTACACTAGGTACTTTACACTACCACTGGCTGCGTCACGTTGACGCCGAGAATGAATTCTCAGAATGGGGTAGTTGCATGGGTCGGAATTTCGTGTTTTTGACTTCAGATTCGAATTTAGCGCACTTAAAAACGTATCTGTACCTGTTTTCAGTTAGAAATTCCATTTAGTTTAGCCGTATTTCAATAAAGAAGTACCGTCCCTTTTAGTGTTGGCGGGCCACTCCTCTTACGTCTTCCCATAAACGAGAATCTCACAATAGAGTGCGTTGAGATCACTGCCATTGAGGACAATTCGAGTCAGAAACATTGAAATATAGTTGCAAAATAATGGTGATGATTAAAAAAAACTTTGAAATATATTTTTCAAGCTTTACATATTTGAATTAATCGTTTAAATTGAAAGTTTTGAAGCATATTTTGGTTATTTTTCTTGTTGTTGCTTTGGCGCTGAAACCTCGCGTTACTTTTACGGTCATGTTATCACGTTATCAGTGGACACATTTCTGGTAGTGCGGTCTGAGTTGAGTGCGGTCTGAGTTCGTACCATAGTTTATACCGGTATTTACCTACCATAATTCATTAGTTGATTGGTTTGGAAAAGATTCTCTGTAAAGTTTCAAGAAGCTTTTAATAAACGCTTGCATACGAGTCTGCAACACATGTCTTCATTTTTTCCCGCTACCTACCCGATAATCTGCTTTCGAATGTTGTTGACAGTTCTTTTAACTCAGGAGTATGTCTCAGTTTCTTCCGTAAGTACAGCGGTTTTGGCAGCATATAATTTATGCAAATATTTAGGGCTTTCCAACGAATGGTGAACGATTTTTCTACGAACACGAATGACGAAGATAAAGTTAGGTAGGAACGATTCGGTTGTAAGTAGAAATCATCAGAAAACCAACCGTAACTTTTTTCGTTTATGAGCCAAAGTATTGAAATAAAATGTCTATATGCCAAAAAGGAGAGCCATCGATTAGAGTTTCGAGGTGGCTTCCCTGGAAAATATTCCGTATATCGATATTGGCATGTAGCACGATTTTTACGTCAATAAAAAGTTCGTCAGCGCCGAAATAAGAGGAGCCAAGAATGAAGGTAAGTTGACACTTTTGTAGAAAGTAAAAGATCAGTTGTTTTCTTGAGTGTAGTACTTCTTCATCAAAATGGTTGCAGTAGCTCATTTATTGGAAGTTTCATCGTAGTGTCATTATCCTGTACAACGTAGTACCAATGAGTGTTTGTAACTTGTTAAATAAAAGGATGTTGGTTATTTCCAACTTGGAAGAATCTAGCAAATTTGCGAGGTTGTGGCTCGAGTATCACCAGAACACCGCGTTTCTTCACAACCATATAACGTTTCAGTTACAGTAGAGGGAATGCCAGAAGGAAACGAAATCTTAGATGCAACATGTTTCGATTGCGCTGCTAGCAAAATTCAGTATGATAGCACCTCAAACGAACGTAAACAAACAGAGGATTGCTATCAAAGGACCCCCCAGGCAAAGGATCCCTCTGGCACAGCACCCCCTGTCGATAACCTTGCGTCAGGGTAACAGTGGTGTAGGGGTCTCTTGGCCCCTTCACACCCGTGACGTAGCCCCCACCCCGCAGCGTCCAAGCCGTGTGTAGGTTTTCCCGCCTGAATCCGAGAATCCCGTTCTTTGAAAAAATCTCTAAATTTTTAGGAAGCGTTTCTGGGAGTTTTATTTGCAGATTCGTACTTCAATAGAGATTCTCTACACAGAAAAAATACAAAAAAATATCATGCAACTACCCCATTCTCAACTTTTTTTATGTCAAAATTTTTGAAAAAATATACTTTTTAATATATGTTGCTGCTATAGCGTTTCGGCGAAAAAAAATTTCTCCGCCACAGGGGACCAACGCGTTTTTTTTTCCCGTGTTCAACGTGTTAAGCCCACCAGGTAGAGGTGGAACGAGGGGTTGAAGAGCGGTAGAGGGGAATTTCCAAAATTAAACATCTTAACATTATGGTAACATGTCCTTACATATAAAATTAACATATAACATTAATTATTCTTATTATGAGATTAAGATTTAGTTTTACCGATTTTATTACATCAAGATGTTTAATTTAGGAAATTTCCTCTCTCCAACGCCTCTTTCTTCATCTATCTGGTGGGCATTACTCAGGGGAACACGTTGCTCCAGATTAGTTAAGTATTAACGATTTTACGGCATCCCTTCTGAACATTGCCGATAGGGATGGCAACGATATATCGATATATGAAATATATCGATATATTACGTTTGATATATCGATATATTTATATCGATATAGAGAACCGATATTATCGGTCAATATCGATATATTTACCGATATATCGCGACCTGTTTCCAAGTAAAATTTTTTTTATTTATTTAGTAAAAATTAAATATTGAAATGAATGGACGAGAAGGGACGCCTGTACTTGTAAAAACATCAAGTAATTGTATTCCAAATTTTGTAGGTACCTAGTGATGGGTTGATTTCAGACTGTTGACTTCAGCTCTGACATGATTGTGTACATAGTATTCACCTACAGTGGCGCTCAAGGCTCAATTACTTGACTTGAGACAAAATTAATGGAGGCTCGTCCAGCTCAAAACTACCTAATATACGAAGTGAAGCAGGTTTTCACAACAATTATTTTCAATTTTGATGGATCATGATTGTCTACAGTATACCTACCCCTGTCAATTTATGAATTAATTTAACATTACAATGACATTTTTGCATTTTTTCCCAGTTTTTAAACAATGAATTTTGATCATTCATACCCAGTAACTTTTTAAAGTAGGTTGATACTCATTTCACACGGTTTTTCCAAATACATCTTCCGATATGTCGAGTACATCGATAATATTTCCTCCAAAATGATGTTAGTAACTTTTAAATTCACCTACCTACTTACTTCTTCAACTTTTTCCAAGTAGATACTCCGATATGTCCGTAAATGTCATCCTAAATGATTTTTATATTGTTTAAAAACTATTAAATTCACCTACCTACTTCACATGTTTTTTAAAGTAGATCTTCCAATACATCGAAATACCGATATATTTTCTCCGATATATCGAAATATCGATATATTTTCTCCGATATATCGAAGGTATCGATATCTCATTGACGATATATCATTTGATCGATATATCGACATATTTCATTCGATATGCCATCCCTAATTGCCGAGGAATTTGCTCACTTCAGTCTGGCAAAGGGAACTTGAATCCCATTGGCTGAGAAAAGAAACTTAAAAAATGTCCTACGTAGTAAATAAGTGATTAGTTATCAAAGCTTGGTTATGGAAGAAGTATTAGGAAGAGTCACTCAAGGTTAAAAAGTGTGCTGGAAAAATCCTCTACTACTGCTGCACTCTGGCGAAGCGTAAATAAAGCATCTTGGAAATAGTATGAGGGAACGCCGATAGATAGAGGTATAGGCGCCCTTGTGACTAAAATTTCAAATGAATGCGGGCATCGGCGCAAGACATTCGAAAAAATATAATATAAGTTCAGTAATTCGAACACGAGACCTCTCGTAAAGTAACAGCGCCCTAACGCGCACAGCCTCGCTAGATTTCTCTCCAAAAAAAAGTGTATCCTTCAAGCTGTTCTCAACTGGTTCTACCAGTAATTTGATATGGATCTTGTAAATAAAGTAATACTCGGTTCAAAAAGGAATCAATCCAAAATCTTCAATAATACAATATCTCAAAAAAAGAAAAAAAAAACTTTTTAATTGGCCAAAAGAAATAGTTGAGCGTGTTTTTCTTTTCAGTTCGTTTGTTGCCAAAAAATGTGAGGTAGTAACCTACAACTGTAATAGGTACCTTTTTTTATAGTCACCTACTTTTTGCTTCCTCACTACCGAAGGTAGGGAAGCAAAATCAAATTTGTCCTCCAAAATCAAAATTTCCACTTGCTTTTTGCGTTCTAGAGCTTCCCGAACAATTTTGGTTCCGTGTCTGTCTGTCTGTCTGTGGTCAATCCTTGTCCCGGGCAAAACTATACTAACCTGTGGTCCGATTTTGATGAAATTTTCAGGGATTGTGCGGGTTAGGACCTAGACGGTCCCCTATAAATTTCAGCACCTTCGGACCAATAGGAGCGAGTGCGCATGCGCAAACGTGAATTTCCTGGAACCTCGGTTTCTTGGTTTCTAATGAACCGATTTTGCTCAAATTTGGAGGTTAGTTAGGGACTAACTTCTAAGAGACACCCTATAAGTTTCAATCAAATTGGTCAAGCAATAGCCGCTGCGCATGCAATGGAGAATGCTGAAGGCGCCTGAGTGATCACTGATCAGCTGAGTGAGCTCCAAGGCCATTTTCTCTCCTGTTGAACGCAGGAAGCTGAAATTTGAGAGGCAGGGTCAATGGAGAATGCTGAAGGTGCCTGAGTGGTCACTGATCAGCTGAGTGAGCTCCAAGGCCATTTCCTCTCCTGTTGAACGCAGGAACCTGAAATTTGAGAGGGCGGGTCAATGGAGAATGCTGAAGGCGCCTGAGTGATCACTGATCAGCTGAGTGAGCTCCAAGGCCATTTTCTCTCCTGTTGAACGCAGGAAGCTGAAATTTGAGAGGCAAGGTCAATGGAGAATGCTGAAGGTGCCTGAGTGGTCACTGATCAGCTGAGTGAGCTCCAAGGCCATTTCCTCTCCTGTTGAACGCAGGAACCTGAAATTTGAGAGGGCGGGTCAATGGAGAATGCTGAAGGCGCCTGTGTGATCACTGATCAGCTGAGTGAGCTCCAAGGCCATTTTCTCTCCTGTTGAACGCAGGAAGCTGAAATTTGAGAGGCAGGGTCAATGGAGAATGCTGAAGGTGCCTGAGTGGTCACTGATCAGCTGAGTGAGCTCCAAGGCCATTTCCTCTCCTGTTGAACGCAGGAACCTGAAATTTGAGAGGGCGGGTCAATGGAGAATGCTGAAGGTGCCTGAGTGGTCACTGATCAGCTGAGTGAGCTTAAATATTACAGTGGAAGAAAGATAAAGAGGGAGAGGGAGCAAAAACCTTTTCAAGGTATGTCACATTTTAGCCATTAGGCTCTAAGCGGAAATCATCCGAGGGTGCAGGGGGCGAAGCCCCCGCCGAGGCGCGCAGCGCAGAGTTTTCGCCAACTGATTCTATACGTCCATGTTACAATGAGTGAGGAAGCTATACTGCCCACCCAACTTGGCAGACGTTTTTTCTATAGTCACCTACTTCGTTGAAAATACGGAGTTTTTCATGTGAATGTAGGTAACCTGAACCATGCAATCAGACCTTTTTGATAAAGAACCTGATTATTGTTACTAATTACATCTAATTTGGAAGGAGGAAGGTCTAGTTAGAGGTAGTTCCTCTAATCGGGAGGAGGAACTCACAGGAAAAACATAGTGGCTTTCACGTTTCTCGGACGTGATCAAATCCACAGTACATTGCTATGTATGTCATGTTGAAATGTGAAAAAATAGCGAAACTAACATTATATAGAAACTAAATGAGAGAAGATGAAGTCTAATAATGTAGATAAACTACTCAATAGGTAGAATCTTATTGTCAAATTGCTTCTTCTCATTTTTTTTAAACTCCAACTCAAAGACAAAATGTCTTTTGTGACACCATAAATAAAAATAAATAAATAAATCAAATATAACGGGGAGGACGCCCACGACTCACTCGACGCCAGCCCTAGGGATGAGGGAAGATGAGGAAGGTGGGGGTGGGAGAGAGGGATGAAGGGAAGTGCCTCTATAAAAAGACCACCAGTTCAAATATGAGTCGTGCAGGACACGGGTGGTGATACCACGGAGTACGCCTACCGAGATGCCCAACTCGCGCAACTCCGTGGCACTTTTCCCGCACCACACCCCGCGCCATGACAAGGTTGCAGCCATCACCCTGATGTTGTTGGGTGCCACTCCTTTTAGCTCCAACACCGCTTGCCTTAAATCATCTCTAACATACTTTCTTATCTTAGCCCGCCAAGTCTGCTCCATGTCCAAGCCGCCATTGACAACTTGGACATCCAGGATAATGCAAGACTGGTCAGGCTTGATGGCAACAATGTCGGGCTTCTTACCCTGGCCACTTGGCACGTGATACAATCTCTCCCTCTCAACATCCCAGCCACTGGATGACAAGGCACCTGCTATCTGCTTGGCGACCGCATCATGACGTAGAATGCAGCCCCCATGGGTCCGAGGACACTGCTGCACTACATGATAAAGATGTTCATTTCCACTCCGACAGGCACGGCAAAGGGGTAGGGTTGTCCCGCAACTACCTCTCGAACACCGTACCGCAGTTGGCAGAATTGCCATATGGACAGCGTGAAAGTGTCAGTAGTCAAGGGGCCCCAATGCCCTCCGAAGCCTAATCTACCCATTGGGATGAGACAAGGCTTTCTGAGCACTGTCGGAGTTCTTTACCATCTACTGACTCATGCAGCGCAGCAGCAAACTCAGCAGACACACTTGGTTTTGAAGCAGATGGTGTTGCTCGGTTGCACCATGCTAACTGCTGCCTGACAAAATCAAGATCTGCAGCCGCACGGGCGACCTCCTAGCTCTGCTCCTTGGCGTCTGCGTTCTACCCTCCCCCTAGATCATGCACTCCTGCTTTTGGCCACGAAAGCTAATAGTTCATTTACGCTTCCAGAGGTGGCGGTACTTTAGCAAGCAGCACAGATCCTGCTATGGAGTGACTGTTCCTAATACTTATTCCATGGCTTGGTTGTCTTGAATACTACAACATAAATGAGTAAAACTGAACTCAGCCTAAGTTGTTTATTTACATGAACTGTGGCTCGTAAGAACTGTTGGGTCAAGTTAAGAATATTCATGAGCAAAGTTCAAAGGTGTTTTTCGTATTACATGGTTTTTCAGACCTATAAGAATCTCTCAATAATGTATATGAATGACTCACTGTTTGTTTCCAAGATGGTTCAATGTCACCAACGATCTGAAATTCGACATAACTTAATGAGTACTCTACTTGACTCGAAAACATGGTTATAAGGGAAAATATTCAAGAGACAAAACGTGGATAGGATTTTATGGACATACCGATGATTCTGAGGTGCTGCTATTATCACTTGCTGATGGGGGTCGACTAATGGCAGGAACAAATGGCGTAGTGGTAGATGGGTTTACTGCGAACAAAAATTGTTACGATGCAATGGAATTCCAATTACATTCAATGAGTAATGAGTTTGTACTTGTCAAATTAAGCCAAAACAAAGGTGTTTCCTGCATTGAAGTTTCTTAACTATTAGAGTTGCTAAGAAATCAAAAGATATGAAGTTTTAGAGGTAGGTACAACTTATGCGGTCAGAAAAAACACTTGATTCTAGATTTCCAGCGTTTTACTAAAAGTTAATTACTGACTACTAGCGTAAACCAGCGATTCGTAAAATAGATCAAAATTTACAGTTTTAAACTAATCAAACTTGAGAAGAGCAAAGCTGTGAAACAATCAATACGAAATATAAACAGCATGAATTAATGAGCGAATTTTCAAAGAAATCTTTCAGTTGAAAGTATGGTTAAGAAAAGAAACAATGGTGTTGCAATTTCTTTTAGAAAGTTTTTTTTTACACGATTCTTGGTTTTTTCGATTTTCGGAATAGCATACCAACATACTGTATGCACCGGGTATGCTTTGTAGATGTTAGGAGTCCATATTCACGTTCTACTCGTGCCCACAAACTCATAGAGTACCCACATGGCTATTGTTGGTTTTTACGATTTTCAGTATAGGTACCTACCTGCCATACCAACATACTGTATGCACTGGGTATGCTTTGAAGATGTTAGGAGTCCATATTCATGTTCAACTCGTCTCCACAAACTCATAGAGTACCCACATGGCTATTGTTGGTTTTTACGATTTTCAGTATACCTAACATACCAACATACTTTATGCACTGGGTATGCTTTGAAGATCTTAAAAGTCCATATTCATGTTCTACTCGTCTCTACGAACTCATAGAGTACCCACACGGCTATTGCATTTCTGGGTACAACAAATATACGCACGTATCCATTATATATATATATATATAGATAGGGGAGACCGGGGCAGGTTGGCATAAGGGGCGGGTTGGCACAGTGCTTTCAAAATGGAAACCGAATGGCGGCGAAACCTTCCCTCTCGGTCACGTGATCTCCTGTTGGGTCCCCAGTCGTCAACAAAGTTTCATGGAGGTCGGTCCTGCGCTCAAAGAAAGAATTAAAAATTTCAGATTTTACGACAAGCAAGTAACTTTTCACACTCCTACTATTTGGTTTTAAGCGCCTTGTGTGTTGAAATTTTTGTAAGTTTGAAAGTGTAGACCTATTTTACTGCATTTAATGAACAGAATCCACTAGTGAACGTTTGGAAACCACTGTTTGTGAAGCTAATGGTGGCCACTGTTGTCAGTGAGCCCTGTCGGGGCGGGATGGCATTTTTTGGGAGGGGCGGGTTGGCATATGCCAATTTTTTGTTTTTCTTATGCCAACCCGCCCCTCCCAGGTTTATCATTGACACCTAATGAACAAAAATTTCATATAACTTATTTTAAGAGCTCTATTGCTTGTCACAGGGATGCGAACTTGGAAAAGGACCACTGAGAGAGGTTTTTTTGCAGATTTCTTTTCTGTTTTCATTGAGGTCCAACCTAAAAATACTTATGCCAACCCGCCCCAAGGGCCATGCCAACCTGCCCCATAAGGGGGGCAGGTTGGCATAGATTGACTAGCTCTAGTTGAATCGATCTGAGCCTTTTTGTAGTTCATTATGAACATCGAGGATAAGGGGATTTTGAAGCCCATGAGTTATACTTTCACTGGGTAGTTTAACTTTTATGATTGACTGATCACAACTCCTAGGAAAAATCAAAAACGAAAATCTATGCCAACCCGCCCCGGTCTCCCCTACATACTTTTCTTAATTTTGGACGATTTTCATTTTTGAAAAAGCATTAATATAATAAATTTTGTGCTGAATCCGAATATACCAATATATTACCATGATTTTGATAATAACCACAAAAAACGGAAAACCCCCATTTTTTTGAATTTTGGACCACTTTGGATTGTCCACAATTGCTCGTTAACGAACTTGACCTATTGTTTGTTGTTACGAACATTTTGGCAAAAACTAAAAAAAAATTCAAAACAACTAAGTACTCAAGTTATCGTGCGGAAAGACACACACATACACATACACACGATTTTTGGAAAAACTTTAGGGATCGTTTCAGAATGTTCCAAAACGGATTTCAGTGTAAAATTTTTTCAAAAAAGTCGATTCTAAAAATTTTGAGGCCTTTGCAATAGCTCAATTTTCCTTGAAAATTCGCTAATAGTCCACCGTATGACAAATGATAAATTGTTCTAAAAAACTCACTCAAACAGGAAGTAAGTTTTTTGTTGAGACGAACTTGTCTTCTCGAGTTCTTTCCCCGAAGAACAAACACATTGGGTATCTCGTCCATGAAGTCCTCCAAGTTAGTGAACCCAAAAGAAGCTGGATTCGGTGCTCTTTTGTACTCATTGACGTATTCCTCTTCCAGAGCGAACAACTTCATTCTTCCGTTGTTTCGACAGACGAGCGTTACCAGCTGACGGACGAACTGGTACAGGGGGGTTAGTTCCACGATTATGACGCCATCTTCTTCAGCCAACTAGGGAGAGTTGAAACGTTGGTCAATTTTAATGGATAGGAAGCATGAATAACTACACTCAGTACTCAGGAGCGGGATTGCAATGGTGATGCTGCTGATGGCCACTGGAGTTACTAGGTTTTACAGATTCATTTTTCTAAGAAAACCCCAACACTATGAACAAGAGAAACAACGTGAACAACATTTTTGGTGTGTTTTGAACATTTTAGAAAAAATAAAGAAGGATAAGTTTTTATTATGTATTTGAACAATGGGGTATTTCGGTGGGTCGGAAATTCAGGTTTTTGGCCTCAAATTTGGATTCAGCACCCTTGATAACCTATATACTCCAACTTTAAGCCCAATCTATATACATAAAACGCCAACCGTACGTACGTACGTACGTACGTATGTCGCCCGAACGTGGGGGTCCCGGGTTCGATTCCAGGCCGCGACATCAAATTTTTTTAACCTTGAAAAGGTTTTAGCGATGGGACCCCCCGCCGAAAAACGACAGGAAAAATCGACAGTAAAAAGCGACAGGAAATATCGACAGTAAAAAGCGACAGGAAAGTAGCGCTATGATTTATCATATGCTTGACGACAAATATGCTTGGCATCCTCTCCTGTTGAACGCAGGAACCTGAAATTTTTGAGGGCGGGTCAATGGAGAATGCTGAAGGCGCCTGAGGGATCACTGATCAGCTGAGTGAGCTCCAAGGCCATTTTCTCTCCTGTTGAACGCAGGAAGCTGAAATTTGAGAGGTAGGGTCAATGGAGAATTCTGAAGGTGCCTGAGTGGTCACTGATCAGCTGAGTGAGCTCCAAGGCCATTTCCTCTCCTGTTGAACGCAGGAACCTGAAATTTGAGAGGGCGGGTCAATGGAGAATGCTGAAGGCGCCTGAGTGATCACTGATCAGCTGAGTGAGCTACAAGGCCATTTTCTCTCCTGTTGAACGCAGGAAGCTGAAATTTGAGAGGGCGGGTCAATGGAGAATGCTGAAGGTGCCTGAGTGGTCACTGATCAGCTGAGTGAGCTCCAAGGCCATTTCCTCTCCTGTTGAACGCAGGAAGCTGAAATTTTAGAGGACGGGTCTATGGAGAATGCTGAAGGCGCCTGAGTGGTCACTGATCAGCTGAGTGAGCTCCAAGGCCATTTCCTCTCCTGTTGAACGCAGGAACCTGAAATTTGAGAGGGCGGGTCAATGGAGAATGCTGAAGGCGCCTGAGTGGTCACTGATCAGCTGAGTGAGCTCCAATGCCATTTTCTCTCCTGTTGAACGCAGGAAGCTGAAATTTGAGAGGCAGGGTCAATGGAGAATGCTGAAGGTGCCTGAGTGGTCACTGATCAGCTGAGTGAGCTCCAAGGCCATTTCCTCTCCTGTTGAACGCAGGAACCTGAAATTTGAGAGGGCGGGCCAATGGAGAATGCTGAAGGCGCCTGAGTGATCCCTGATCAGCTGAGTGAGCTCCAAGGCCATTTTCTCTCCTGTTGAACGCAGGAAGCTGAAATTTGAGAGGGCGGGTCAATGGAGAATGCTGAAGGCGCCTGAGTGGTCACTGATCAGCTGAGTGAGCTCCAAGGCCATTATGAATAAGGAGGTATCTTAAATATTACAGTGGAAGAAAGATAAAGAGGGAGAGGGAGCAAAAACCTTTTCAAGGTATGTCACATTTTAGCCATTAGGCTCTAAGCGGAAATCATCCGGGGGTGCAGGGGGCGAAGCCCCCGCCGAGGCGCGCAGCGCCGAGTTTTACAAATCTACAATTTTTTAGATTATAATATAATATATTATATAAATTAATTAGAGATCACACGTTTGAAAAAAAGGCGGGCCGTCATAAATGCACAAACACCACGCCGCGCGCGCGTGTGAGTAGTATTTTGTAGTATCCAAGAGGTCCTCCAAGGGTTTCATCTCTTCTCTGTGCATGGATACTTTTTTCAAAGACAATTGGCTAGCTACATCACACCATTCAAATCTTCAACTTTCCTCAGCTTCTCTGATTTTTTAAAAAGATTTTCTCGACGAACAAACCCGATTATCGTTATTCCTGAGCCATACTTTTGAAAAAATAAAAATAAAAAAATTAACTGAAATACCCCATTGAGAGCTCTCATACGCGCTATGTACACCCAGATTTACTGCGGAGTATGTTCGTGCAAATAACTGAGGACTACAAAACTGTCCAGCAGTCTGAACTGAAGGAGTATTTTTTCAGTTTTCTCCTCCAGTTCCGTTCTCCGCATCCATTCTCCTTGTTGTGAATATTGTGGAGAATCCAAAAATGGAGGGAGATCAGACAGAACTGTGCAATTAACTGAGGAAATTGGTCTATCAGGAGAAAGCAGGAAAACATTCACAGGAGTAAAAAAGCTGCTGGTTCAATATTGTTTTGCAGATTACCCATTAGCAAAGAACACAGCTTTCCAACCAGCAAAACATCGTTATCCCAAAGTTGTGGGTGCCTTCTACAGGGTGTCCAAGTAACTACGCTCCCCCCACTTATTTTCTCTAATAGTGTAAGAAAAAAATCGGATTAACGCTATTCTTCATAATTTTTTGCGTAGAATTCAAAAATGACAAAATTGCGCAGTGCGCAATCGCGCAACCATGCGCAATCATGATCAACTTTGTGTTTTCAAATGGGAACCCCCATTTTTTATTGCAGATTCAAATTCTACGTCAAATTTTATGAACATTTTACATCGACAACTTTTTTTTTTTGGACGCGCGCAGCCCGCTCAGCGAGCGCTCAAAGATGCGCAACCCAGAGATTGCGCCAAAGTTGAGATGAAGCTAAACCTCAAGTGTGGCACAATGCTTAGCACTGTTTTTCTACGCTGAATCGCGTGGTGATATCCCTTTCTTGATTTGATTTCATTTTACCGTATCTACAGCCGAAAAAGTCACTTTTTGAGGATGAAATCATCGATTTTCTTACAAAGGGTAATGAATCATCCTAATAAAATGTAAAAAAAATAAATTTTTAAAATTGTAAAATAACGGGGACTTTTTACATAATTTTCACAAAATTTTGCAAAATAATTTTCAATCTTCTAAAAACATGATTGGATGAACAATGATTGAAACAATTAAGCGATAAACTGTTCGAACTGGGCTCCTCCTTCAGAAATGCACGCCCCTGCTCTGAGCAAAAATTTTTCAAAAAGTTATTTTTGAGGAGGAAATCATCGATGAGTTTCCCGTTATTTTACAATTTTAAAAATTTAATTTTTTTTTACATTTTATTAGGATGATTTATTACCCTTTGTAGGAAAATCGATGATTTCCTCCTCAAAAAGTGACTTTTTCGGCTGTAGATACGGTAAAATGAAATCAAATCAAGAAAGGGATATCACCACGCGATTCAGCGTAGAAAAACAGTGCTAAGCATTGTGCCACACTTGAGGTTTACATTCATCTCAACTTTGGCGCAATCTCTGGGTTGCGCATCTTTGAGCGCTCGCTAAGCGGGCTGCGCGCGTCCAAAAAAAAAGTTGTCGATGTAAAATGTTCATAAAATTTGACGTAGAATTTGGATCTGTAATAAAAAATGGGGGTTCCCATTTGAAAAAACAAAGCTGATCATGATTGCGCATGGTTGCGCAATTGCGCACTGCGCAATTTTGTCATTTTTGAATTCTACGCAAAAAATTATGAAGAATAGCGTTAATCCGATTTTTTTTCTTACACTATTAGAGAAAATAAGTGGGGGGAGCGTAGTTACTTGGACACCCTGTATACAAAATTTGATTTTTGGTTGTTCGGGAAGCACAACCTGTAGACATGAAATTCTATTTTGAAGAAACGAGAAAAGTCGCATTTCACCAGGCAAATTTGGTTCACTTTCGTCAGCGAACTTCATGTGAAATTCACACTCGTGTTTCTGACTCAAACGTCCATCCCTAAGGTTTGCGAGAGAACCAAAAGTCAAATGCCTCATCCGAGGACCAGGGGTGGGTTCGGGGTTTAGGGGCTGGATTCGCAGGGCCCACATCCTGATTAATTTCACGATCAACGCGTATTTAATAATTATTGTTGATCATCTTGGTGGTTTCATTCGATTCAAAAAATTTAACACCATCATGAATTAATGAAAAAAGGCACGAAAGTCATTAATTCGGATAAAAGCGTTTTGATCATTTGCAAAAAACTGACAAAAAATATGGGAGTGCTTAAAAAAAGATTATTGAAAAAAAATTACATAAGAGGGTAGGTAATAAAATAATACAAATAATAACAATAAATAAAACAATAATAAAAAATATGTTATCCATCATTTTGTAAAGGAGAAGTCATTCATAATCATGTTCGGATTAGTTGGCAGAAACTAATCTGGAACATGATAGTAAAACATAATAAAGTAGTATAACATAGAACATGATGGAAAAGATCAGATAACAGTTAGCGTTTGAAATCAATCTCCTAATTTTCCATCTTGGAGACCTGATATTGCTTACAGCCTTCCCAGAGTCAGTTTTTGGTTTATTATTTTCAATAAGGAACTTATGGAATCGACCAAGAAAAAACGCTGCAAATTATTACACAATGGTTTATTATTTTTCTATATTGATCACTCGTCTGCAAAGCCACCAACCATCCAAGATGAAGAAAAACATCGATCACATTTCGGTCAGTTAAAATTTGAACGGAGATTAGGCCTTTTTTGCACTCGTGTTTCTGATTTATCGTACGCAAAACCTTTAAATTCACGTGGGGAGCGAACGGTTTGTTACCCTACAGAACTCCGCGTGGTCTCAAAAAATTTTAAAAATTCTAAGAATCTTAAATTGAAGGAAAAACAATATTTTTATATCGGAATGTTTTGAGTTAGGGCGTTTTCAAAATTCATTTTGGAACCCTTAGACGTAACCTACATCAACCAAAATCTTCGGGGCACAACTAGACCCCAAATGGAGCCTACATACCAAATTTCATCAAAATCGGTCAATGCTAAGTGGCAAAAGTGCCGCGTACGGCGGACGGACGGCCAAATTTTTATTCGATTTTTGGATTCTACACGTATCTTGAAACGTAAACCATCAAATTTTGAGGGGGTGTTAAAAATTTTTTTTCTTGGTCGATTCCAAAGGTTCATCATTGAAAATAATAAACCAAAATGAGCAGCATCAAGGGTACGTCGTTATGAATTTAATCACGAAATTCTCCGTCCATTTTTATTTACCAGGTTACCTCCTCCTCTTTTCTCCATACGAATTACTCTAATTTAGATTTAATAGATTAAGATTTTAACTAAGTTTTAGTTTAATTTAGATTTAAATTGGCTACACCTAAGTCGATTTGGTACGTAAGAAATACTTACTTGGATGGCATCGGGCATGTTGCTGAGTAGTTTCTGAGGAGTTAACTGAGGTTCGTGATAGACGCTGAAGTGAGATCGAAGTTTGGCCAGCGACATACGTCCACCGTCCGCGTTAATGAGGAACCCCCGAACTCTGGACGCGATTTCTTTGAGTAGAGCTCCATCTAGAGGCACAACGGTCTTTCCTCTTTCCGTCATCACAACCTGAAACCCGAAAGAAATTATCACGTTAAGAGAGATCTTTTTCTAGCACCAACGGATCTGATCACACTTTGGATATCTTCCCATTGAATTAACCCCCCAATTTAATTTAATTTTGCCCCAAACCAGGCGTCTCCTGTTGACTTTCTCTGGACTTAGTAGACCGCAATAGCCTTAATTGGTACCTACTCCTAGAAAATTATGTCGCACTGCCACTAAAAAATATTAAAGAATACCTATTTAACAACATCACACAATACCGCTATTAAGAATATCTTTCTCCTGATGATTTTGAATCGCAACATAGATTAGTTTCGCTCCGAGTAGCTGACACTGGTTTCTTACCAACAAAAACCTAGCATAACTTTTGTGCTCAAAAAAGTTATGGATTCCAGCATCAAGTGCTGGCCTGAAGCTTTAGCTGTAAATATTAAGAAATTTACCAAGCGAAAAAAAGGCAAAAAAAATCCCTGTGTAACGAGTTTTTACCTAAGGAAATTCAAGAGGAAGAAGGCTTTCTATTAGCAAGACAACTTCAGATAGATGAAATTTTGGAATATTGTGATCTTTCAAAGGATGTCTCTGAGAGAGTAGAGATTGAGAGGGAGTTTGATGAGTTATTGGCAAAAAATGGTGATGGAGAAAAAATACAAAACCAAAGTTGGGATTGCTAGAACTTGCAAAGCAATTAGGAAATGTATCACAGGAGTGTAAAGTAATGGGATATTCAAGGGATACATTTTACCGCTTCAAAGAACTGTATGAAACAGGAGGAGAAGAGGCTTTACACGAGATAAGCAAAAGCAAGCCATTGTATGCAAATATAGTGTCGGAGGATATAGAAAAAGCAGTAGTTGAAATAGCAATAGAGTTTCCAGCATACGGATAAGAAATAGAGCAAACGAACTGAAAAAGAGAGGAATTCTCATCTCTGCAAGTGGAATAAGATCAGTGTGGCAAAGAAACGATCTTGGAAATTTTAAAAAGAGGTTAAAGGCAAAACAGGAAGAGAATTAGAAGGAATAGAACATCTGAAACAATCAATAATTGATATACTGACCACTCCTATTAACAGTAGAATAATGAGGAGAGATTATGGGTCAAGACTATTTGAATTAGTAGATAAGCCAATAAATAGAGATTTAACTTTGAAAATCTATTCGGTAAGTTTGTCATTCATTTGTATTTATTTTACACGTAACAATAGGTACTGTATCTATCAAAGAGAAAGGGAATTTTTCTTGGGGGGTCCATTAATACTCTTCCAACAATGGAACGGCCGCACCATCCTCCAATTCGAGTGGCCGCACTCTTCTTCGGGCACCTCGTATCCGAAGGGACACCGCTCTAATTATGGCGAATTGGATTTTGGTTTTCATCCACCCAACCACTTTTGAAAACGGCTTTTTCCACTTCATCTCCAGTACGTGGGATGCTCTTCTCATGAATGCCAAGAACTCCTTCTCCATGGCCCCATCGCACGAGCAAACCAGTGGTGTGAATGACCCGCGGCAGTCTTCGGCGGCTCGGTCGTACTTGGAGTGCTTCGCATGGGCAGCTATTCGAGCGGTCGTTTCCCAGTCTTGGGAGAGGTAGGAGGCAGCGTCGGCATTCACTATGCGGTTATCAAAAAACGCTGGTCTCCCACTCTCCCAGACCCCATTAACCATAATGTCTCCTATCAGGGCTGGTTGGCTACCGTTTGCCTCTCGCATGATTGGTTCGGTCACTGCCCCTCCCCATGCAAGATTGGCAATTCCTGCAACTATATCCCTCAAATCATCGTGCCCTCTTTTCACCATTCCACCCTTCTTGCAATTGAGTGCGTGGGAGACATCAAACGCTGCTCCACAGCCGTCGCAGCACGTAGGGAGGTCTTGAGGGATATGGGCATATCGTAGGGCGATTGCGTCCCTGAACTGAGTGGCTGATAAATCAAAGCCATCAGCAGCTGTGGGCAGAACCGATAGCCATTGTGAAGATCTTACCACACGTCGGAGAACTCTCTGCTGATTTGGGTGCAGTTCTTGAATGAGATCGGTACTCCTTTGGCTATGACGTTTTTCTCGCTCTGTCCTCTCTTCTCTCTGAACTGCCGCAACTTCATTGTAGTGCTCATTGAAATTCAGTAGAGTTCCTGAGCGAATTGAAGTGCAGAGAAGTTGACAAGATCTCTGAGAGGTTTGGAATGCTTGGGTTGTTTCTGTGGGGTTTGATATCCCTAACCCTCCTAGTCGCGCTGGTGAGCTCATTAGGTTGCTTTCCACCTCTCCAATTTATCGACCTATTATGGCAGGCATCAAACGCAGACGAATTGCCTTCCAGAGCGGATCATACTCCTCAGTGCACCCTTCAACAACCCTTTGAGTGAAAGCCCACTCGAATTGCAATGATTTTGAGAAGGCTGCGAGCACTGCCTGAGGGCTCTTTTCTGTGGCTACTGCGAACTTTTCGGTATGTTCCACCCACGTTTGCACCTTTTCGCGGACATATTCTTTTTTGCGTTCTAAAGAACCTATTACGCCTCCAAGGAACCTATGGGAGTGAACAATCTGGACGTTGAGGTCTCCAAAAAGTGCTCTACTTTCGTCCTCGAACCCCGCTTTGATGACTAAGAAGCTTTTTGCTGGTTCCGGGAAGTAACCCCATTTTGGGCCCTCAACTTGTAGAATATCAAACCATTCGCGGATATGACTTAATTTTCCTATGCATGCTGAATCGTCGGCGTACCAATTTTGCCTCCATTGGGGATTTTTTTAGTAATTTGATCAGTGGTAGAGTCCCTACTGCATACATCATCATTCCAAGTTTGTCTATTTTGTGGCAATAATGGACTTGTACAGTCGCTATATTATTGCTCATTCATTATCACCATATCTCGATGCTGGATTTTGCCTTTATACTCTCAAAGAAGCTCTAAAACAAGGTAAACCTGAGATTTTTAATAGTAATCAAGGGATGCAGTTTACTAGCTACAACTTTATTATGGAATTAGAGCGTGCTAATATTAAAATCAGTATGGACCATAAAGGACGTTGCTTCGACAATATATTTGTTGAATCTATGAAGAACCTATACATGATCTCAAAAAAGGAATAAAGTAGGAGGTAATGTGTATAAAGAGGATATATGAGAAGTGTATACCCAAGTGACATAAGTCGGGAAAGATTTGAGATTATTGCAAAAGCCATGGTGTCGCAGAACTATTCTACATAAAGCTAGGAAAGAAAAATAGGTATTGAATATGATATACAAAAGGTGCAAGATATAAAGATAATAAAGCATGCAGGATGCCTACAAATATAAATATGATTGCGTTCTGTTTCAAATAAGCATTGGGCAGAGGTGATTTTCAAAATGGGTATTTATAATCAATGACAAACTTTTATCCATCTTATTCCGGGTTCAGTGAAACCGTGGAAAATCCATTCTATTCGTTTATCGAGCATTCGAGGAGGCCTATTCCTATTCTTTTCTTTCAATAAGTGATAAGAAACATTGAACTGACATATTTTGAACATATTCCAATGCTCTACCTTGACGGTTTTCAACTGGTTCATGAGTTCTTCGAGAGAGGTAGAATTATACGTCGACGGATTGAGAGTGTATCCGTAATGCCAAAGATATCTGGATTCAACGTTGTTCAGCGGCATTCCCGGCGGATAGCAAAGGTAGACTAGATCCATCATCTGCTCGCTAAGTACCATTATCTTCTTTTCTAACGTTAGAGTGATTCTACGATCTCCGGCATCTTCAGTGATCTGGCAAATGCGTTGAAATGAAAAAATGAAATAGAAAGGTGTAAAAACGAAAGGAAATAGAAATTATAAGTACAAAATAAAATGGAATAACTGAAAATCCAGCCCCATCTCTCCAACTGTATGCACGTTCTCTGTGGGCTTAGTATTTTGTTCATTAATTCGAGTGAGCTGACTAGGGGGTGCTTTCGAGAAAGTTATAATAATTATTCCGCTATGTTCAGATGTTTGTTCTACCGTCTATTTTTGATGTGTAAAATTTGTTTTCCAACTTCATATAATTGTATTTTACATCAGCTATGCACGTACTCAGTTCTGGTTGTTTATAGTGAAATGTGTGGGGTACGTTTTACATTTAGAAGTTGTGAGAGCATCAAGATCAGTAAGAGATGAGTGAATGGATGAGAGTTTTTTTCATCCATAAAATAATTTGATAACGAGGGAAAGTGGCAACAGGGATGAATTACCAAATTGAGAAAATTTTTGATGGTTGGCAACATTGTCCACCTAGATCGAGGTGTAGGATGTAGGTTGGATATGACATTGTGATTTTGGATGGTTGGTAACATTGTCTACCTGGATCAAAATACACGATGTTGTATTTGTTTGATTGTTGTTTGATTACTTGCTTGTTTAAAAACATGTTTGATTACTTGCTTGTTTACAAACAATGTTAAAACAAATGTTTGAAAACATACCTTTGACCTTATTGTCAACGGTAGTAACGTTTAAATTGGCCCATCTAGTAATAAAAAAATTGGCATACAAATTAACAGAAATTAAGACAATTTTCGAAAAGTGAATTGGACAAGATATCAGTGACTGCATTTTCGATAAGTCTTGTGTCATCATTTGACTCAGTGAGACAAAGTACGAAAAGATGGCTGCTTAACTCATTTTAGGGTAAAAATGCTGATTTTCGCGAAACGTCGATTTTTACTGGAAGATCCACGGTTTTGGCACGGGAACGAGGATTTTACACCATTAGTCCACTGTAAACAATTTTATGACCATACCGTTGGAAAGCTGAGATTTTGGGTCAACTTTTGGGGTTACAGTGAGAACTTAACCGGCAGTTTCAGTTAGTGTTACAAACGTTTGAAAAAACGAAAAAATTCCGAGATTTTTGAGATTTTACTATTTGTGCTCATTTTTCAACATTTTAGTCTTCTTTAAAAAGTTTTATTTAACACTAGGGAGATAGAGAATTTAACGCTCTTTCCAACGGTATAATTACATTTGAATTTTGATTGAAAAACAAGGGAGTTATGGCTGTTTTAATGGCGTAAGGTCGAAAATACGAAAAAAATCTTAAAAGTGGAAAAAGTCCGATTTTAAGGGGGTTAAGAAAAAAAAGTCATGAGACAAAAAAAGTGACAAATTAGTTGTAGAATCGAACCCTGGACAGTGGTACGACCTTAACCGTTACACCCTGTATACATTCATAAGAATGCTGGCCCGAGCAAAATCCCAACAACTAAAGAGCTCCTCCTTCTTTCAAACTGTCGTAAAAATGTATAACTCAAGAAACACAATCAATGATACTAAAACCGGTTATGGACATCAATGTTAATATTCTTTCTTAAGTTATTATCCACAACAGAAAGGTTAATTTCATACTATTTCACATCCCCAATGTATTTACCTTGAGAGTCACGATCATGAACAGGATTTAGAACAATTCATTAAAAACAAGGGTATTAATCAAATGAAAATGCGATATAAAGAAAACAGCCACAGGCACATGCAGTTATCTCTGATAGGTAATAGTCACACGTACATAATTTATTCCTTCCGATCTTCAGGGAAGTTTGCGCATAGTTTAGTTTAGTAAGTTTCAGTTTATGAACACAGTTAGCCACCTAGAGGTTACAGTGATGATTCAGAAAATACATAACCAATCGATACGATATTTCAGCCAGTGCATTGTTAACAATGTCATTTTGAAAAGAACTATCATTGAGAATAACATCCCCCATCGCGTGACAATGGCGCTTTGAAGTCGGTCAAAAAAACCTAGTGGGGCTGAGTGTTTTGGGGTATTTCGGAGGGTCGGAAATTCAGGTTTTTGACCTCAAATTTGGATTCAGCACCATTGAAAACCCCTATACTCCAACTTTTTGCCGATTGATACTATATCATGTGGTAGAAAAATTAAATAGAGATCACACGTTAAAAAAAAAGGCGGGCCTCCATGAACGCACACGCACTATGCCGTGGGCGTGTGTGTGTAGTATTTTGTAGTATCCAAGGCCACGAGGCTTCGAGACCGCACGGTATTAGTGGAGTGTCTCGATCCAAGGTCAGCAACTTAATACTTCACAACAACTTACTCTACTCATTAGCTTCCCTAATTTCTTCTAAACATATTCTCAACGAACAGACCCTATTACCGTTATTCCTGAACCATGCTCTTTTGAAAAAAAAAAAGAAAAAAAATTAAAAAAATTGACTGAAATACCCCATTCATACCTTAGCATCATCAACTGATGCCAAAGAACAGTTCCTATAAAACCAAGAACACACATAAAACAAAGTGTTCACATTTAAATACAGAAAGTAGAACCTTGACTGTGTCCGGAATGGCTTCCAACAGTTCGATCAATTTTGTGAAGCCAAAATCGGACACGCGGCACTGTTGAGTGAAATGTTGGTGGTAGGCTGGGATGAATTTGTCAAACGATATCGAACATTTGGGCGTATGACTGATGATTTCAACGACCTGAGAGAAATAATGTCGGAGTTCGTGAGAAATGTAAATACTTGATGAGTGAAGGAATGTCGTTGAATTGATATGAATCCAGAGTTAACTGAAATGTACTTAACAAGATTTAGAGACACCAAACATATCTTAATGTATACTGGGATTGATTGAAATTTTTGTTGTAACGCGAATTTAACTTTCTCATATCATATTAATTGCCCTACTGTTAGATGTTGTGGTTTAGGAAGGATCAAAATGTGGATAAAACAAAGCTGAATAAATGAGCAAATACACATGCTCGATCAGGTTTGGTGAGAAAATGGAGTTTTAAAGCTACTGCGAGGACAAGCGTGAAGATTCAAATAAATATAACAAGGACTGAGGGGCACAAATCAGTCTTAGCGATTTAGATAAATATGGATTAAAATGTTGAGAGGTAGTTTGTACCTCTTGGGCGAACTGCTTGGTGCGTTTCACTTCATCCGTGGTTTGGTCTTTCTTGGGAATCGACAGCACGCCTTCTTGGTTGACCAGGACGGCACATTCCGAAAGATGTTCTACGAGATCATCCAGAGAGCACAGCCCGTAGTCCACAGGGTCGAAGGGTCGACCCAAAATCCGCTCGAAGACAGCTGGGAGCTCTTCGAGGCACATCCGCTTCATAGGTTGGGATCTCAATGCACGGAGGATGTCTGCGGTGAATCTTCTGATTTGAGTGCGGTGGGAGAGGGTGATGACACGCTTGTTACCTTCTCCAATCACCTGAAAAATCAGCATAAATCGATACAATAACTCAAATTTGATCACAATATCGAACACGGATTCTTAAAGGGTAAAGGCATCCACGATAACCAAAAAACATCAATAGTTCCCCAAGGCAGGAATCCATGAAAACGCTGGCAATTTCTCGATTGAATTCATAAGCAGTGAAAGAATTCATTAAGCAATACATAAAGAAAGAAAGTAAGGGCGAACCTGTATAATGTGCGGGAGAGATTCTAAGAGATCAATGAGTTTGACAAATCCGTAATCAGCGACGCGGCACTGTCGGCCAAAGTGGTGATGATAAGCAGGAATGAACTTGTTGAAAAGCAGCTGACAATGATGGTGGGTCTTGAGGAGGTCGACCACTTCTCTTTCAAACAGGTGGATATTGCTGGCAAGCGATGGGCTCACTGAGGTCGGATAACCTTCAACAGAAATCATAGATGTACATTTCAAAAATTTAAGGAAATTACATTGTTTCGATTGAGAACCTCAAATTACGATACAAATATCAACAGCACACGACTGATGATTTGGTTTGGGATGGCCACTGAATAGCTTTTGGAACTTGTAATGTCCCATTTACTCGAATATGTTAGTTCTCCGATGAAGGACACAAGGAGAACCCCTGAGTGACTCATCTCGACAGGTAGGTAGAGTGAGGTACGGGGGTAAAACACGTCATCTGACATCACCCTCCTCCACTCTCCCTTTACCTTATTACAGCACTACAAAAGGAGGACTCAGGGTTTCACCTTCATGCATTCGTCTACAACAATTCGACTTGATTATTTCTCGCTCTCCTTCGTCACATCTTGGAAGCCCAAGTTCCTCGGAGGTATCGGTAGGCTCATCGCGCCAGCCTCCGCTCCTATTTCACCTAGGAGTTGTCTTCCCCAACTAGCCACTAGGTACATGTACCGCCACCCTCTGGTCCGCGGGTATTGCGCTGAGGAACGCGGCTGAGCTAATTCTTCATGCACTCCTGCAAACGGTAGGCGGAAACGCGCCGGGCAGACAGATAGGAGCGGCTGCTGATAGGAGCATAGGCGCATGTGCACCCCCAGCCAATTAAAAAAGAAAAAAAAAATCAAAGTTAGTTCCTCTGGGTTTGAAGAGTAAGTTGGCTAGTGACAGAAAACACGATCGTAGGTACTGTGGTAGTTGAATCTACGCGCGAAAACAGAGGTGGGGAGCTCCCTCTTTTCTGACCAATCAGCGGCGGTTTGCGCAAATCCCGTTTTATGCGCCGTTCTTGACTAGGGTCACGTGTTTAGATGGGGGTGTGCTCGTGAGATTGACCAACCAGAGAGCACGAAATGTGACCTCTAGGAGCAGCCCGGAGGATGTGCACCTGGGGTGTGTGAGTGATTGTAACTCCAATTTTATTATTTTGTCTTCCTGGCTCACTGGTTTCCCGGTTTCCTTATTGTAAACAAACAAAACTGATAAGGGCTTTTCCCGTTTTTCGTTTTTGGTCCACCGTTTTGTTCAAAGTATTGTGATTATTAAGGAGTGTTGTAGGTACGATGAATAATTCGGTGCATTACTTAACGTAAACTATTCGTGTTTGTCGGTCGTGGAAAAGTGCAACATTCCAGAAACTGGCCACCCCTTGCCGTCTCTACCTGGACTCCAGCAGACGTTAAAATTTAAAAATCGTGTAGATTCGTACCGTAAGTTTAATGTCAAATAATATTCAACTTCTTCTAATATTATTATAAGAAGGTAGATTGGCTTTGCAGGTGTGAAGTGACTAACAAATTATTTTGCTTTGCTTCCATAAGTGATCTCCCATTTAGCCAAAAAAATTAAAAAACGCATTGGCTGTCTCCCATAAGAACGCTCTGGTTGCGTATACAGGGTGTCACCCTTAAGGGCGCACCACCAGGCAGGGTTCTATTCTACAACTGATTTGCAACAAAAAATGTCTCATAGTAATTTATTCTTAGGGGTTTCGTTTTCGAGTTATTTCACTTTTAAGATTTTTTTTCGTGTTTTCGACCTTACGTACTAAAATGGCTATAACTCCCTTAATTGATAGAGTAAATTTAGATTTTATTATACCATTGGAAAGAGCGTCAAATTTCCTATCTCACTGATGGGGTTTTAGAAGATTTCAAATGAAACGAATGGGTGTAAAATAAGCCAAAAGTAAAAAATTGGTAAAGTTTCGAAAATTTTCACTTTTTTCAAAGCTTGATTCTCGAAACGTCGTGATCGGAAATTTCCATGCTGTCAGCCTAAAAGTTGCATGTGAATCCCAGCTTTCTAACGGTGTAGTCATTTTTTTTAAAACACCACTTATTCAGTTAGAAAACGACGTTTTTAGGGCAGAAAACGTTCATTTTCGGGTGTAAATTGGCGTTGTTCACCAGAAATGCTTTCCAACCTAATAAATCATTTGACATGAAATTTTACGTACTTTTTGACGCTGAATCGAATGGTAACACTCTCCGATCTCCTCGACAAACAAATAGTACTTTTCAAGCCTTTTTTTTGGGCGAAGGGCTCAATCTCGTTGTTCGTTTTATTCAAAATTGTCATTAAGGTAGGTCTGGGTTATTAATGACTCGCACTCTTCCACTTTGTTGACTTACCCAATTTTTGCCCTCTGTCTTGAAAATATCGTCCCGATCATTTGCGGAAAGCTTTATCTTTTCGATAGATAACAAGTTGGGAGTCACTCAGTCGTACCCTGTTTAACCCAGATAGGGCTTGAAAAGTACTTTTTGTTTGTCGAGGAGATCGGAAAGTGTTACCATTCGATTCAGCGTCAAAAAGTACGTAAAATTTCATGTCAAATGATTTATTAAGTTGGAAAGCATTTCTGGTGAAAAACGCCGATTTACACCTGAAAATGAACGTTTTCTGCCCTAAAAACGTCGTTTTCTAACTGAATAAGTGGTGTTTTTAAAAAATTGACTACACCGTTAGAAAGCTGGGACTTACATGCAACTTTTAGGCTTACAGCATGGAAATTTCCGTTCACGACGTTTCGAGAATCAAGCTTTGAAAAAAGTGAAAATTTTCGAAACTTTACCAATTTTTTACTTATGGCTTATTTTACACCCATTCGTTTCATTTGAAATCTTCTAAAACCCCATCAGTGAGATAGGAAATTTGACGCTCTTTCCAATGATATAATAAAATTTAAATTTACTCTATCAATTAAGGGAGTTATAGCCATTTTAGTGACGTAAGGTCGAAAATACGAAATAAATCTTAAAAGTGAAATAACTCGAAAACGAAGCCCCTAAGAATAAATTGCTAAGAGACATTTTTTGTTGCAAATCAGTTGTAGAATCGAACCCTGCCCGGTGGTGCGCCCTTAAGGGTGACACCCTGTATTGGGTCGTCAAAATATAATGCAACAACTCGACAGGGCATATCATCTTAATCTGATGCAAAAAACCAAAACGGTTAACAAAAATAGGTACATTCTGTCTCGAATCATCGTTAATTTTTCTTCCGAGTTGGACGATGTTTTGAATTGTCACGGGCAAATTGTCAGCTTTGCAATAAGATGGATGCATTTCTTGGGTTTAGACCTTTGATGATTAAGTATTTCAGAATTTCTGTTAACCACTAGAGAACATTATTTTTCGTGTCTATTGCACCTACGTATTTAGTACCGTTTGCAATTTTAAGATGGAAAAGTTACCATGATTTATCCCATTTACATATCGTTGAAATTTCTTTTTGGCAGAGAAAAGCACCTATTCTGTCCCTTCTCCATATCTTCTCCTGATCTCTGTGCACCCCCTGAGTTCAGGGCAGGAGCCGCCACTGGTAGGGACCAATAAAAACCATCAAGCCATCGAGAAGGCCTTCATTCGACAACACGCTGACATAACAGAACTCAAATTGCACACCAAACTCAATCTTCTACATGATATTGCAAAGTAGCGTTGGTTAGTTTACTTACCAGCAACTTTTTCTACTGGAGGTACTTTATTGATGCATGGACGAAGGTATTTGATACCATTGCCCGACACAGCAAGTTCAACTTGACTGACGCACGTGACGTAGTGTTCCAAAGGAACACCGAGCTCATCCACTACGAGCGGCCCAAATGCTTCTTCGTAGCAATTGCACAAACTGGAACAAATATAAGATGCTCAATAAGGTTTAGAACCTAATGATTTCAAAGAATTTTCACTGAATGATCAATCTAACTTGAACAGTAACGCCTGGCAAATTGACGACGTACCTTGAAAGAGGCAAGGCGTAGCAGTGAGAGGCCAGCAGGCTCTTGATGTTAGCTGAGAAAATAGCAAGAGGTGCCATGACGTTTGGAAGAGGAGTAGCTTCTTGTTCAGCCCAACCTTTGCCATTGGCTTGGAGGATAAAGTGCTTCTCGCAGTAAGGTTGGATATCCTGGAAATTATGAAATTCGATTGAACCTTTTGAACTCATTCTGTTGGGGTATGATGGTTCCTACAGCAGGTTACTCGCAGTTTCCAGTCTTATGCGGGGTGTAGCATGTTAAGGACCGGACAACTTCGGAAGTCGATTCTACAACTAATTAAAGAAGAAAACGTCTCTAAGCAATTTTGTTTTAACCCCAAAACATAACTCGTCTCTTAACATTAGGTTTTGTCTCTTAACCCCTTGTATTTCCAAGATTTTTCAATTTCAATTTTTTTTCTCGTATTTTCGAGCTTATGTTACTAAAAATTACCATAATTACCTTAATTTATTTCATTAGTAATTCATTTTTACAATTACTAATTTTTATTATTTTAATTGGTGGAAGGTACTTAGAGAATAACTACTATTCATCGGATCATCTATACAATCGGGTTATGAATACGAGGAAGCTATGAGCCACACCCACTTGGCAGGCTTTTTTTTGTTAAGGTTTTACTTCCCCATGGTTTTCCATGTACGTCAACATTAAACTGCGCAAATCTCTCAGCTTTCTAATAGGTTAATTAAAACATCTTTTACAATCAAATTTGTGTTTGAACGCGGAAAAACGTGCATTTTTTTTCATCGAAATCGACGTTTTGACGGTTCTACTCTTCTTCGAGTTCTACTCCGCCGCTTCTTCTCCCACCATTCATCCAATCAATCTCGTTTTCCCCGTTCAAACACAAATTTTTCCTGTAAATTCGATTGTAAAATATTTTAAAGATTATCCCATTGAAAAGCTGAGCTCTTTGCGCAGTTTTTTGACGTTGACGTAAGTACGTGGAAAACCAAAACCTTAACAATCAAAAGAAAATAAAGGAAATTTCGTCAATTTGACAAAAATTACTTTACGAGGTGATTTTTCACCCATCAGGAGCCCAAAAATAATTTTTTGTAGGCTCCAGAAAGATGGAAAATTTGACGACCTTTCCAACGGTGCCTTTATTTTTACATTTATGCAGTAAATTAAGGCACCTAGTTATAGTAATTTTTAAAAAAGTTCGTAAGTAAAAAAAGGTCAATTAAACGAGAAAAAATTTGAAATTGAAAAAACTTGGAAAAACAAGGCGTTAAAACACAGGTGCTAAGAGACATCTGCTTACTAAAATTAGTTGGAAAATAGGCTGCCGACGTTTTCCAGTCCTTAGCATGGTAGATCCAGTACTTTGTGCTCAGACTCCTACAGAGACATCATATAAAATTTAGGGCTAGGTGGAGCAGGTCCAAATGTGTCACAGAGAAGCTCTCACTTCCTAAGGACACCAGAACTACCAAGAATCGTTACTGATAAGAAAATTGGCTCATCAGTCAGTTACTTTAAAAGAATTTCTTGAGCAATCATGGACTGAATGGTCCACGAAAAAGCTCAGTATTTCCATTTCCGCAAAGCATCGAAAAGCTTTCTCTGGTTAGTGTTCAAAGCGGATAAATAAAATCCTACAAAGTCGCCTGCCGGCTCCAGGAACCAACCGTACAGGAACCAACTGTACCGCCGTGCGTCATGCCTCCCTCTCCTGTACCCCCTTAATGTTAGGGCTCTGGCACATGCCTCTGACAGGAGTAGAGTGGGTAGGGAGCAGGTACAAATTCTCTGCTTCCGGGCCTGTTACCTGGTCGGGCATCCGGGGATAGCAGTAATGCCGTAAAAGGCTTTTTACTCATCTCAATTACCAGTACCACGGGCGAGGGGAGCCCCAGGCTACCGATGCACCGACCTCGGTCAAAGCATCACCTGCCTGCCCCTCAGTTGAGGTCGGATTCGTGGTGGTCGTGGTTGAGCAAACCCTACTTCATGGGCTTGTACCAAGAAGGCTACCCTAGTAGTCTTCCTAGTGGCCTCCTCAGGGGCTAGCCCCATGAAGATGTCACTCGGCATGTGAGTTCTGTTATGAACTCGGGTACCAACCTGTCTAGTTGGTAGAACCTTAGCTAGGAGGTTCGGCCTAACCTGTGGTGTTAATACAAACAGGTACCTAGAGGAGCTGATAGCTGACTAGCTCCCCTGGGGCTCCCAAGTGGTGAGTTCCTTCCACTCCCTCGATCACCCTACTAGGGTTTTCGGGGTTTCATCTATCTGCTTGCAGATGGAGGGGGTAGCGAAATCCTGTTTGGATCGACTCTCCTTAAAACCAAATAGAAGTACGGGAACGGCTTGGTAGTTTCAGGGTCTGTATTCGTTCATTCCAAATCTCTTTGTAACGCCATTTCGAGGCGTTAGCTCCTTCAGAGCTTATCCCAATCAATTGTTGGGAACAGAGCTGGAACTGACAAAGTTTGGGACTTGACGAAGGAGTAAAAATTGTCCTTTTGTCCCCCTCCCCCCCCCCTCATGATCAAACGTTTCTAACGACTCTTCAGTAACCAAGTTTCAATGTAATGAAGGATGACGTGGAACCTACTTTTATTCTGCTAGATGACGTGTTTTTTACCTGATTCGCGAGCATACTGGGAGACTGGACGTCCCTGAGATTCGGATTGAGGGCAAGCATACGCCCGTCGCTCTCATCCGTGATGGTACAGACATCTTTCAATTTAAATAAATCAGAAACAGAAATTGGAGTCACGTAACGGGCTTCGAAAAGCTCGAGGAACTTGAAAAGAGGGAGAACGTGTTGAGGTACGTCCTGGAGGAGTGAAATTATCTGCCATCTACCAAGAAAAAAGGAAATTACAAACATGAAGAATGAAGAAATATAAGAAACAATCATTACTAGGGTAGTTACTTCTCTCAGATTAACATGTTGTATAATCACCTCGTATATTGAATATTATGCTGCTGGAGCTGAGTTGAATGAGCGTGAGAAATGAATACTTTTTTCGAACCAATTTTTCTTCTTTGTAAGTGAGAAATGATGAGTTTTGCATCTTGAAGCGTAGGTACTTTTACATTCGCGGCAAAACTCTGATCAGGTTGGACAAATAAAGCGACGTGCAACACCTAAATGGTCATAAAATGGAAACAACTTAATAGGAAGGTCCTCGTAGTAATTGGAAATATGCTGATAAGAAGATATCTTGAGGAATGAACAACATTTCGAAATGATCGACTCACCATGACGTACTCATTAACAACCTTGAAGAGGAGCTTCTTCATTTCAGAAGGATCGATTGACTGGTCGAGATTGGTGATATGAAGTTCAACCCCGTTGGATCCAACTTCAGGAATCGGACTGAAGTAACTCTGCATTAAAATGAAAACTAGATTATTGAGCGTCACAATTCTATATTTTTCAATAAAGATTTCATAAGACTGGTTTCTGTTTTCTTCGGGTTTCGCAACGATTTAATTTTTACAGGGACGGGTTGTTGGCATATCGCCCAACCTGTTGGAGGGAGTGCATAAAAGTGGTTCTTATAAGTTTGATGAAGTCAGATCCTTTACCTATATGGGGAGCTTGGTCACGAATAGAAACCAAGTACAGGATGAAATATGCTCACGAATAATGGCAGGCAGCCGAGCATTTTATGCCAATATAAAACTCTTCAAGAGCCGTGTGATCACCAGATCAACGAAGATGAGGCTATATAGATCCCTGGTGCGGCCCGTGGTTTGCTATGGATCAGAGGATTGGACCATGCGGGCTGAGGATGAGGCTAGACTGCGGATATTTGAGAGAAGGATTATAAGAAGGATCTATGGAGCGGTCAGAGAAGGCCAAGGGTGGAGAGCAAGACAGAATGCAGAAAATGATGAATTATTAAAACATGAAGACATAGTCCGATTCATCATGGATCAGAGGTTTGGACCATGCAGGCTGAGGATGAGGCTAGACTGCGGATATTTGAGAGAAGGATTATAAGAAGGATCTATGGAGCGGTCAGAGAGGGCCAAGGGTGGAGAGCAAGACAGAATGCAGAAATTGATAAGTTATTAAAACATGAAGACATAGTCCGATTCATCATGGATCAGAGGATTGGACCATGCAGGCTGAGGATGAGGCTAGACTGCGGATATTTGAGAGAAGGATTATAAGAAGGATCTATGGAGCGGTCAGAGAAGGCCAAGGGTGGAGAGCAAGACAGAATGCAGAAAATGATGAATTATTAAAACATGAAGACATAGTCCGATCCATCATGGATCAGAGGATTGGACCATGCAGGCTGAGGATGAGGCTAGACAGCGGATATTTGAGAGAAGGATTATAAGAAGGATCTATGGAGCGGTCAGAGAAGGCCAAGGGTGGAGAGCAAGACAGAATGCAGAAAATGATGAATTATTAAAACATGAAGACATAGTCCGATTCATCATGGATCAGAGGATTGGACCATGCAGGCTGAGGATGAGGCTAGACTGCGGATATTTGAGAGAAGGATTATAAGAAGGATCTATGGAGCGGTCAGAGAGGGCCAAGGGTGGAGAGCAAGACAGAATGCAGAAATTGATGAGTTATTAAAACATGAAGACATAGTCCGATTCATCATGGATCAGAGGATTGGACCATGCAGGCTGAGGATGAGGCTAGACAGCGGATATTTGAGAGAAGGATTATAAGAAGGATCTATGGAGCGGTCAGAGAAGGCCAAGGGTGGAGAGCAAGACAGAATGCAGAAAATGATGAATTATTAAAACATGAAGACATAGTCCGATTCATCATGGATCAGAGGATTGGACCATGCAGGCTGAGGATGAGGCTAGACAGCGGATATTTGAGAGAAGGATTATAAGAAGGATCTATGGAGCGGTCAGAGAAGGCCAAGGGTGGAGAGCAAGACAGAATGCAGAAAATGATGAATTATTAAAACATGAAGACATAGTCCGATTCATCATGGATCAGAGGATTGGACCATGCAGGCTGAGGATGAGGCTAGACTGCGGATATTTGAGAGAAGGATTATAAGAAGGATCTATGGAGCGGTCAGAGAGGGCCAAGGGTGGAGAGCAAGACAGAATGCAGAAATTGATGAGTTATTAAAACATGAAGACATAGTCCGATTCATCATGGATCAGAGGATTGGACCATGCAGGCTGAGGATGAGGCTAGACAGCGGATATTTGAGAGAAGGATTATAAGAAGGATCTATGGAGCGGTCAGAGAAGGCCAAGGGTGGAGAGCAAGACAGAATGCAGAAAATGATGAATTATTAAAACATGAAGACATAGTCCGATTCATCATGGATCAGAGGATTGGACCATGCAGGCTGAGGATGAGGCTAGACTGCGGATATTTGAGAGAAGGATTATAAGAAGGATCTATGGAGCGGTCAGAGAGGGCCAAGGGTGGAGAGCAAGACAGAATGCAGAAAATGATGAATTATTAAAACATGAAGACATAGTCCGATTCATCATGGATCAGAGGATTGGACCATGCAGGCTGAGGATGAGGCTAGACTGCGGATATTTGAGAGAAGGATTATAAGAAGGATCTATGGAGCGGTCAGAGAGGGCCAAGGGTGGAGAGCAAGACAGAATGCAGAAAATGATGAATTATTAAAACATGAAGACATAGTCCGATTCATCATGGATCAGAGGATTGGACCATGCGGGCTGAGGATGAGGCTAGACAGCGGATATTTGAGAGAAGGATTATAAGAAGGATCTATGGAGCGGTCAGAGAGGGCCAAGGGTGGAGAGCAAGACAGAATGCAGAAAATGATGAATTATTAAAACATGAAGACATAGTCCGATTCATCATGGATCAGAGGATTGGACCATGCAGGCTGAGGATGAGGCTAGACTGCGGATATTTGAGAGAAGGATTATAAGAAGGATCTATGGAGCGGTCAGAGAGGGCCAAGGGTGGAGAGCAAGACAGAATGCAGAAAATGATGAATTATTAAAACATGAAGACATAGTCCGATTCATCAAAGCTGGGCGCATCCAATGGCTGGGACATGTCGACCGCATGCCAGTGGAGGCTTGCCCGAGAATGATGCTGCGAGCTAGGATGGAAACTAGAATACGAAGAGGTCGTCTTCGGAGTCGCTGGCTTGATGATGTCTTGAGGGACCTCCAGGTGGTGGGATTGCGGAGGTCTCAGGCGGGTGACCATACCCAGTACCGGAGTTCGGGAAGCCAGGGGCCACATCGGCCTGTAGTGCTGTGTAGTTAGTTAGTTCTTAAGAGTTGGGGCAGGTCAGTATTCCTGAGCTATAACTTGCACTTAAGGGGGTCTCAGTCGGTCGATGTTCATTCCTCGTTCCGGGTCAGTATTTAGCCAAATCGATGGGGCAAAAAGTTAAAAAGTTGTACTTAAATTTCAGTTAGGTATGTTTTTCCCATAAAATGTAGCTAAATTTGAAATTTTCAAGGCTTTTAGAAATTCATTAGTGCATGGGGCTTGGTAATTGAAAAACTGGAAAATTGCCTTTGAAATCATCAATATCGAACAATAATTGCCAGATAAATATGTGAAAAACATGGGAACAACCGTTTATTCAGTAATTTTTCCCATTTTTCTCTGGCAATTATTGTTCGATTTAGATGATTCCGGCGTCAATATTTCAGTTTCTCAATTCCCTAGGGCCGTGCACTAATAATTTGTAAAATTCTTTAAAAGTTTTTGCGCCTTCAATTTCGCGAAATACTAAGAACGAACGGCGACCGACTGAGACCCCCTTAAGCCGACATCACACTCCCAGAACTTCAGCAGATGAGGATTCATTGGTTCAGAAAGAGAGGTGAAGATGTCACATCTCATTTCGTGTTTTCTATGAATGGGAAATTGAAATAATCAATAACGTAATCTTATTTTGTGCTGGTGGGACGAAAGCTAATCAGATTGCAAAAGGGCCCTTCTGAATGCTACACCTTCAGTGTGAACATGGAACAGGAAGATTACGATCACATCGCCCCAGTCATAGAAGAAGGATGCAACTCAAAACAGGGAATATTTTTGTCCATAGAAGGTTGGACGATGTCCAGTTCACTCGCCTCCCGTCAGAGGAATGCAGCGATATTGCTCCATCATAACCCAACTTTACATCTTGTGATATTCTTTGCATGTTTACAGCTTGATATACACGGATGGGACAAAAAATAACGAAACCATAGTATGAAAACAGACTTTTTGCAACCAGTTATCAATACAAAAATACAAGGTGTATTAATAAATGCTGATAGACATATCGCACCCGTCCTAGAATAAGGGCACAACTCAAAAAAACGTGATTTTTGGGGAATTGCGTTTGAAGTTTGAAGCCCATTGGCTTGCAGTTCCACTCAATAGAAACGTACCGCCAACATTTGCTGTTGCATAACTGTGTACTGTAACATCTGAGCTAATGTTTCATGGCGAGAAAAAGATAATTTTTTGTTTAGGGGCCAAGAGGGGGGTAAATTTTGGTCAAATTTCAATGATATTTCGAGTTGTTACCTTTTTGACCGAACATTCTCTGAGATATTTTGAAATGTTACCTTACCCAATAATACCAAATTATAACGTTCTGAGCCACTAGTAATGATAATTACTTACTTACTTGTGTTTCCCAACTTGTGTTTCCCGTTCGTCAACAATAATAATGAACATAACACAAAATGGTTTGGGATCTTCTATGGCCTCAGCAGGACTGTACTTGGTGCAGGAATAGTTGGCTGTCCAGAAGTTTGAACCTAATGGAGAATTTTGATTACAAAGAACAGCGTCTGAAAAGTTGATGGAGGAATCACTAGAATCAACAAGAGGACGATTTGTGGCTTTCCCATGCAGTGCCAGTGAAGCTGCTCGGCGAGGTCACAATAAGGGAGTCATGGGTGATCAAATTGTTGCTGAAGCAAATATTGGAGTATGAACTGAATCTAACGGGGTGTGCTCAAGTTTCCTCCATCTCCGATGAACTTTCAGGGAAAAGACTAAATTTCATGCCATTTTCAATCATATTATGACACGAGTTGACATTTACCATGGCAACATGATCAGTCACGGCATTGTCCATTTGACTTGTTGCTATTGACTTCTGTTGAAGACCTTGTTAATTATTTTCCCCCAAAATCACCAATCTGGAGTTGTGTGAAAAAAAACACCTTAGGGCAGAATTATCATTCAGTTGTTTCATAAAATGACATTTTCAATTTCTTTGCTGGACGATTTTTGCATTAGTGTATGTGAATTGGCCCCCTGTATCTCATTCAAAGTAGCTGTTAGGATTGGTACCCCAAAGAAGCTGTCAGAGTTGGCTCACGAATATTCAGCTTATCTCTTACCACGTCTATGTTCTCATAAGTGACTAGGTCAAAACTAGCGTGTTCAAATGGCACAGGCTTCCAAACCTTATTGACAGTCAGCCACCCCAAGAGCCTTCCAGGAGAGCTCCACCAAGAGTATTTGCTAAAAAAAGAAAAAATCTCACCTGATCTGTTCGAAGATAAATATGCAGATGAAATATCACGATACTTTCAGGCGAGTTTTTTAGTTGGCTCTATGTTCCACGAACCAAACGTCTACCCCTCCTCCGTCGAACAAAAAAAATTGGTGCTCTCAAGCGGTCCCTGAATAAGACAGCAAAATGCCTGTCATCTACGAATGTAGTAAACACCTTCAGCAATGCTTTCCCGGTCATAACTAAAAAAACCCCATTTTTTGAGTTGTGCTTTTATTCTAGGACGGGTGCGATATGTTTCTGTCTAAAAGATATGGCGGTGGATCAATAAGCAGATCAAAGCAAGTCTGCAAGATTGAGATGTCGCAGATAACCAACATTTATGGTTTCATCAACTCTTACGTAACTGAAGTAGAGACTTACATCTTTATTGTAGGCTTCCACGGGGGGACTGGTGTTACTGACGTTTTGACTGGATGGCTTCACAGCGAGAGGTTGAGCCAGTTTGGAATTGAACATGTACGGCGATGGCGTGCGGCACTTTCTAGCGCTTCCGGACTGAAAAGGAGAAAAGTGAAAGGCAAATAAGAGTTAGTGGGCCACAAGGAATACCGCAGTGATAAAAATAAGTATAAAGATCTGTAAAGATGCGTAATGACTACCAGATCCTCTACAGGGTGTCTATAAAACAGCTGTAAGGAGTTCAAGGGGTCGATTCTACAACTAATTTCCAACAAAAAGTCTCTTAGAATTTTTTTTTAAACGCCTCTTTAACCGACTTTTTTCACTTTCAAGTTTTTTTTCGTGTTTTTGACCTTACACCATTAAAACGGTCATAACTCTCTTAAATTACACTCAAAAATTAAAAATAAGGATACCGTTGGAAAGAGCAGTAGTCCGCGAGGCCTCCGGAAACAGGAGGCCAGAGCGCTGATTTCGTTGCAAAAATTCACATTTTTCCGCGTTCAAACACAAAATTCTCCCCTAAATTCGGTTGTAGAATATGTTTTGATTATACCATTGGAAAGCTGAGATTCTGGTACAGTTTTTAGGCTTTCCGGCAACAGAACTTTACCTGGTAATATTTGGAGATTTATAGGCGTTGAAAAACGGGAATTTTTCGAAAATTTACTAAGTTCACTTTTTAGGTTGCTTTATTCCCCGTGTAATTCAACTGAAAATTTGTTATTTGGTATCAGGGAGATAGGAAATTTGACGCTCTTTCCAACGGTATCCTTATTTTTAATTTTTGAATGTAATTTAAGAGAGTTATGACCGTCTTAATGGTGTAAGGTCGAAAACACGAAAAAAAACTTGAAAGTGAAAAAAGTCGGTTAAAGAGGCGTTTAAAAAAAATTCTAAGAGACACTTTTTGTTGGAAATTAGTTGTAGAATCGACCCCTTGAATTCCTTACAGCTGTTTTGTAGACACCCTGTATAATTTCTCATTCTTCAGCTATGGGATTTACAGACGACCGACTCATGTTTTGAACTACTTTCTTATAACCCGAATCAGCATACTCCCCCTCAAAGGCATTTGATACTTAGATCACATTCGGACGAATTAGTTTTTTGTAATTAGATTGTAAATAAACAACCCTACTCTCAAACAATGACTTTGACAGTACCTACATACCCACCAGTATGGACCTCACCATAAATTGTTTCCTTGGGGTATAATTCACGAAAACTGCATTATTTTTCGAAAAATGATTCCATGCAACCCGCACAAGGGTGATTGCTGCGGGTTTGAAAACTCAAATCCCTCAAATTCCGGTCCCCAGAATACCGAGTTCATCATCAATTTCCCGTCTGAAATGGTTTACTCCAGTGAGGGTAGGTCCCGCTTTCCGATACGCACTTAAAATTTTGAGGAAAAAATGAACAAAGAAAGGCAAGTATTCAACCAACAGGTGATAGGTTCGCCTTACGAGTAATGCATGCCGGAGAGTCATTTTTGAATGTCCAGCTCACAAAAGAAATTGCGATTGGCTCACCTGAACTGTTCTGGTTAGGGACGGGACATCGAACAGAAAACATCGATGTCGATATTTCATAGAAACATCGTATGAAAAACATCGATGTCAATAACACGAAAGGTGAAAAATCGATATTTTTATAAAGCGGGAAATTTAATTCATCTGTCAACCAATTAGAATCAAGGGAGCAAACCTGATGAGGCTGCTCTTCCTCCATTCATAAGAAGTAGATAAGAAATTTTTTCTTTTGAGGTGCTTTTATTTTACTGGTATTGGTACTGGATAACCTACTCCATTATAATTTTTTTCATTTGTGATAAATTATGAGATTTGTATGCACTTCATTTCGATATCGCACACCTTCCCCATTTCCATTATTGGTTCAAGCATAAAGATAATTTTTTTCCCAATTGTTTTCCAGTAATTATATTGTTATATAAAGTGATGATTGTGTTGAATCATCAAAAATTAACGTCCCTTGACCGGGGATCGACCTCCTATCGTTCCGACTAAACTATATTTACACTTCTGAGTCGGAGCTCGTTACCACTGAGCTAAGGAAGTGAATGGACAAAAATGCGAAGAGGTAGCTGATCACAACTATTGAAAGGTAGGAGATGTTCTTCAAATTCCAAGTAAATTCAATGAAGTTATCTGGTCTGAAATTGGATTTTGTCTGGTTCCCTTGCAGTAGGTCCCTACCTAGTAGGTCAAATTTATCAAACGATGTTATCAGACCATCTCGTCGACATATCGATATCATCGGACCAAAACATCGAATGTAAAACATCGATATTACGAGCAAAACATCGATGTTTCGATATTAGAGAGTTCCTAGTGGCTTTAGATACGGCGTGACATATTACACACACACTCTCAATCCAGCGCCGAATTGTGATAAGAACGCGCCGTATCCGATACGGCGCCGTATTATTACTGTCGAATACGTCACTAGGAGGCGATCCAGCACGCCGTATTGAAAACATGGCGGACGATCCGGTTCCGGCGTGCCGGATCGACCCTACTAGGAACTCTCTATTATCGATATTGATGTCCCATCCCAAGTTCTGGTAACCGGCGTTTGAGTAATAAATTATGGTTTTTCGATGTTTATACTCTAAACTCAACCTTCATTCCCAGGTTGACGCAAAGCTTACGCATCTTTAGCAACAGTCGCACAGTTTCACATTGAAACTGGAAAGGTACTAACTTTTCTGGTAGGGTTCCATCCAGACTCAAGAGACTTCCTGTTCGCGGGCTGCACGAAGTTGGGGACAGGCGAAGTCCTACTTTTCTGCGAGTTATCCACCCAGTCACGTGGATCCACGACCGTAGTTGTGAAAGTCGGGGTCGCGTTCCAACCTTTCATCATGTTTGAAGCACCTGAGGAATTCAGAAATTGCAATATTAAGCGAATTTTTAGAAGCAAGGCTCTGGCGAGTTTTTCCGGGTGTTCCTCAGAAGTGAAATAGCGTAAACACATCTTAAAAAAGGCCTTTTACGTGAGTACGACTGTTAGCACCCAAGCGTATTTTATTTTACCAATAGATAGGGCGATATTGTGGACGAGAATCTGTATTCTGTATTAGATAACTTGTGCAAAATGTAGTGTCTACAAATGTAGTATACCCAGGGTTCCGAGGGCTACCCAAGCAAGTATTGCCGCCAGTTCACTGCTAGCCTCTGCTAGGAACCTCGCAAAACAATGAGGTATTTCAGTCAATTTAAAGAAATTTTTTTTAAACAGAAGAAATTAGGGAAGCTTATAAAAGTTGAAGATTTGAACAATGGCAGCAGGGTGTGACGTAGCGTTTTTTTTCAAACTTGTGATCTGTAATTAATTTTTCTACTACATGTTATTGTAACATTGGGCAAAAAGTTGGACTATATAGGTTTTCAATGGTGCTGAATCCAAATTTCAGGTAAAAACCTGAATGAGGAATTTCACCATGTCGGAATTTCCTATTTTTGACCCCAAAATCGGATTCAGCTCCTCTAAAAACCAACTATGGCAAACTTTCAGCCCGAACTTCCTAATTTACGAATAAACAAAACAGTGTAGAAAATACGAATGTTTAAAAAACCGGGAAAATGACGTCATCCTGGAATAGTTCATTTATGGCCGCTTGAAGCGCTGAGATCGAGAAATCTATAGTCCCCAGATGCAAAATTTCATGAAACAGTAAAGTTCAAAATCGAAAAACTGAAGAAAAAAATAGAAAAAGCGAGATGGGGAAAATTAGGTTTCCCCTGTTTTTGTTTGATTACTTTTCTCTTAGAAAACACGATTTCGTCGTCCCAATGGGCAACACTGGGAGGAGACGGCGATCCAAACAGCCCAATCAGCGAGCATTCCCGCTGCACGTCCGTTTTCCCGGTTAGTTTTGAAATCAAAAATTTTGATTGTCTCCCAAAAATAACAGGAGATTTATTTTCCGAAATCAGCCCGATTTTCATCTATCCCACACCATTAACTATTCAGGAAAAATGCAAACAGAAATAGGTGAAATTCCTCATTCTGACCCACCGAAACACCCCATTACAGGCTTTCCTGTTGGAGTCTGCCACGAAGCAACCCTCCTGAAACGATTGCGACCGCCAACTTCTCACCTCACTTCAATTGTCTTCAACTGTCAATTCGATTGTTATGTGACAGAACAATCTGCTTTGGAAGGATCAACAATCAGCACCAGGAGACACATCAACCATTTTGTCAAAAGGCCAGAATACCCCAATGTAGGGCAGTAGTCATAGTCATTTCTCAAGGCGCCGATTTCCTTGACTCGAGTTAAGGTTTCCTCCAAGCTATCTTTTCTCGAGGAATCCTCACCCTATTCATAGACGAACAGAACGCATTTGGAGGTCGACCTCAACTCGAGGAGACCTCGAGTTACCAATTGGCAGCCTTGTTCAGGTAACAGCTCAGTGAAGGTTTTAAAGAGAAGGTTTGGTTGTTTATTTCAGAATGGTTGGTGTTGTTTTTAATCTTTGACATTGGACCTCAGTTCCTCTTGTTCGCGTTTCTTCTTCAATAAAATAGTGTTTGCTACTTTTTAGACACCCAGCCATAGATTTAAGGCGCGTCTAGACTGACCCTCCACACTTTCCGAGTCCAGCAGACGCGTCATTCCGTTACAATAGAACTTCTCTTCCTCTTAACTTCTCAAATCAGTAGAAAAACCTATCTCTTCTACACTTTCCCCTAAGGGGTGACACAAATGAAGGGTTTGGAACTATATAAAACAAGTAACACGGATTCCTCCAAATACTCATCAAATTCCTCCAGTCTTTAAATATCTTCGAAATCCATGTTTTCGGACGAAATAACCGAAGAATAGATCCTTAGAATATTTTATAACGACAACGCTTGTGATAACAGGTAGGTAGAAATCAACAAAATCTTTCCTCAAGGAACCTTTTTACCTACCTTGGGCTGAGGAAGCTCGAAGCCCCTTTCTCGACTCGAAATATCTCGATTCGGCATTCAAATTTCTCGACTCCACCTCCGAAGTCGTCTATGAATACCGCCACTGGAGGACGCCTTGAAATGTGGCGACTATGAATAGCTTAAGAAGCCGTCAGGCCTCCTTAAGGCTTCCTCGACTTGGAGGATGAGTGTGGCCTTGATTTGGCTTAAGGCTTAACTCTCAATAACTCGAGGAGGAGAGGACTCCTCAAAGCGTACTTTGGAGGAGTCTTCCAACTCGAGTCATTACTATGAATACCGCCCGTAATACTATACAAGGAGTTCCACTGCGGTCGACAAACGGAGAAAAGAAGTCCAACCTCAAGCCAATAACGCAAAAAACTCTACCATTAGAAAAGCAATGAGAAAGTCTAACAGTCAATCTTACCGGTTGCAGGGTAACTATTTCTTTTGGCAGTAGCTCCCGAGTTCGTCGAGCCACCAACATAATTCTGCTGGCTGACATTCAGACGTTCGAAGCCGTTAATTGGTTGGGATTGTGAACCGTTCGAAATCCCATTTTTATCTTCATCCTGAATTCAACAGACATAATAAAATATAGTAAACATCTATAATTCAGTCATGAGTGCAATTCCCACCTATGTGTTGAAACATGATAGTTTTTCTCAGCTTTGAGCGGAATTAGAAGGAGAATAAAACAATAGGGAATTTGCCTCACATTTTTTGTTTTTATTATTTTTTTTGATTGAGGGTTTATTGATATGGAAGAAAACTATAGTGTGCTGCTTGAAAGCGCATCCCAAAAATTTAGAGAATCTAAAAAAGATGGAAATTTTAAATGTGGTGGCAATGTGTAAGAGGCAGCCATGTTTGAAACGTAACGGATATTCTACCAATCTGACTTCAAAGGAGGTTCTGTGCCGCTTACCAAAGAAGCGGAACATACACGAACCTTAAGCTTACAAGGATTAACACAAGAGTGCGTGAACTAGGAAGGAGGGCAGAACGCAGAACTCAAGACACGAAAGTGACCAAAAGAAACAATATTACTCTCACTTTTTACAATACGATTCTACCTACTAGTTTATCAAGCATTATTAGTCTTCATCTTCTCTTATTTAGTTTCTGTATTAGTTTTGTAATTTGAATCACATTATTGAAGTGGCCATTTGGCTGGATCGTTTCGTAAGAACTCTATCTCTATTCTGCGATGCTATCTATTTTTTTCTCGTATGACGTCAACAATATTCCTCGATTTTCGCGGTGTTTTGTAACAGAGGCTTCATTTGTTTAGGCATTTTCTCCTACGGTAATTTTTTTCCTTGGTTATTCCTGGTGTTAAACGTTATTCTAGGGCCCTCTTATAGGATTTGACTTGAAATTCCAGAATCTAAAATTGAGGCAAATTCCCCTATTGGAGTAGGTATATTCAAGTACAGAAAACTCTGTACCATCATACATGATACAATTTTTGAAAAATCTCCACGAAAAAGGAGTTTCATGATCAGATTTAGTGAAATGTTAGAATTGAAAATAACCTTAAGAATTTCGTCGAATTAGCATTGTGACTACAGATCACGCCAAAAAATCGCAAGCATAAACTCGATTGAGGACGTATTTTAAAGAAATTTTTATGATTTGTGAACTCAAGTAATAGTTCAAAGCAGAAAACCTTGAATTTAAGGGATAAAATGCGATACCTAGTTCATAAGATTACCTTATGAAATCAAAACTTTGAATAATCAAAAAACTACGGAAGTAGGGACATACCTTGAACAACCTTGCCCAAGGGGAATGGTGGCCGTTCCCACTCGATGAGGGAACACCTCCTATAGTATTTTCGACTGGTTTAGTAGGTATGTTGTGAACATCTGGTATTGCACTGAAACATGAAAAAATAATTAATAAAACGAAAAACACCGAATCACATCATGTTACGCGTATGTTATAAGAAACGAAGTTTCCAAGTTGGGTGAGCTATTGAATCGAACAAGATGGTATATCCACCTAATGTCCGAATATTCCTCAAAAATGTAGTGGTCTGTTCGGAGAGGCAGTCCTGAACGGTTCGGAGGAGCCTGGAGGAGTTCAGAGGAGTCCATTCGCCTCTATCCCCTCCCCTTTTCAGTTCCAGTTTGGTTGTGAACTGGTTCCAGACTGCCTCTCCGAACAGACCCTAGAAGTGATGGAGGAGTGAATGGAGATTCCTGTTGGTTGGTGTTATAGTTCAAGAGTTTTGGAAAATAAGATGGGAACGAAATGGTGTTCGTATCTAACCTTCACCGATATAATCAATTGAGGTTATATTTGACTGGCGGGGGGGGGGGGGAGTCGTTTTTGGTGAAAACCGAGATATCTTCACTGCGTTAAATTTTGTGCCAGCTTTCGTTTGCGAGTATCAGCGTAAGTCTACCATTCTTCCTATTGGCTGGGGCATTAGTGATTATTCGGATAGGAAGATTATTCGGTATTAGGAATAAAATTTGAAACTTTAAAATGCTCTCCTGTAAAATTCAATTTTTTGAAATTACCTGTTTTTTTAACCAGCCATTTCTGCATCTATATAGTTGTATAATTGCATAATACTACAAATAATAGACAAGTGAAAGAAAAGAAGGGGGGGGGGGGTACGTAGTAGCTGAGATGGCACGTGATTAAAGGTCTGCCACAGTAACTTTGCATCCCTTTGGCACATTCTTCTGGAGCACATGGAACTAATTATCTCTTATCATCAAGCGGATTCCCGCGCCTACGATAATGTTTCGGGAATTTCTCCCCTCTAGAGGGACTTGATTTCCCTCCTACTGCAGCTTAAAATTCGTGCATTTCCAAAATTGAAATTTCGTGGCCCTTCACGAACTTCAAATTTCTCACGGCTCCAATTTCCGTGCCAAGGTTTCACCATGGAAGGTTGACTCGATCATTATAGTTCGCGGATCCGCCACCTAGGGGGCGCCACACGGATGCAAAGTTTCTGTGGTAGACCTATAGTCGTGAACGATCAGGAAGAACGCACTAGCGCTTCCTCCGGGTTTTGAGTTAACTAATATGCTTTTTAAGACTTTCTGGTTGCTACATCAATTTTAGTAGGAACTCGAAATGTAGTAAATTTTGACTACTTAATTAATCCTAATTATCTGACTGACCAAAGTTAAAATGAAACGGATTTTTGAGAGAGAGTGAATTCACTTTTGAAAGAAGACCAAGAATGGAGTATTTGCAGGATAGATCTCGTAAGTACTAGGAGGTATTTGGTTTCTGGTCTGTAAAACCAAGGTATCAAAGAAGTAGTGGTTTCCGGCCTATTAAAACCAGGTACCAGAAAGGTCGAATATGCGTTAAACTGTTCTGTGCTGAGATCCAAAGTGGAGGAAAAGGAAGTACCTACATAACCTGAAGACGTGGACTTTTCAGGTATCTTACGAGATCCAACTCACTAGTGATCTTGAAGATTTATCCGCCTGCCAGTCATAAAAAAAGAATGATAGTAGAAATGCGTTTTTTACCTGGCACCGTTTTCGCATAACCACGGGTTGGGGTTGATCGGCAAAAAACTGGAGTTGTTGACCTCACGGAACGATCCATTGTTCCCATTGAACGAAGAGAAATAACTCCCACGAGATCGATTATCTGGAACAGGTGATTTATGTCGCAAGTTACAATTTAATGAAAAGCTATTTTAACCAAAATTGTATACATACTTACCTAAGGTTCCTACAGAATATCTGAAATATTCATTCACATCGAAACCTTAAAGCACAAAGGCGCTATGTCCACCCATTTTCCAATTTTTTTTTAAATTTCAGAAAAACTGAAATTCAACAAAAATATTAGGTATAAACCTCCTTGACGATTATAATTTGAACATTTCTGGGAGAAATTAAAAAGTTTTAATAAGCCATTATTCTAGGAATTCTGCACTGGTGAAAACGTCTTTTGCGTTTTTCTCAAAACTCCGTATTTGGACATAGTGCCTATGTATGTGCTTTAACCCTAATTGGACCATGGTGTCACTAGTGTCACTTAAATCATCGCAAGGATTCAGCAGGGGTGTCCCAGGTTTCACTACATTTAAATTCTAATAGAAAACTTAATGGACAGAGCTGAATTTTTTTTAACAACTTTTATGTTATTAGAAGTCAAAAAATGATGTAATGATAAAAATAAAAAAAAATTGAAAATTTTTTCATCGATTTCATAGAAAATTTTTGTCATAACTCTATTTCGAGACTTCCACTATCTCCCAAAAAAGTTTGCTGTCCATTAAATTTGAAATTGCAATGTAATTTGGTTACTCTGGTGACACCGGGAAAGCTGTGGAGTTCCTGAGATGTTTTCGGTGACACCAGCGACATCATGGTTCAATTAGGGTTAAGGTACTTATCGATAAATATCATAAATGAATTAGTAACAAAAACATATTGTAAAAAAAGTCCATTCATGCAGCATGAGTTAATGAGTAAATTATCAAAGAAATCACCCAAGTTATGGTTAAGAAAATCGAAATAAATCGAATATTAGCTATTTTACAGGGTACCTTGTGGGTGTGGCACGAATCGTTATGATTACACAATCAACATCTTGGTTAAATATTTTTAAAAACCTCAAAAACTATTCTTCTCATCACCCGAACTCGGAGTAACAACAATTAAACATTGTTATTGTACCATATCAATTTACTGTATGCACAGGTTATGTTTCAATATATTAAGTAGTCCATAGTCATGTCACACGGGTATAGTTGAGGAGTGTTTTTTCAAAAGGGAACAAATCCACTTTTTTGAGAAACTTTTTTTTTTTACTATCCTCATCTTTTGGATAAGCTCCATCGAACCCTGCAGGCTGTAGCACCCCAAACGAAACATATCTAAACCAAAAGGTGACAAATCCATTCCCTTCAATTTTTTCCGATCTTATCCATCAAAATAGAACTCAGTTTTTTCAAAAGAGCACATATCCACAGCACTAAGAGTGCAATCTTCTGGTAGTACTCGTAATTGATTGAATGAAACTTCATCCTGTAGGTGACGTATGAGGTACCTTACGTTTCGGAGACGAGGTTAGTATAACTTTCATCGGAGAGAACGCACTCTGTTTCAATCGAAGAGCTCATAATGACATTTTTCGTTCAAAAAGGCACACATCCAAAATTAAAATGGCGATTTTTCCTCCGTTTTGGTTTATTAATTTCAATAATGAATCTTTGGAATCGACCAAGAAAAAAAAATGTTCAAGACCCCCTCAAAATTTGATGGTTTACGTTTCAAGGTACGTAGAATCCAAAAATCGAATAAAAATTTGGCCGTCCGTCCGCGGCACTTTTGTCACTTAGCATTGACCGACTTTGATGAAATTTGGTATGTAGGCTCCATTTGGTGTCAAGTTGTGCCCCGAAGATTTTGGAAGATGTAGATCACTTCTAAGGGTTCAAAAATGAATTATGAAATTTTGAAAACGCCCTAACTCAAAAAAAAAATGTTGACATAAAGGTATCGTTTTTCCTTCAATTTAAGATTCTATAGAATTTTTTGAGACCAAAAAATTCTGAATAATAAAATTCAAAATAATTTCAAATTTTTTTTCATTTTTTTTTAAAATTCAATTCTGAATAATAAAATTCAAAATAATTTTTTGAGACAAACCGTTCGCTCCCTACGAGAATTTAATTCCTCAAAAAATTCTTAAATTTTTAAGAATTTTAGAAAAAAATTAAAAAATTAAAATTACAAAATTTTAAAACTCTTGAATTTTAAGGATTTTACGTACGATAAATCAGAAACACGAGTGTGAATCGCAAAAGAGGCCTAATCTCCGTTCAAATTTTAGTTGACCGAAATGCGATCGATGTTTTTCTTCATGTTGGATGATTGGTGGCTTTGCAGACGAGTGATCTATATAAAAACAATAAACCATTGTGTAATAATTTGCAGCGTTTTTGAATGTCAGCCGTTAATATATTCTCTACGCTTGTTTGTACAATACTACGTCCAGAAACCCCTAAAAACATATGCAACTAAACATGCAATTCGTTTTTTTTCCTCCTTGCCGTTTTTTGAAAATGGATGTTTCCTTTTGATAAAACACTCCTCAGTTGATTTTTTCGATTTTCAGTAAATCATACCTACATACTGTATTCACAGAGTATGTTTGAAGATGTTGGATATTTATGTTTATGAAGATTGTAATGATATTGTAATTTACTAATGTGCCGAGTCAAAAGTGAGAGTCTGCAGATCTTACCTTACAACACGGACCAAGCCTATCGTATTTCACTGTTCATGCATTTTTTTCTTGTTAAATTATTCTGTATTCTTCGTCAAATAAACATTACATCATCTATCAAACTCCAACGATGTTATATTTTGTGCGCCCTTACAACACAGACCCCAAAATTTAAACGTTTTACTAGATATAAATCAAAAGTAAATTACCGTAGTGATTGTCGAACGAGACAGGCGGATCCATGAAATGCGATATCCCCACCCTGATGGCTTGACCGAACACTAATTCTCCGTCCATTCTCTTTTGAGCTCTGAAACAGAAGCGCAAATAACAGTGAAAACATTAATTTAAATACGTAGGTGAATAAAGGAAGGGGAGAAGACCAGAGAGCGCCAAAGGTGAGATTGATTTCCAGGGACGATCGTGAGCATGATCTTGCCGTCTATCAAACTATCAGAGGGTCAAAGTAACATCAACGTTGTATTTTGCTTTATATACATTTCAGGGAAAATTAATGACTGAATTCTCGCGATTTTCATACAATGGTAGAAGTGTAAAGACGATTTTGAAGGTTGGTTTGATAAGAAATCAGTTTTAGCGGGCTATAAAGTGAAATTTGTTTTGGACTAAGCACCAATTCCTGTCCAGTAGAAACTCCCTTTGATACCACATGGTTTAATTTTCGATGAAGAAACGAAAATTCAATAATCCGAAAATTATTCACAACGGGGTCACAATGCAGTGATAATAATAATGTATTACGAAGAAACCAGTAGGTTTGAAAAATCGTTGGTAATTACTTAGTTCTTGCGTGAGTGCTTCCTTCGTCCTACGGGAGCCTGTGCGTTGAGAGCCTGCAGGAGCAACTGAGGTTTTCCAAACCCTGACAAGACTTGTAATAACGTGACCGGGTCATAGATTACACAAGCTGTTACTAGATGAACTCTTATAAACAAGTTATATTCATGGTGAGACTAAATGAACAAAATCTTGAAGAACCTTGAGCTTTTTCTAAGAAATATTGACCAATTTTTTTAGCATATAAAATCACTATCTATGAAATGTTCGTGATATATTTAATTTGGGTGGGAATATTTTTGCATACCTCAGTTCATACAAGATAACTGTTCCAAATAACCGCTCCGAACGTATTCGAACTTCAGTTCATAAGATAACGATAGGGAAAGGAGTTTCAGCGTTTGTTGACAAACTGGATAAATCGGGGATCAAATTCTTCACCAATCAGATAGATAAGTAGACGATTTATCCTTTGTGAATACGAATCGTGTTTATAAGAGCGAAGGAACATCAAAACTGTAGCCCCTTCGTACATCCTTTTCCCCAGATTCTTTTGAATCAAAAAGAATACTAACTTAACACCAAATGAATTATTATGGATTCCCAAAGGAGAAGAGGGCTTTCGACATTTCTTCATCTAAAATACCATACCTAGTGGTAATAATAACAATGTACTTCAAGACGTTTTAATAGAAGAAAATTACGACAACTTGATAAAAAAGAAGAAAAATGAAGTACCTCTAAACCTCTTTTGAAGTACTGTAAACCTCTTTTCAAGAAAATGAAGATAATGACCGTAATAAACCAGTACATCTATCTCGCATGTTGCTACGTTAAGAAGTGTACATTTTCGATGCGAGGAGAAATCCATTCAAACCGTACGAGAGGAAGATATGACATAAGCATACCATTCTGCAGACTCTCAGTTACTCAGAAGCAATTTCAATTTATATCTGTAAAGATTTTTAACAAATTGCCATGTAATATTCGCGAACTATCAGATAATCTATTTGAAAAGACATTGAAAAAATTCTTGAATGAAACGCCACATGCAAGCGTGTGATGAAATATTTCACGAGTGATCTGAGTATTTTAAAACCATGATTTATTTATAAAATATTAAGCGTTATTATTAGAGTAGCAACAATATAAGAACTAGCAGCCGAAACATTTTTAAAAGTACTCGAGCTTGCAGTATTTACATATCTGTTTATATTGTGATTATAATTATAATTAAGCTGTTCGGATTTCTCGAAAATTGAAGTTAGTGTGTGGTATCTGTGATATTCATGTCATGTAACTGTGATATTTTGCGTGTTGTGACTGTGATATTGTTCCTACCTTTCTCCAAATTGTCAACTATTTTATTTGAAAAACAAAAGCAATCTGTGATACACACCTGTCCTATTTTATATTGATTGAAAAGTGATTTTGACCTGTGATAACAATGTTACCATGTTTCTTGTGATTGTTATATTATTTTTTAAAAATTTGACGTTTTATTAGTGTGTATCGAATGTGTGTGTGGTGTGTTTTGTGTTGGGTGGTCTGGTCGGCCCGGGGGCGGCTCGCATGGTTGGTCTCTGCTTTTATAAGGGCCGTCGAGCTGTTAATACGGCTCGATGGTAAGGTCTGCCTGCCTAGAAATAGGAGGTAGCCCCGGGAGCCGCCATGGTGGGTGGGTCCGTGACCGGCCGGACTGCCCCTCACATTTTTAGGACGTCCCACAGTAAGACTCGGGCGTCCTTATGCGATCGATCTGGGGTGAAGTTGGACAACACTCAACAGAAAAAAAAAATAACCACACAGTAATCCGTTTTAGACCATTCTGAATCCAAATCCGCGAAAAAAACCATAGGTGTATGTCTGTGTGTGTGTGTGTGTGTGTGTAACAAAATCTTGTGTACTCTGCACAGGCCTTAGTTCTCAACCGATTTTCCTGGTTCTTTTTTTGTTCGTCGCGGAAAACTATCTAGTTGTGCACTACGTCGCCGGAATTTCGAATTTTGCCTTTTAAGGGGGGGAAAGGGGGGGTTAATGCTCGAAAAACGTGCGTTTTTGGGCATAATCTTGTGTACTCTGCCCAGGCCTTAGTTCTCAAACGATTTTCGTGGTTCTTTTTTCGTTTGACGCGGAATACTATCTAGTTGTGCACTACGGCGCCGGAATTTCGAATTTTTCCTTTTCAGAGGGGGAAAGGGGGGGTTAATGCTTAAAAAACGTGCGTTTGCGTGCATAATCTTGTAAACTCTGCCCAGGCCTCAATTTCCAACCGATTTGCGTGTTTCTTTTTTTGTTTGACTCAAATAACTTCCGAGTTGTACATGATTTTACCAGAGTACCAAAATTCGCAAGGGGAGGAGGTGAGTGGGGGGATAATATTCACAAAATATCCGATTTTTCAATATTTCGGTTCCTTTACTGCTAACTAATTGTACCCAAGCTTTGAAATTGAGGAAAAATTCTCATTATACCTCCGGATTTTCATGAATTATTCTCTGTACCGCCATGGAACTAATAGTGGTGCCACTGTGGTGCCAGGACATGGTGCCATGATGCCATAAACCTCTTATTTCGTGTTTTTTTTTTTTGTGTTTCACCTTGAATACGGATGTGAACTTCGACGGACTGCCTACCAAAACTAACAAATGAAAGTTCAATGTTACGACGTATTTCCGCTTTGGTGCCAGACTGGCACCATTGTTGGCGTTGGGGGATGGTGGTGGGGGGGGGGTGATCTCTAATTCGCATGTTGGGTATCGTAGATCATGAATTTTAAAATGCTCTTCAGATTCGAGGCTCCCATGCCGCTAGAAATTTTATGGTGGATAATGGGGGGGGGGGGGGGTCAGTATTTCTTGCCTAAAGTAATAAATAAATTACATCGAGTGAAACAGTTTTATCACTTAACAACTGGTTAAACTGATCTAATGCTTATCCAATGGGACGTCCCCTGGAATGCATGCATTACTAAACAATATGTTTCATTATAAATTTATTTTTAGAAACTAATACTTTGTTGACGCATTTATACCTGTATCAAAGGTGAACAAATAAAGAAAGTTATTATATGAGGAGCTCCACACCAAAACAGCACGAGTCCATATTTTTTCTAAATAGCTTTTTTTCAGGTTTTTCGATTCTGTTCCTTAATCTACACCGACTAGTAAGATTGTTTTCTCTAAAACCCGACTCATTCTGATGTTTTTAGGGCCTTGAATATTGCCGTTTGCACCAAAAGATATCATATCCACCCATAGTTCCCGCTCCGACTACAGGAGGCACATTCAATTGCCATGTTTTCGAGTTGAATATGGGATTAGGTTTTCGAAAAAGTAGGTTATCGAGCTGTTTGTTTGTCTTCAGTGTTTTTTACAGTTTTTAGTACAGTTTTATAACCAGTGTTTGCAAGTTGTGATCACACGAATAAATCACTCGCCACGAGATTGTGGAAAACCATTTTAATAAAAACGGAGTTGAGTAGAACGTTGTCTATTTCCACGAAAATAATGAGTTACGAGTTAAATCGATTTCGACGGTTAGGTCATCGTCAGTATCAAACAATAACTGAAGGTACATCACAGAGACTGTTCAGTTATTGTTTGTTACTGATGATGACCTAACCGTCGAAATCGATTTAACTTGTAACTCATTATTTTCGTGGACAACGTTCTACTGAACTCCGTTTTTATTGTGATCACAACTGAAAAAACGCTGCAAATTATTACACAATGGTTTATTATTTTTCTATATAGATCACTCGTCTACAAAATCACCAACCATCCAATATGGAAAAAAATAAAAAAAAAAAATAAAAAATCAAAATCACCAACCATCGATCGCATTTCAGTCAGCTCTAATTTGAACGGAGATTAGGCCTCTTTTGCGATTCACACTCGTGTTTTGATTTATATATATATATTTCAATATAAACCCTTAAATTTTTGTAGGGAGCGAACGGTTTGTCCTACAGAGCTCCGGGTGGTCTCAAAAAATTCTAAAAATTCTATAGAATCCAAAATTGAAGGAAAAACAATACCTTTATATCGAAATTTTTTGAGTTAGGGCGTTTTCAAAATTTCAAAATTGATTTTGGAACCCTTAGAAGTGACCTACATCAAGCAAAAGCTTCGGGGCACAACTAGACCCCAAATGGAGCCTACATACCAAATTTCATCAAAATCGGTCAATGCTAAGTGGCAAAAGTGCCGCGTACGGCGGACGGCGGACGGACGGCCAAATTTTTATTCGATTTTTGGATTCTACGTACCTTGAAACGTAAACCATCAAATTTTGAGGGGGTGTTAAAATTTTTTTTTTTCTTGGTCGATTCCAAAGGTTCATTATTGAAAATAATAAACCAAAAGTGGGTGTGGCACATCTTTTTCGTATCCATAACCCGATTGTATAGATGATCCGATGAATAGTAGTTAATCTCAAAACATCAATCTCTAAATCTCCTTGCACTACCCTCATAGGGGACCTTCTACACGCTAATTCGAACAATCCTGAGAAATTTCGACGAAATCGGATGGAAAATGTAGAAGTTATGGCTGTTACAAGGAATTCACGTTTGCGCATGCAAGTCTTTTGATATTAAATATCTAATTCTTTTACCAGTCAGTGTTGCTAAATTCCAAATAAATAATATATTGCGCGTTATATTAATTAATTTAATTTCCAAGTAAAGTAGAAGCATTTCCCTAATACCGCTATTATTGCTGTTCCGTAGACATTGATTATGGAGATAAGCCCAAATTCACAATTTTAATTTTTTCTTCGAGTGCAACAATAATGCGCACTTCAGAGCGATATTTTACGAAGAGTGCTGGTTGAGAGCAATGTATGAAAAAGTTATTTGAATCAAAATGTAACATGTCCCAGTGTTTGCACCAATACGTAACATGTCCAATTTAATAGAGAGTTTTCGCCACGTCTTTTGTGACGACCGTCCGCGTGTAATATCCATGCTACCGTCTGAAAATGGTGACTGCGCATGCGTGACGACTCGGACGGCGAGCTCGGTCGTCTTGGACGCCGCCAAATGCCGGCTTTTGACGGCGTCGAGAACGACGGCTTTCTTGACGACTGTACCCTTGATAACCTCAAACTTTTATAACCAATTTCAATTTAGATCGGATGTAGCCGGATTTTGTGTTGTGTTCGACGGTCAACTCCCGTGTTTTGATTCTCGATTTTAGCTTTCATTTCTCGAACAGTTTTCTTTTTCCCGGGAATTATCAAGTTTTTCATCTCTCGAAACAAACTATTCGTCACCAGATTTCTGTTATCTTCACATCAAGATCAAGTGAATCCAACGTATACTGTTGTTGACTCTGTGCGAATTTTACATTGCTTAAATGTCAATGAAATTTCTGAATAAATGCACCCTTGTTTTTCATTTAATGTTGTATATTATTTATTCATCTACCAACATACCTAACTACAGATCTACAATAAACAGGCAACGGGAGTCAGTTCACGTAAGTAGGTACCATTTAAGATTTCAACTGATAGTTCCGTTTGCTGTGATCATCGTACTTGTAAGTTGCATGACAAATTGGAAAGTTCATTACCTTTCATTCATTAACCCTAGGACCTCACACATAAGTTTTTGTGACATGGAGCTCACACTGGGGTACAAATGTACCCCAACTTACAAAAAATTAAAATCTTGTGTCTGTTGCCATTTTTAAATGAAATTATTGTTGCTTAGAATTCTATAAGCATCTAAACAATGATAAAAATTATTGGGAGTTCAAAAAGGTAATAGTTATATTTTTTATTGGACATTCCTGTTGAAAACCAATTTTCAAAACTGTTAAATATCGCTTCTCATTCAAAATTCGAAATAAAATTTGTTCGATATGGAATGACCTTTGTTACTTTTGATTATGCAAGTTTGCAATATTCTGAGTTGGAGGAAAAAATTTGCTTCCAAATCCAATGAGTAGTTTCCTTATTCTACCACCCCAAAGATCACCCTTCTGTGATGCACTTGAACCCCTATTCTGCTACTTCTGAGCGTTCCCTTCTTCCCAATAAAGGTCTTGTGCAATATTCTTACGTAGAAATTGTAGTAGGGTAAAATGAGCGGTTCTGGCACAGTTACTAGGCATCCCGGCATCAGTGATCTGTGGTGTCGTGTAACCTCCATGTCAACTTGACCCCCTTCCCCAACCACCCTCCAATTCCGTATCAGTGCTCTGTGGTGTCATGTAACCTCCGTGGCAACTCCACCCCCTTTGTCCACCATCTCCCAAATCATAAGGGATCATCTCCCAATTCATAGGGGACCATCCTCTAATTAGGATGTAACCTCCGTGGCAACTCCACCCCCTTCCCCAACTCCTACCAATTCATAGGGGGTCATCCTACCATTCAAAAGACATCATCCCCAATTCATAGGGGACCATCCTGTAATTCTGCATCACCTGTGGTGTCATGTAACCTCCGTGGCAACTCCACCCCCTTCCCCCACCACCTACCAATTCATAGGGGGTCAACCTACCATTCAAAAGATACCGTCCCCAATTCATAGGGGGTCATCCTACCATTCAAATGAGACCGTCCCCAATTCATAGGGGACCACCCTCCAATTCCTCATCAGCTGTTGTTTCATGTAACCTCCGTGGCAATTCCACCCCCTTCCCCCGACTCCTACCAATTCATAGGGGGTCATCCTATCAATTCAAAAGGGACCGTCCTCAAATCATAGGGGACCACCCTCCAATTCTGGATCACCTGTGATGTCATGTAACCTCTGTGGCACTTTCACCCCCTCACCAACAAATTGTTGTGGCATGGTGGCTCGGAACAGTGAGGATCCAAAAAAAGAATTGGCTTACCTATAATGTTTCCAGGGATTCACGCTGGGGTAAATTTGTACCTCAACGAGTTTGAAAATACACACTGGGGTAAATTTGTACCCCAAAGAGTTTGAAAATACACACTGGGGTACATTTGTACCCCGAAGAGTTTGAAAATACACACTGGGGTAGTTTTGTACCTCACCACGAAAAAAGACGCGAACCACACGAATTCTCAGAGCCAAGTGGACTCGGGACAGTGCGTTTCCAGCTCACAGGGGTACCAAGATAATTTACGTGGAACCCATTCAGGCGGGAAAATTTTTTTTGCGAATGTGCACCCAATAATAGGAACAGTGGGGTACAGCTGTACCCCAGTGTGAGGTCCTAGGGTTAAGTTCATTACCTTTGAAAATATACCTTATTTTCACACAATAGTAGGTATTTGGTTAATTATGGATGTCTGCATTTAGGTGTTACGTCTATAAGTTCGTAGATCTATCCTAGTATGATAGATCTGTACTTCCGTTTTTGTAATAGTAGGTAGGTAGAAACGAAGTACCTACCTACTCTAAATTATCTACAGGGTGTCCAAGTAACTACGCTCCCCCCACTTATTTTCTCTAATAGTGTAAGAAAAAAAATCGGATTAACGCTATTCTTCATAATTTTTTGCGTAGAATTCAAAAATGACAAAATTGCGCAGTGCGCAATCGCGCAACCATGCGCAATCATGATCAAATTTGTTTTTTCAAATGAGAACCCCCATTTTTTATTGCAGATTCGGATTCTACGTCAAATTTTATGAACATTTTACTTCGACAACTTTTTTTTTGGACGCGCGCAGCCCGCTCAGCGAGCGCTCAAAGGTGCGCAACCCAGGGATTGCGTCAAAGTTGAGATGAAGGTAAACCTCAAGTGTGGCACAATGCTTAGCACTGTTTTTCTACGCTGAATCGCGTGGTGATATCCTTTTCTTGATTAGATTTCATTTTACCGTATCTACAGCCGAAAAAGTCACTTTTTGAGGAGGAAATCATCGATTTTCTTACAAAGGGTAATGAATCATTCTAATAAAATGTAAAAAAAAAAAAAAAAATTAAAATTGTAAAATAACGGGAAACTTTTACATAATTATGACAAAATTTTACAAAATAATTTTCAGTCTTCTAAAACCATGATTGGATGAACAATGATTGAAACAATTAAGCGATGAACTGTTCGAACTGGGCTCCTCCTTCAGAAATGCAGGCCCCTGCTCTGAGCAAAAATTTTTCATCGATAGCGTTTGCGATAGTTTCCCGTTATTTTACAATTTTAAAAATTCAATTTTTTTACATTTTATTAGAATTATTCATTACCCTTCGTAAGAAAATCGATGATTTCCTCCTCAAAAAGTGACTTTTTCGGCTGTAGATACGGTAAAATGAAATCTAATCAAGAAAAGGATATCACCACGCGATTCAGCGTAGAAAAACAGTGCTAAGCATTGTGCCACACTTGAGGTCTACCTTCATCTCAACTTTGACGCAATCCCTGGGTTGCGCACCTTTGAGCGCTCGCTGAGCGGGCTGCGCGCGTCCAAAAAAAAAGTTGTAGAAGTAAAATGTTCATAAAATTTGACGTAAAATCCGAATCTGCAACAAAAAATGGTGGTTCTCATTTGAAAAAACAAAGTTGATCATGATTGCGCATGTTTGCGCGATTGCGCATTGCGCAATTTTGTCATTTTTGAATACTACGCAAAAAATTATGAAGAATAGCGTTAATCCGATTTTTTTCTTACACTATTAGAGAAAATAAGTGGGGGGAGCGTAGTTACTTGGACACCCTGTATAGATAAGTTACGGACGTGTTGTAAGACAAACAAGGAACCAGTAGAAAGGTAGCTACTGCAAAATCGGTAGTTAGTAGGTATTATAGACCCAAAAAATGCAGTAAGAGCTCTGGAAAAGCTAGTGTAGTTCACTACTTTCTAAAGGTGAAAAGGATCAAAATCATCAGTAGGTAGGTTTTTATATCGCAATGTAGGGTCAGAAAGGGATGTAAATAGGTATCCAAGTAGTAAAAAATTTATTGCCTTTTCAATACGGCAAAAAATTTTATTTTCGATCTGAAAAAGTCATTTCGGGACCCCCCGGAGTCTGAATCAGCTGTTCGCTATCGGCCATTTTCAAGTGACTTCACAGGTCGGTAGCTGTTTAGCGTCACTTCCAGAGTCCGCACCTAATTTTGTGACGACTCGAAATCCACCAAAAAAAGTTAGCATCTGCGTCTGCTGGCCCCATCTGTCTCGAGTCGTCACGATCTCAAGTCGTCACGTCTGACGTGGCGAAAACTCTCTAATTTTCCATATTTCTCCACTGTTGAACGGCTGAAAACCCCGCTGGCAGTGGCATTAAATTAAGGGTCGTCAATGCCATGAAATGCCTGCTTGTCAAAATCTCAACCTTTTTCGCATCCCGAGATAATCGTTTTTTTTTTCGTCCCCTGAAAATTTTTTCTAAAATGGACACGTGGTGTTTTGGTGTGAAGCTCCTCAAATATGAACGTGAACATAAATGTAATTTCATCTTAGAAACTCGAAAAACTGCCTAACCCAAAAATTGGAAATGGGTGTCTGTGGGAACTCGCTTTTATTCACAGAAGTCGAGCTATGAAATCTGAGTAAGAAGTTAATTTTGAAGGCATCTAGAAGTCATATGGTAAACACTGTTACACGGGTGTTAGATACGCAGAAACATCCACCTGACAGTTTAGAACTCTCTCTCGGGCCTGGCGATGATGTCTACATCGAAAGCGCTCGCTTCCCGAACTCGACTGGCTGGTTACGAGGGATTCTCCAAAGAGTTGTTAACCTTAATTGGACCATGGTATTACTAGTGTCACCGAAACATCTCAGGAATCCCACAGGTTTCTCAAGGTGTCACCAAAGTAACCTAAATTAAATTGCAATTTTAAATTAAATGGACTGCAAAATTTTTTGTGGAAAGTCTATTGAAAGTCTCAAAATAACAATATGTCAAAAATTAATTGATTAAATCTAAAAATTTCAAAATTTTTGTCATACATATGATTTTATGATTTTTAATAACTTACAAAAATTGATAAAAAACGCTGCAAATTATTACACAACGGTTTATTATTTTTATATAGATCACTCGTCTACAAAATCACCAACCACCAATATAAAGAGAAAAATAAAATGAAAAAAATAAAAAAAAAAAAATAAAAAAAAAAAAAAATCACCAATTATTGATCGCATTTCGGTCAGCTCTAATTTGAACGGAGATTAGGCCTCTTTTGCGATTCACACTCGTGTTTGGATTTATATATACATATATATTTCAATATAAACCCTTAAATTTTCGTAGGGAGCGAACGGTTTGTCCTACAGAGCTCCGCGTGGTCTCAAAAAATTCTAAAAATTCTATAGAATCTTAATTTAAAGGAAAAACAATACCATTATATCGAAATTTTTTGAGTTAGGGCGTTTTCAAAATTTCAAAATTGATTTTGGAACCCTTAGGAGTGACCTACATCAACCAAAAGCTTCGGGGCACAACTAGACCCCAAATGGAACCTACATACCGAATTTCATCAAAATCGGTCAATGCTAAGTGGCAAAAGTGCCGCGTACGGCGGACGGCGTACGGCGGACGGCGTACGGCGGACGGACGGCCAAATTTTTATTCGATTTTTGGATTCTACGTACCTTGAAACGTAAACCATCAAATTTTGAGGGGGTGTTAAAATTTTTTTTTTCTTGGTCGATTCCAAAGGTTCATTATTGAAAATAATAAACCAAAATTGGGCTCTGTCCATTAATTATAAAATTGCAATTTAAATTGAGTTCATCTGGTGACACCTTGAGACAGCTGTGGAATTCTAAAATGTTTTCGGTGACACTAATGACACCATGGTCCAATTAGGGTTACAATAATTGAATTAATATAATTAACAAACTGACCCCACATTAAATACCATTCAGATTAAACTCAACACAGTACTATCAGTTTTTTTCAAGACGATTTTTACTAACCTGAGTGCCATCTCCAACGTTGGAAATCTCAGAACAGCCATCGGCCGACTGATAACGATTATGCGCCCGCCGCAGTTTTGTGACAGAGTTTTAAGGCGCCACCGTATCCTCTGATCGCCCTGCGTCATTGGAAGATTCCACACAAAAATGTCTGCCGACTGACTTTCCATCTGAGAAACACCCCAAAACCTCACAGTTTACAAAGAGTACGAACATACCGAACACCAATTTGAGAACATATTCGGGCAAGAACCCTAATTTGGGATGTTTTGGTCCAAAAATGGCATATACCTTCTCGAGTTGGATCATCCTCCATTTAGGAAAGCGATTCAGAGCAATGTTTCCATTATTGGGATTCGATAGGGTTACTTATCTGATCTCTTTTAACAAGAGAGAACCATTTTTGGACCAGTTTCCCAGCCCTGGTACACTCATGCATCAACAAATGTAAGTACGAATACATGCTGCAGTCACCGACTTCGACAACGAATTTGGAAGGGGAATCACACATATCATGGGAAAATACTCCTATTTATTACACAACAAGTTTGCACGTTATATTGTTGAAAATACCATAAATAGAGCAACAAAGATGTAGCCACGAACAATTAGATCCACGAATGAACATTCTATCAAAAACATCAAGCTGCAATGTTAGCATCCAGTGTATTCTAATCAGCTGAATCCGATTTATATCTATAATACAAATGTCTACAAGTGCAAAGAACCTCATCATGACAAAGCAAGTCTCCAAATCTAGAATACAGAAATAAATAAATATTTTGGGAGAAGTTTTCTAGATGGTTCCGAAATATTGATATTATTCGACGGATCAACACAAATTATGGTAGTTTATAAATTTGTAACAGGTTAATGCAAAATCTAATAGAAAGTTTATGGTTGATAATTTCAATTATTAGAGGTTTTTTCCTGCAAATAATAATTAACTTATAATTATATAACTTATTATTATATTTTATGTGTTTAAAAAGTAGTTAACTGTTTACTGGTAATCAGTTTGTACATTACTAGTTATTAACAAGTGTATGTAAATGAAAACATCATCATTTTTCTATGTAGATCACTCGTCTGCAAAGAACACGGCTTTGCCATTGTTACCAACCATCCAAAATAAGAGAAAGAAAAACATCGATCGCATTTCGGTCAGCTAACATTTGGAAGGAGATTCGACCTCTTTTGCGATTCACACTCGTGTTTCTGATTTATCGTTAGTTCAACCCTTAAATTCTCGTAGGGAACGAACGGTTGGTCTTACACGGCTCCGCGTGGTCTCAAAAATTTCTAAAAATTCTATACTATAGCACCAGCAAACTGAATTAAACCTTTAGCAAACTGAATTAATCCTTTCACAAAATGAATTAATCCTTTCGCAAACTGAATTAAACTTTTTGCAATTTGAATTAATCCTTTCGGAAACTGAATTAAACCTTTCGCAATTAGAATTAACCCTTTCACAAATAGAATTAAACCTTTCGCATACTAAAACTTTTCGCAATAAACAAACAATTTAATAAATTTTTAATAAACAAAAATAATAATAAATAAACACGTTAAACTATTCATACATAAATCAATGTTCTAAAGTAAACTATCGCATGACTAGTCCGATTTTTCAAGAAAGGTGAGGGGTTGGCCTGTAGCTGCAGCATGAAGTACGAGATAGACGTCCATTTTCAAGGAATTTGACCTTCCCTCCTTCGAGCGTTCAGCAATACTCACAATACTCACTGAACTAATATTTGAATCGCTGTAGCTACTCACCACAACAATGTTCCTCTCAAAAACAAAAAAAAGTGAAAAAAACCTATGAACACTTTTATGACGAGAATGTTGACGGGAAGGGAAGGGTGACTATACACAGTGAAGGTCAATGAAAGTTTACCAGTCCACAGGGGAGTAATTGACCATCAACAGGGAAGATATTCTCCGTCCGCAGATAAGGTATTGTTTTGGGGACTTCACTCACTCTTATGTCCTCTGATCATGTTTGGCGCAGAGGATTAATTTTATGAAAGGTTCACTTGTAATTGGGAAAGGTTTAATTCAGTTTGCGAAAGGTTTAATTCCAATTGTGAAAGAGTTAATTCAGTTTGAGAAAAGTTGAATTCTAATGGTGAAAGGTTTAATTCAGTTTGCAAAAAGTTTAAATCAAATTGCGAAAAGTTTAATTCAGTTTGCGAAAGGATTAATTCAGTTTGATTAAGGTTTAATTCAGTTTGCTAAGGGTTTAATTCAGTTCGCTAATGCTATATCTTATATTGATGGAAAAACAATACCTTCATATCAAAATTTTTTGAGTCAGGGGGTTTACCAAAATTTCAAACCTTTTTTTCAACCCTTAGAAGTGACCTACATCAACCAAAATCTTCGGGGCACAACTAGACCCCAAATGGAGCCTACATACCAAATTTCATCAAAATCGGTCAATGCTAAGTGGGGGAAGTGCCACATTTTTATTCGATTTTTGGATTTTACGTACCTTGAAACGTAAACCAACAAATTTTGAGGGGGTGTTAAAAGAAATGTTCTTGGTCGATTCTAAAGGTTCATTATTGAAAATAATAAACTAGTGGTTGAATTTATCCAAAGTAAAATTCAAGTAAATGATTCATTAACGTTAATAAATAAGAATGAAGAAATTAAATCAAACTAAATTTCAGAAATAAAAATTATCTTTGGCACATAATTTTCTATAATTGAGTATTCATGGCGTAATCGCCCAATGCTGGGTACTCTCGTACGTGTATCAAAGTTGTACAATGTACAACATGTCATGTTGTACAAACAACATGTTGTATAACTTGAATAATACTCAATGGATCATTTTTACTGACAGTATGAGTTTCATATCCCTCATGAAAGCGCCTAGTCTAAAACGGGCAGATCATCCAATTACAACCGAGATTATGAGGAACGTACATAAGTGCAATCTTCGTAACATTGAAATTGAATTTGTATGGGTGAAAGCTCACGCTGGTAAAATAAGTAATCAGAAAGTCGACAAATTGGCAAAACGAGGAGCTCGAGAAGGCGAATTTATTAACATTGGTGTACCCTACCGAGATCTGTATAGCACAATTAATCAACATTGGAGACAGACATGGAACGGAAACAACAAATCTTCGACAAAAGGAATCTACTATATGTCCCTACAGTCAGAAGTACCCTTCTCGCCGTGGTTTTTACGAAGAGGAGTGGGAAAATCTTTGTGCCGATTAATAGTCATGTTAAGATCAAGCCAGGTAAAAGGGCATACCAGTGTGAGAGGCAATGAAGTTGCGGATATAGAAGCAAAGAGTACAGCCCTACTCCCAGAACCCCCGCCATCCCAACTATATCCTTCCACCGACCTGAGAGAAATCGGAAAACGGGGACTCAGAGAAAAATGGCAAGTCGAATTTGAAAATTACCCAGCTGGCTCCAGATACAAATCCCTCTTCCCCATTCCAAAGCAAATCCCTTGGTTTGATGAGGTGTCTGATGTAAAGACACGATCATTCTATAGAACTATCACCAGAATGAGAACAGGGCACAGTAGAACAAATATGTATTTGAACATGATTGATGTATCTGTCTCCCCACTGTGTCGCAAATGTTCGGGATCAGAGGAAACCATTCAGCACCTGGTATTGGAGTGCCCAATGCACGAAACAGCTCGCTCTCGGCTGTTGACAGCAATTCAAAAATATGTTACACATCCGTTTAACCTCGACACTATTGTAGGAACCAGCGACATGAACGTGTATTCCTCAATTTATAATTTTGTGTGTGAAGTGGAATTGGAAATTTAATTATTGTGTTTGTACCTACACATTTAAACTAAATGTAAAATTTAAAATTTAATAATTTTTTATAACTGTACTTAGTTAGGCTGTATGAATGACTGTTCGAAGCCAATAAATATTTAAAAAAAAAAAAAAAAAAAGATCAAGCCATGGTTTTTGCGACGAATATCTCCATCGATTTAATCTAAGAGAAAATCCTCAATGCCGGTACTGTGAATCACATGTGGGATCAATGGAACATGTAATAATGAACTGCCCGATGTTCTATTGCGAAAGAGAAGTCATGTTCAACACAATATGAAAGCTGGCCAACCAACCGTTTAACCTATTCCACTTATTATCACTCAATGACATTGAAATATATAAATGCATTCATGAATATACTATCCAGTGTAATATATACATTTAAGCACGAAATTAATCTACATAAGATATTTATGTTCATACTTAACATGAAATAGAAGGATGTAATTATGTAATTGTTATAAATACCAATTGTATGGCTAATATTAAATAATAAAGTAAAAAAAAGTTGTAAATATTTATTTTCTTTAATAATACTAGTTTTATTTGTCTTTTTTCTTCTTCTAATCTAGAAATACCTAATGTATACCCATCGTCTTCCAATATAAACAACAACAAAATGTAGGGAGAAAAAATAAAATGATATTCTTAGATATACTCGTAAATGAAAATAACGATTGATTTCTTTAACCCTGTACTTGGCAAAAGTATCCCTATGGCGATTCTTTCAAAATTTCCTCCCTAAAGTGTACTCCTCCAAAAACACGTTAAATTGAAAAAACTTCTGAAATGTTGAAATTTGAACAGATTTTCAACACGTGTGGTATAGTAAGTTCCTATACATCGTACACTGCCAAGTCACCAATGAATGAGACTTGTTATTAAATAAAATGTATTTCGTTCAATTTCAACCAAAATAAAATTTAAAGAAAAAAATGGGGAAAAGAATCTATAAAGTAAAATAATGGAAGAATCGCTGGTAATAATTTATTACTAGCTGGATATAATTATTATACCTTTTCACTTGCTGCACTTACCAATTAGATAAAATAGTAAACGTCAAAATCTCAATCAAAGACTTAACGAGTTTGTACTCTAAAATTTTGGTAGTTTTCCTATGGGGATTTGTTTCAATTTTTCCCCTAAAGTGTACCCTTGGCCCTCTAAAACATGATAAAACTGAAAAGCTTCTATAATGTTGAAATTTGAACAGAAAACACGTATGGTATATTATACGTTGCGAAGTAAAATGTTGAAAACATGCTGATGGATCGGTTGTATCTGTCAGATTGGTCAAAATAACATGCCGGTCAAGTAACGAACAAAAAGTGATTTTTTACCTGTTGATTCCTATTTGGTAACGGCAAGACGAAATCACCGAAATTATAATGCTCGTTCGCGCACATGATTAGAGACTCTGAACAATTCGTGGCGTGGAGGAGAATAACGTGAATTTTTTTCCTGTAACAATCAAAAAACACTTTGCGAAACTTGATATAAAAAATACAATATTAAATGCAGGTATTATATAGGAAAACAAACAGAATCTTCCGGATTTCAACGTATTTATAGCATTGGCAGATAGACGAGAAGTTTCTGAACACGAAGCCATTTTCAGATTTTCGATATCTCAATTCGTTGAAAGTTAATTTTTGACAGACTTCAAAGCGCCGTATGCGCTCTATGGAGGAGGTAATCAGTTCGGTGTCATGGGAGGACGATTTTAACACGGAACATGTTTTAGCCATAGGGTGTCTACCCGAAAAAGTTACACTGGAGGGGGGACGCGGGAAGCGCCTTTTCAACACTCCGGTTTACGAGGCGAGAAGCGCCGAGCTTTTCAATGCATTTTAGATATGTTGCTAGGGATAATATAACTTTTGTTTTATACTATCTAAGATTCTTCACTAAATTTGGCTAAAACAAGTTCCATGATTTTGGAGACGCGAAGCACCGAGTTTTTTTTGTATGTTTGTACACGCAGCATTTTCTTATTCCGAATCTGCTGATTCTTTTGAAAATGTGTTCTACCACTATCCATGGTGGTCCCGTTTCAATCAGATTTCATTTTGTTTTGTTAAAAGTGTCCAAAATTTGGGAAAATAGTTGAAAAACGCGGTCTTTTCAGGAAGATTGTTCCGTATTCACGATACTTACACTGTAACCTCAGACTGAGTGATTGACGGACCATTTGTGTATATTCAAATTGACGGTCGCATTCGAAGCTTTGAAATGAGATATTACTTGAGGGGGTTCCGATAAGCAGAAAATTCGGGTAGTCTCTTCATCATCCAAAATATGTTGCAACGGACAAAACTTTAGGAAGTCATTATCGGATTTCGAAGAAATTTTCAGTTATTGTTCGGGTTGCCGTGTAGATGGTCCCCTATGAAAATCATCACCCCCGGACTGATTGTAGCCACTACGCATGCGCAAACGTGAATCTCCTTTTAACAGCCATAACTTCCGCATTTTCCATCCGATTTTGATGAAATTTTCAGAGATCATGCGGATTGTTGTGTAGAACTCTATGAAAATAATCATCCCCAGACTAAAAGTAGCTACACGTGGATTCCCTTGTAGCTTCCATAACTTCTGCATTTTTTGAACCTCTGAATCGTGAAAAAGCTGTTTTTAGACAAACTTAATCGATGTTTTAGATACTCACACGAAAACAAAGATGTGGTCCCATGAAGATAAGGTACGTTATTCCGCGATTTATAGTCATCGATTCGTAAAACTGCTCACGGATTCAGAAACTAATTTCAATTTCCTATAATAATCGATAGTATTTGGAAAAGGTTGTCATACTTAATGATTATTATCAATAGCTTTGGAATCGGTCGAGAAAAAAATTGTATCCCCTTTCAAAATTTCAAAAATCGAATAAACATTTTTTCCGTCCGCCCGCCGAATCCCGTACAAGACACTGCCCATGGACAGATTTTGATGAAATTTGGTTTTATTGGCTCCATTGGGGATCTAGTTGTATCCGGAAGATGAAACGTGGGAGAAAACATTTTCAAAACGCCATAGCTCGAAAACTTTCGATAAAACTTTTGTTTTTCCATTAATTTAAAATAGAGACAAAATTATTTGACACCAACCAGAGCTTTGTGGGACAAACAGTTCGCCTAAGGAGAATAATGGGGGGAGCGCCTGATTTTTTTTAAATTTTTAATCGAAAGTCTTCTTTCGATTAAAAATTAAATGAGGTCTTCCTCATTCTGAGAATTTTGACACCAGCTCTTTTTGAATGAGTGATGATCTTCCTATGATTTTTCATAGAAAAATCGTTTGGGCGGGACCTCCCAGCCCACCGTGACTTCAAATAGCTTCATTTTCTTTGAAAATTCGCTAAAAACATTCGAAACTGAAAAATCATAGAAAAAGGTATTCTCAAGCTAGAAGGTCGCGGTTGGTATTAAAATTCTCAGAATGAGGTCTAGTTTAGATTAAAAATGACAATAAATTTTTTACTGCATTTATATGACTAACAAGAACAGTTAAAAGACTGACATTTAATTTTTGAACTTGAAAAATGGATTAAAAATTGTCGAAAACAACCCATTCTCACCGGTGTCTCAAATCTGACAGGTCTGGAGCGAAATTGATGTCACTGGAAATTAGAACTACTGAGGACGGAGACCCGTGGAGATCGGCAAACCTGCGTATAGCTTGCCGCAATTTCTCGTCCGCAGCATTTTTACTACTAGATATGACGTGAAGGAGATCAACCTGAAACAAAACCAACAGAATTATGTGTAAGAAGAATAGCAGTGGAACCATGGTAGGGATGGGTATCGATTTATCTGAATAATTGATTATTTTGTCAAATAATCGATGGTATTAAGGTTTAAATAATTGGACAATCGATTATTTTTTAATGATCACTTAACTCGAAAATTATTCATTTGGTTCTACCACTCTGATAAACTGCAAGACTTCACGAAAACGTTTCCGGTCAGGCAACTTTTTTGTAAAAACTTATAACTACACTATCATAAGCACCAAAATGAAATTGATAGCAGTTTAGAGCCGCAGTACAATACAAGATTCCGTCAAGATGGAAATGTAGTAAATCCTCGCCCAAGGTTGAAACTAACAACTCGGTGTCCGAGATATATTAGCAAGGATGCATGGACATCTGAATGATGATCTAAAAAATCCTGGGGAGTATACCAGAATTAACTATAAAACGAAAATCTACTCCTTCTTGATAAAAGTTGGTCCTCAAAAGGTAGAGTCTCCCTTAGTTAGCAAGTTCGTGTAAGACTGAATAAATTTAGTAATGTATGTACTACATAGAATTTTAAAAATTCAAAAAAAGTGACGGTGAAGTAACAATTATGTTTTAGGAAAATATATAAAACAGAGAAGTAAACAGCTATGATTTTAAGCAAACAAACTACAACGACTCCCTAAAGCAACACAGACGTAGGTCTAGCGCTTTAGGGATATTGATATAGTTTTATTTTGAAATACATATTTTCTTTACTTCATGTACAAGTACAATAATGTGTATCGTAGATACAAGGAAATGTTTATCATTTCAAAAGATGTATTTTATATTGTATGTTATTTTATATCAATAAATCATTCTCTCTCTCTCTCTCTAATCAGCTCAGGATTAAAATCAGTAATTGTACTGATTTTCAGTCTCAAATACTGTCTTATAAAGCCCAAAATCGATAAAGATGAAACAATGAAATGCCGTATTGCAAATTGCAGTTGTAAGTCTAGTGATAAAGTGACGCTAGCGCTCCAAGAGTTCTAGTTTTTTTTTTTTTTTTTTTTTTTTTTTTTTTTTTTTTATTGCCATTCAGATATAAATCCAGAGCAATACAGCGGATGGTACATAATATGGTGTGTCACAATAAAAAGATAAAATGAACAAAATAAAAATATCTTCTGTGGGCTTAAGTATTTGCTATTAACAGTCTTATTTCACTGGCTTCCCTCAAGTAATAAAATAGTCTGTTTGCGACGTTACGGTCACTTGTAGCCAGGATTCTTCTATATTGCTCCTCAAACGAGAGTGGCGAAGCGAGCACTGGAAACAGGAACTTCAACCGTGGGTCGGCCAACATGGGACATTGGGTCACAAAGTGAAGAGCCGAATCATCCACACCCCAGTTGCAGAGAGGGCACGCCGATGAAAGGAATTCGATCTTCACACCTGCAACGAGGATCCGTGGTGCATGCCTGCCAAGCACTCGCAGCTGAGCCAGTGATCGGAGGATGAACATTGGCCAGTCCCGTACGAGATATCCTTGGGGCTGGAGTGAAGATTCTTGGAAGGCCAATGGACCGTAGTCTGGGCAAGCCCGCGAGGCAGTTGCCTGTTGCAGGTCTATGTTCCGGGAGATGAAAGGCAGAGAGGTCATGAGGCCACTCAATGTGCAAGAGTCTGGTAGGAGTCCACAATCAGAAGGTAGGCCCATCCCGAGAGCACCCAAGGCATCCTCAAACTGCCTAAACCAATTGTATCTAGGGTCACAGGAACGCAGTCTAGAGAGGGCGGACAGGCGCTCCATGCACAGCCTAGGCAGGCGATCTGTGGGCATGCATGCAACCTTTCTCAACCATTGCATGGCCTCCCTCAACATAAGGGTGCTGAGCGAGAGTACACCAACCTCTGCACGCACCACCACATTTGGGGTACCTCGAGGGATCAGCAAGATGCGCTTGTAGAAGCCCACCTGCACACGCTCCAGCGCACTGCCATACCGTAACGCCCACACCGAAGAGCCATACATCAGGACCGACCTCACCATCGCCTCAAAAACCCTCACCCGGGCAGACCATGAGGAGACCCCAGCCCTGACCAGAATGCTGATAACTGCCGCCGAAGCCAGATTTGCACGACTTACAAAATGGCTCCAGAGCTCCAGAGAACACTGCAGAACTGGAGAAAGGGACTCCAAGGTACGTATATGATGTGACCTGCTCCACCACATCAGCCCCGAACCGAACTGGTACCTGCAGACTCTTGATTCCTCCACACTTCCTGAAGCACATAAGTTTGGTCTTGCTTATGTTAACAGTGAGACGGTTCTCCTCACAATATGCCCTCAGAACATTCAGTTTCCTGTTCATATCTGCAACTGAATCGCCCAAGATCACCATGTCATCTGCATATAACAGTACCAACACGTCACTCTGGCCATTTATGTCAAGCCCAACACACCCTTTTGATCGAAAGCATTCTTCAATATCAGATAAGTACAGTGTGAAGAGGAGAGGGCTACAAATTTCACCCTGAAGTACACCCTGTGTGAGATCGAGTGGGGCTGACAGGTTTCCATTAACCCTCAGCCGGCAGGTGGCCCTGTCATACAGAAGGCGTAATATGCGGATTATTTTCCCACTCATACCATATGAAAAGAGCTTTTGCCAGAGACGATTGTGCGGAATAGAGTCAAACGCTCGTTTAAAGTCGACGAAAACTGCATACACTGTTCTCCGAGGCAGCCGAAGGTGGATATGAATTATGGCTGTTAAGGTGAACACGTGATCTACACAGCTCCGTCCCGCCCTAAAGCCTGCCTGATTCTCTGGCAATTTGTCTTTGCTCTCTGCCCATGAGACCAGCCTGTCGTTAATGATAGAGGTGAAGAGTTTGAGGCAGACACAGGCCAGCGCTAGCCCACGGTAGTTCAAAGGATCCATTGGGTCACCTTTTTTATGTAGGAGGGCAATTATCAGCTGCGACCACAGTTCAGGAAGGACCTCGGTTGAGAGTATTCTGTTAAAAAGGCAAGTCAGATACAGTAGCCAGTTCTGAGGCAAAGCCTTAAAAAAGTCCGAGTTTATTCCATCGATGCCAGCAGCCTTACCCGCCCTGGCCTTGGCAACAGCCCTCATCACCTCCGCCTGTGAGATCTCCCTGTCCAGTGTAGGGTCGCCTACGTCTGTGTATGAAATATTGTCTGTCTCACGGAGTGGGTAAGTGTTCTGGTAAAATTGCTCCCAGTCTGCCAGAGGAATTGGGTTGGCAATAAACGAGCGGATGCGAAATTGGTTTACGGCATGCCAAAATTCCCTGGGGTTTCCCACTCTGCTAAGGGCAGCAGTCAGATTTATTTTGCAGGCCTTCTTCTTATAGGTGGTTAGGTTCTTAAATCTCCTTTTACCGCACAAGTATTCTGACCGACTGGGTTCTGTAAAATGGGCTCGACGGCAGGCTCTCAATAACTCTTTCAAGGATTTCCTGGCTTCACGGCACTCGCCATCATACCATTTTTTGTCTGAGCTGTTCGTACCAGTTGACATCCGTGACATACCCAGCGTTTCTGCAGCCCTCCAGATAACAGACACACAGTTGCTGAGCAATGAGTCCGTGTCCTCCCCAGGAGAGGCAATAAGAGAAACCTCAGGGCTGAGCATCATCAGTTCCCGAAATTCTGACGACAGCTTAGGGTTCCATTTGAGCGACCTCACAGGGGACTGTGGTACAGAACAGGGGTCATTCGAGAAGCTCACTACTGCCGGAAAGTGATCAGAGTCTGTCAGCCACCAATTCCCAATCTCAAACTTGACTATGCTGGAGGCGCCACCCGTGCTCACCCAAGCCAAATCGATAGTGCTGCGGCCCTGCGTTGAGCAGAATGTATATCGGCCAGGGATGTCGCCGAAAGTACGACCATTTAGCAAAACTAATGAGTTTGATTCAAATAGATCCACGAAGTCACGGGCGCCTGGAGAGATTGTATCATCGAGCACACTTCTCGTGGCAACGAGAGGTGACAGTAGCATTTCCTCTGCAAAGGTATTCAGTTCCCTCATGTTGAAATCGCCTCCGAACAAGGCAGTGTGATAGGGGTACCTTGCCAAAATATCAGTAAAAATTAAATGTATCTCCTCCAGTGATTCCGGGGTTACAAAACCCGGTCGAAAGTAAAAAGAGCCAATAAGAAGATTTACATTTTTACCCTTTATAGCGAGAATAATCCATTGCGAAGTACAGGAAACCAATTTGCATAAGCCGATCAGCCAAACTAGAATACGAACTGGTTTCCAAGAGTTCTAGTTACCAACTACTCAATTTCCATTTTCCAATCTCAACGGAATTTATAAGAGAAGTTTGTGATATCACAAGAATTTTGAGAGCATTAGGATTAGGAAGAACAGATTTTATTTTAGGGCGACCCCTAAAATCAACTGACGATCAATGATCGATTTATAAGTGGGTACGGATTTACTAGTATGTGCGAACTGATTGTATTAATCTATAATTCCTATATGTTTGAGAAATTTAAGAATAACAGGTGAATTACAATTTAAAGTGCGATGTAAATTGATGTTACCTGAGCATCGTTCAGCTCTTGTATAATAATAGGACTTTCTTTGTGAACGTCGCACACAACTGTGAATTCGGCTTCGCGGTATTCTTCGAAAAACGTGTTCCTAATAGCTTGTACTATCGTCAAAGCGGACTTCCCGTGAGGTATCTGTAACACACAAACATAAGTATGTAGATGGATCGGCCTTTAAAATTAAAAATATTCAAATATTTTGCCATAGTAAAAAATCAAGACCCAAAACGGCAAACTTGTGTGATAATCAAAAGTTGAGAGGTCTGAGGTAACTATTTACTTTACTGTAGCGATAAAATACCTGGGAGTGATGTACCAAGTTAACATACTGAGAAAATATCAACAAAGCATGAACAGTTGAAGGGAAATTGAGAAGGCTCATGATCAACCTGGGGGCCCTTCACTAGCCAAGAGGAAAATGTTGATGCGCATCGCAGAAGCTGTTATGTTCTATGGAGCAGGACTATCGAGTATCCAACAGTATTGCCAAAAGATGGAGTCAGTTCAAAGTCGAAGCGCCCTACGGTCAGGCAGCGCTTATCCTACGGTTTTTGCCTTTACTATGCAGGTAATAGTAAGCAAGATCCTGCCAATATACCTGCTGGATAAGAAAATATCAACAAAGCATGAACAGTTGAAGGGAAATTGAGAAGGCTCATGATCAACCTGGGGGCCCTTCACTAGCCAAGAGGAAAATGTTGATGTGCACCGCAGAAGCTGTTATGTTCTATGGAGCAGGACTATCGAGTATCCAAAAGTATTGCCAACAGATGGAGTCAGTTCAAAGTCGAAGCGCCCTACGGTCAGGCAGCGCTTATCCTACGGTTTTTGCCTTTACTATGCAGGTAATAGTAAGCAAGATCCTGCCAATATACCTGCTGGATAAGAAAATATCAACAAAGCATGAACAGTTGAAGGGAAATTGAGAAGGCTCATGATCAACCTGGGAGGTCCCTCACTAGCAAGAGGAAAATGTTGATGCGCATCGCAGAAGCTGTTATGTTCTATGGAGCAGGACTGTCGAGTATCCAAAAGTATTGCCAACAGATGGAGTCAGTTCAAAGTTGAAGCGCCCCACAGTACTGTGAGTTTATGGGTCAAGTGATCAAAAATCAATTTGTGGAGAGTTCTGTTAGGGAAAGTTGCTCTGATCATGGATTTCATACTACTTCATATTTCAAGGAAAGAAAATTGCACAATAAATAATATTAGAAGAAGTTAATGAAAAATACTGAAATTTTAAATTCAAAACAAAAGTAACATTTCACCAATTTTACAAAAGTTTAGGTACCGAAACATAGGTAATAATTAGATGTCTTTAGAAGTGCATTACACTGAATGATGAATCTAAATTGTCACTGTCATTAGCGCTGCAGATGCTGGAGAGAGCGCTTCCACAACTCAGTTCCATAGCGTTAGATGTGCTTGGTACAGCATTAGGTATCGGTTTTGTGGATGGTGGTCGTGTCAATGAAATTATCCCTAATCAGATACTGGTTGATGACTTCATAATCTTTTCTGTTCTATTCTGTTGATATGAAAACGCTGCAAATTATTACACAATGGTTTATTTTTTTCTATATAGATCACTTGTCTGCAAAGCCACCAACCATCCAACATGAAGAAAAACATAGATCGCATTTCGGTCAGCTAAAATTTGAACGGGGATTAGGCCTCTTTTGCGATTCACACTCGTGTTCCTGATTTATCGTACGTCCAACCCTTAAATTCTCGTAGGGAGCAAAGAGTTTGTCCTACAGAGCTCCGCGTGGTCTCAAAAAATTCTATAAAATCCTTAATTGATGGAAAAACAATACCTTTATGTCAAAATTTTTTGAGTTAGGGCGTTTTCAAAATTTCAAAATTCATTTTTCAACCCTTAGAAGTGACCTATATCAACCAAAATCTCCGGGATTTACCGAGTGGTGAGGGGAAATTCATACTTCAAAAATTATTTTAAAAAACGTGAACAAAGCACATACTTATGCCGTGACTCGTCATGAAGAGCAATAAGACCCAACTTGTTGATATGACGGTATCTGCACTCATAATGAGCAGGTAGTTCATCGTAAGCGTTTTGGGTGAAATGAGTTATTAACATAAATGATCGCGGGTCTTGCCCTTTGGTGATCCGTAGGAGGATTGTGAGGTCAGGAAACCTATTTAAACGTGCTCGAAGACTATCTGGGGATAGGTTCTTGCACTCCTTTCCAATACTAATAGACGTTCGTTTTTTCGATTTTTTACATATTCTCACAGTACTGTGCGCCCTACGGACAGGCAGTGCTTACCCTACGGGTTTTGCCTTTACTACGCAGGTAATAGTAAGCAAGATCCTGCCAATATACCTGCTGGAGGAGAAGAGTGAGGATCTTTCGACCTCCACAGGAATGGAGAGAATATAGGTATAGAGAGAACGGAAGAAAGAGAAGATTCACTCAGAAAATGGCAAGACCAAGGGAACAGATAGTCACTGTAGATGTGAACTGACGATTGAGGAAGACCCACAACAAGTCAAGTCAGAACAACAACAGGCAACTCGAAGAACATACCAAATACAGTGATCTGACCTCTGAATGAAGAGGTTGAGGATAGCATCCACCAACTGACTATCACTGTTTGGGCGGACTTCCCGAATCAAATCATTGAATATTATTTCAGCAAATAGAAATATAATAATTCGAACGAATACAACATACTTGGCAGTTTTCGATGTCCCAGAAGACACCAATGGGTGGCAGTCTTTCAGATTCGCTCTCTCCGCGCTCCCGGCTTCCCCGCACTGCTGAGCCAGTCTTCCCCTTCTTCTTCGCACCCTGAATAGATCCCGGCTGACTGTCTGAAGTGTCTGAGTTACATACTGGAGACAATCGAGGCTCGTGGATTGGTGGTGGTGGAGGAAACTTGAAGGAAGGTTTGTGGCCGCCAGCTCCCGCATCTCTGAACTTGTCCAATAGACTTTGAACAGCTGGAAAGGAACAAATTTCAATCTTGAAACTACTTCACATCTTTATAAATGAGACCAAAAACAAAACATGGTTCTAATCATGTCCGAACAAATAGAACTTCAATGATCAACATGCCAATAGTAGGAGAACCTACTAATAGTAGGAAGATGGTAAAAATGGGATGACTAACAAATAATTCATTAAAAACCTGTATAACATATTTAGAAGACTCTAGTAAGTAAGTCATAAGTAGTAGTCTGAACAAAATCTAATTAATTTCCTTTGTGTTTCAGATAGTCTGTCTGTGTGTGGTCAGTATCGAAGCCCCCACGAACTAAACAGAAAAATGTCTATTTTGAGGCAATAAAATTATATAATTTTATATCAAAGAACCCACCAACATAGTAAAATACAAGAAGAATAGTCCATTTAAAACACATCAACACATTTGAAAAATAATATTGTAAAGCACGTTTCAACACATTTCCTCTCTTCAACTTCCCACAAATTGTTCGGATTCAAAAGAGATATGGTTTGATGAGGAGACTATGGAAATATTTCAATAACTACCTAGTCCAGACATTTGAAACAATCAGACATCGTAATTTGTCTTCTCGCAAGGCGAGAAATTTGTTTTGAAGCCCATTGCCAAATAATTTATGAAAAAGGATTCACCATTCCTTCCTTTCCCACTAAAAACAGCAAGAACAGTAAATTCTATCAAAACCATACGTAGTTCAAGAAATGAAATATAGATAGCATCGTGATGTCGTACAGCTATATACCTGAAGGTGATGTACTCATATTCATGAATGTAGGTAACTTATGTATTGTGTGGTGCTCCCCAACCTACTTATCAGTAGTTTCAAGGAATGAAAGGGCATCCACTCAGTCATAGTTTTTTCTTCAAAAGTAGAATAGCAAAAGAAAGAAACTATATAACTTTACACGACAGAACAAAATTATTTCATTGTTCCATATCCCGACGAATGCTTAACCACCACGCATTTTCCTACCAACTGGAGCTACCAATGGGTTTCCACGGACGATTGAAAGGAATATTGCACTCAACAGTAATTATTGACCGAGAACTTGTAAATGAGCACTACAAGCGTAATATTCACGTAATAAGTAACACAAGGAAAACCCATCATACCTGTAACCATTAGATAAGATATTTGAAGTGAATCATTAGTACAGATTGAGAAAAACTTGCACGACAGCTCACCTTTACTCTTGTGTTGGGTGCTATTGTTAGGCATTTGAGGTTTTTTTTCATCGAATGGCTGTCAAAATGAACACGCAATCGAATGGACCCTAATGAACAATATTGAAGCAATTCAAAGGAAGAATGGTAAAACCACTCCAACTGAAAAACCAATGGTAGAGAAAGTTTTCAACTCACGAACACGAAAAATTATTTTGACTAAGGTTAGCTTACGAATCGGTTATGAAACCTCCCGACAGTGTTGTCGAAAAAGTGCCTCCCACCATACATCCATGATGAATATTTAGAGACCTTTCAATCAAATTTTGGATGGATTACGGTTGAATAAAACGATGCGGATTAAGGTAATCAATTAAATTAAATTGTCCGAGGGTTTCGATTAGTGCAATGTTACATGCTAGATACCTTCTTCCATGGCAGTATCGAAACAGTCATTTGATGGCTGTCGGGTGGGAGGGGGTGGTGGTGGTGGTGGGAGCACTCCTCTGAAGAGCTACAGCAGTTTCCAAAAATAATGTTTTTGTACTAAATTCTACTAGTTGGTTAAATCTGGAATAGATAATATGCACAAGACTGTCTGCATAAAAGCTCTGAGACTTGAAATCGGATGGCAAACTCTATTTTCAGCAAAAAAGATCGATCTTTTTGGAAAAAAATAGGTAAGTAGGTAGGTATGTTTTTCCGAACTTTATTTTTGGCCTGAATCACACTGAAATTTAAAAAAATGATGTAACTAATACCGTTGCAAAGTTGAGAAATGAGAAAATTTTTAGTGTATCATTTTCAATAAAAACAAAACCTTTAGAATAAAGCAAGCCCGTTTTAAAAGTTGACGTTTCAAGGATAAAATCCAAAAAATACAAACGGTGGATACAGCTTTCGTACAAGTACGCAACCACGAGAGACATTTTATGTCTTATGTTTAATAAATTGAGAGCTTTCCAATGAGTGGTGAACGATTTTTGTGGGGTGGAAAATGAGGAAGTTAGTTTTCCCTAGGAACGATTGGTACCTACGTGAAAATCATCAGAAATTTCCGCGTAACGCTCCTTCATTTATGTGCCATAGTAAAGACATAACTAAGTAAAAAAAGTCGCCACCACGTTGCGCTTCAAAATGAACGAAAATTCATTTCCTTCTTCTTTATAACGGCTTGACCGCTTTTTGTTCTACAAAGCATTTTGTGAAATCACCAAACTTGTAAGTAGGGACGTCACGATACCACCGATATATCGGAGTATCGATACTTTTGATAACAAACTCATACATACCGATATATTGGTATCGATACTTTTGCCTGAAATATCAGAGGTATCGATACTTTCTTGACGATATTATCGATATTTTTGTCAAAGTGGAATAGTAAAAAAAAAAACGCTTGCATACGAGTCTGCAACGCATTGGGACATTTTCATGTCTTTACCTATTGCTTTTTACCTCACTATAGGATTTTATAACCCACCCTCCGTTGTTGTCAGAATGTGAAACGAATCATTAACATAATAACATAGATATATTATGTTACAAATTGACACAATTATTAATATTAAGAGGTAGGTACCTAATTTCAATAAAATAGACGATTCCGGATTAATTATCTTCTACACTCACGATCATTAGTTTGTAAACAAAATATGAGAACAGTTATGCCCATAGCTCCGCTATTCGTATAGTCAATATGTTATGGAGAACATGAAAATGTTCGTTAAATCGAGAGCTTTCCAACGAGTGGTGAACGATTTTTTGGTTAAACGATTTGTGGGTTAAAAAGTGTAGAAAAGGAACAAACCTAACAACGGGGTCGTTGTAAGCGGAAATCATTATAAAGGCACTGTAACACAATTTCGTTACGCAATTTCGTGACAGTTTTTTGTGCTATGTGCCAGGGCAGACATGAAAATGTCAAAATGTAAAAAACGGTGCAAATTATTTCACAAAGGTTTATTTTTTTCTGTACCTATAGGTCACAACTTTAACATCACTTTTTTTAACTTACCAACCATAGGTTAGGTACCACTACCTACCTACTAAACATACTGCCTTCACAATCAAGTTGATTTGGAAGAAATATTTTTGGGAAAAAATTCGGGAGTTGTGGGTGCCTTCATATGGAAATTTGATTACTAGTTGCCAAGGAAGAAAAACTGAATACAACTCGAAGAAACGAACAGCGGACTTGGGAGAAGAAGAAACAAAGAGCGGTCGCATACGTATATTGGATTTGGTTACCTAGCTAAAATTTGGACGGAGATTATACCTCTTTGGTGATTCACACTCTGATTCGTAAGTCCGACTCTTAGGTACTCCTACAGAGCTCCGGGTGGTCTCTAAAAATGCAATACTTACTACTTTTATTTAAAATTGGTGAAAAACCATCACTTTTATTTAGACACCCCTTAGAAGTGACTGACATCAACCAAAAGCTTCGCGGCACGACTAGACCCCAAATGGAGCTCATATACCAAAGTTCAACCAAATCGATCGATGGTTGCTAAAAATGTCCCCCTAAGGGACCCTAAACGGACGAAATTCGATTTTCGGATTCAACATACCTACCTATTTAGAAACTTAAAACAACAACTTTCGAGGGGAGGGGGTTATACTTTTTTTTCTTGCTAGATCCCAATGGTTCATTATCGGAAAAAAACCAAAACGGAATACAAATTTTTCCGTCCGTCCGCCGAACTCCCTACTTGCCGTACCCAGTGACAGTTGGAATTTGACATATATCATCGTGGAATCAGCAACACCACCGACCTCGTTTTTCACTTTTCAGGAGAGAGAAAAAACCGATTTCTTAGTCCATCAAGGCCTAATTGACTGATGTTTTCCTTGATTACTATAATGAATGATAATATCATTCTAAAAAATCGGTTTTTTCTCTCTCCTGAAAAGTTTTGAAAAACGAGCTCGGTGGGGTTGCTGATTCCACGACGATATCCTCTCCATTTGGGGTCTACTTAATTGTGCACGAAGCTTTAGGTTATTGTCAGTCACATCTAGAGGTAAAAACGCCCTGATAACTTTAGATGTACCTAGGTACCTAGGTAGGTATCTACCAACCTACAGACGAGAATGAGCGTACAGGAGCGCAAGTTGTGCCTCGCCTAACGCTACGGCGGTACGCTCTTGTCTATAAGAAATTAATTAGTGTTATACTCACACATCACTCGATGTCTGTTTCTATGTGTATCTACATCCAAACCAAATGAAGCTTTGTATTTGTATGTTACATGATGAAAAGTTTTAGACCCACGAATCACCAAAGAAACTTCTATAAATTTACTAATAGTTCTCCCTGAATAGAAATTAATATTTTCTTGCAAGAGGTGATCGGAACATGACTCGGAAAAAGAAGAACGTGCCACTGAAAGATGATAAAAAATTGCCCAAGGAACTGAACGATCTAACTAATTGGTATACTGGTAAGTTCTTTGTGCAGCGAAAATTTCCAACCTACGGTAGTTAAAACAATCAGAACTACCCGATGTTAGTGAGAAACTATACAGGGGACTATCTTATTGGAAAGCTGTAGGTATCAATGATATACAAGACTTACCGACGTGTCTATCAAATTTTGATTTGAGTTAGGGTAATTAACGATATTGATAAAATGCAGTTTAGATTGACTTACAGTTCGGTAAAGTCCTGTGATGAGCTTTGCAACTTCCAATAATATACTCTTCCAGTGTCAGGTGGTGCACGGAAAACATGCTGAAACCCGATGTCACCGACGGAGGGTACATATTGGATGATAGTGCGGTCATGCACTAATTATACATAAGTAGGTTCCGAATCGATCGAGAAAGGCACTATGAATTATCACTTTGAAATCAAAAGATCCTCGACGTTGAAAATGATAAGAATCTTGTAAATACACGTGCTTCTAGAAGAACTGAGCCGAAGCCAGGCCGACAACCCTAGACCAAATAACGAATGATGTCTAGTGAGATTCGTAGGGAATTAGGATCCCCCTCTCAACTTGCTCACCAGGTACCTACCTACCTCCCTCCTCTACCGTTTCATTCTTGGGTCTAAGCTGTAAAGGGTCTTGACCTATTTTAGGGTTGAAACGTAGTTGGAAGGGTGAGTGTCCACTTTATCCGCTATATGCGGTCTTTTGTTAACTAATAGATGCCTCCCTTCGGTAGGGGTAGTGTAGTCTGCCCAGAGGTAGCGAAAGGACAAAAGAACCAATCTAGTCGAACTAGGGACACCTACCTGAAGGTACGATACAATAAACTCGTTCTACAATGTACGAACAAGGAGGTGATACCTGATACACACTTCTTACCTAAATTGTAACTAACATTCCTAATATCCCAAATTGTATTTTTCCAGAACATTTACGTCGCGTATGCATTTGCCCTAGAAGAAAATGTCAATCGAATCCGTTCGAAGACACACCCGTTAGTCCCCCTCTCAAAGGAAAAGATGGACAAAGTACGTCGATCAGTACTAGTTGATTACCACTACCAAGGAATATAGGTGTAAGACTTACCTAAAGATACCTCAACTGTTAGATTGGGTGATTTCCACAGACAACTGTACCTAATATTTATTTATACCCCTGGTGTGTATAAACCATCTGATGGACCCCAGTGTTTAAAGGGTCTGACAGACACGCAGCAACTAGGGATGTCCGATACTTCAAAAGTATCGATATAATATCGTATCGATACATCTAGAAAGTATCAAAAAGTATCGATACGATACTTTCAAAAAGTATCGATATTTTGAAGTATCGATACTTTTCGATACTTTCACAAAAACGCTGCAAATCATTACACAATGGTTTATTATTTTTTATTTTTCTGTATAGATCACTCGTCTGCAAAGCCACCAACCATCCAACATGAAGGAAAACATCGATCGCATTTCGGTCAGCTTTAATTTGAACGGAGATTAGGCCTCTTTTGCGATTCACACTCGCGTTTCTGATTTATCGTACGTCCAAACTTTAAATTCTCGTAGTGAGCGAACGGTTTGTCCTACAAAGCTCCGGGTGGTCTCAAAAAATTGTAAAAATTCTATAGAATCTTAAATTGAAGGAAAAACAAAACCTTTATATCAAAATTTTTTGAGTTAGGGCGTTTTCATAATTTCAAAATTGATTTTGGAACCCTTAGAAGTGACCTACATCAACCAAAATCTTCGGGGCACAACTAGACCCCAAATGGAGCCTACATAGCAAATTTCATCAAAATTGGTCAATGCTAATGGCAAAAGTGCCGCGTACGGCGGATGGCGGACGGACGGCCAAATTTCTATTCGATTTTTGGATTCTACGTACCTTGACCAAACCATCAAATTTTGAGGGGTGTTAAACTTTATTTTTTTCTTGGTCGATTCCAAAGGTTCATTATTGAAAATAATAAACCAAAATGAGTGAAATTGTCGTTTATGTTTCTCTCCATCAGTGTGACATCTCTCCATCACGAGGAAAATAATTAATATAGAATGAACAAAACAATAAATCACTCTTTTTGTTATTTAAAACTTGTTTTTGTTTAGGCACTTGTTTCCGTATTGCACTTGTTTGGGTTAACATTTTGGTGAGATATAAAAAAGTATCGCCTCCGATACTGGAAAAAAAGTATCGATACTGCGATATATATCAGTGAAAAAAAGTATCGATATGTATCGATACTTTTTTCAAGAAGTATCGATACTTTTAAGTATCGATACTTTTGGGACATCCCTAGCAGCAACTGTTGTTTATGAGACACATGATGGGTTAATTAACATATTTTTCGTTTAACTAACATTTTATTAGTTAAGACTAAAGTAATTAGACTTAATATCAAGTACTCTATGGGGGTGTCAAGGTGTATAATTTGAACAGGATTTCAAAACGCTGCAAATTATTACACAATGGTTTATTATTTTTTATTTTTCTATATAGATGACTCGTCTGCAAAGCCACCAACCATCCAACATGAAGAAAAACATCGATCGCATTTCAGTCAGCTTTAATTTGAACGGAGATTAGGCCTCTTTTGCGATTCACACTCGCGTTTCTGATTTATCGTACGTCCAAACTTTAAATTCTTGTAGTGAGATAACGGTTTGTCCTACAGAGCTCCGGGTGGTCTCAAAAAATTCTAAAAATTCTATAGAATCTTAAATTGAAGGAAAAACAATACCTTTATTTCAAAATTTTTTGAGTTAGGGCGTTTTCTAAATTTCAAAATTGATTTTGGAACCCTTAGAAGTGACCTACATCAACCAAAATCTTCGGGGCACAACTAGACCCCAAATGGAGCCTACATACCAAATTTCATCAAAATCGGTCAATGCTAAGTGGCAAAAGTGCCGCGTACGGCGGACGGCGGACGGACGGCCAAATTTTTATTCGATTTTTGGATTCTACGTACCTTGAAACGTAAACCATCAAATTTTGAGGGGGTGTTAAAATTTTTTTTTCTTGGTCGATTCCAAATGTTCATTATTGAAAATAATAAACCAAAACTATGATCTACGATAGGTACCCAACATGCAAATTCGATTTCTTCCTCCCCCCCATGCTTTTGCAACGGTGCCAGTCTAGTAGGCAATCAGTAAAAGTTCAAGTTTGTGTTCTAGGTGAACCCACAAAAAACCACGAAATATGCGGTTTCTGGTGACCCGGCACCATGGTGGCACCACTAATTTGTTCCATGGTGGCACAAAGAATACTTAATTCATGAAAATCCAGAGCTACATCGATAATGTCTCCTCAATTTCATAGTTTGGGTACAATTAGTAAGATATAATGGAACCGAAATATGGAAAAATCGGATATTTGGTTAATATTATCCCCCAACTCACCCCTTCCCTTGCTAATTTCGATATTCTGATGAAATAATGTGGAACTCGGAAGTCATCTGAACAAAAAAGAATTTCGCAAATCGGTTGGAAATTGAGGCAAAATTATACCCGAAAACGTACGTTTTTTGGTTGTCTGTGTATTTATACACTTTATAAAGTGTCTGAGGGACACGGTGGTTTTCAGAAACTAGGGAACCAAGCACTTTTCGTAGCGGTTAGATCACAGCTGAAGGTTTGAAATAGAACCTTCTATAAAGGGGGACAGGTACTGAGTGTCTGGGATATTCTAGATGCTCACTGCTGTCAAAATACTTCATTGAAATTTCCCTCGTGTCTATCAGACACTTTGAACACACCAGGGGTTAATATGAAATACATTCCTACTTCTAAAGCTCCTTCAATTTTATAAGTAAATAGTTCATACCTACCAATAAGATCATTTAGACCTAGCACTTTGGTAATTTGTCCGCAGAAATCACTCTCGAAAAGAAAGTCCCAATTCCTGTGTGCACCAAAGGAACCTGTAAGTATTTACCTCTATCTTTATTTCGACTATTTTTTTCAAATTCCATGAAAAAAAGAAAACTTTTTCCGTCTTTTAGAAGAAAATAATGCTAAAATAGGAGACGATCGTGTCGAATTTTTCCTAACCGACATAAACATCAATAAAGTTTTTTCACAATTGATTTAGATGGAAATAATTTTTCATTCATTAACCTACCTATTCTGCCGTGCTAAGCCAGAAAGTCGTATCTTGACTTCACCCAACTAAACGTAAACCCGGAGTTACGTCTATTCTGTTCTGAATACGCAACTATGAGACTTTGGAATGCTAAGCACATTTCCTGAAATTTCATTCCTGAAACTTTATATTTATCTTTAAATCAAGAAACTATTTCACCTTAATTATTTTGTCATCCTTCTCTGCTCAAAGACAATCGTATTCCATATTTGTGTTCAGAGTGTAAGACAAATAGCTGAATCAACAGAAATAAACGTTTATTCACGTGAAGTATAAAGTCACCACTAAATTCCGAGTTTTCAAAGGCAAAAAGTCGTATCAAGCCGATTCAGAATGCAAGTACCTAGTCGTATCGTCGAAATCCTAAGGCCGATTCCCTTGTCAGTGTCAAGATACGAGTTTTCTTCTTCTGAATAGCTCTGATACGACTATTTTCTTAGCAGAATCAAGTTAACGCGCCTTAACGCAAAATTTGGGAGGCTTGTTTGGGCATTTCTAGTAGAGATACGACTCTAAAACTCCGAAAATCGATAGAAATCGACTAATCAATCCATCATAAGTAGGTACAGGAACATTTTTAAGGATTCGCCTCAAAATACGAACTAAGAAAACCTGCAACATTAATCTATTCTGGGAAATTTCAGGTGTAAACGTGTACAGGCCTGATTCTGGTATGTTATCATGTTTACAAAGAATATTCGCTATCCTATTATTACGTTCTTATTATCCTATATTCACAATGTTTAGGACAATCTAGGATTCTCTGATGACTCTGATTCTCTGGTCATTCATATCATGATGGATAGGGCTTAGGTAGGCAGGTACGAGCTTCAAAATTACAACCGTCAAATTAAGTACCCATATACTTAATATAATTTTATTATAAAGTTGGGTAATTATGACACTGTATTTATAACAAAGATGCCTATTTATTGTTGTTGCAATCAATAGTTCTTGAAAATATTTATTTCTATGTAAACATTCACACCATAATCATCCTACATGTACAAAGGTGTTGCATTAGGTATTCGTGTAAATTTTATTTCTCCAGATCACTCCTCCGAGGACTCCTACATCAAAGTCTTGAAGAATCTATGTGCAGAAGGTAACATAAAATACTTCTCAATGAGTAATATTTACATCTAATAAATAAATACTTCTTAGTGAGTAAGTAATATAATACAATTAAATTATACACAGCGAATTCTGAACATCAACTTAATATATTTTTGGGGAAACTTTTAAAAACATGTGGTTAGAATTTTGTCATCTTGCGTCAACAATGAAAATAACTTAGAAGTTATTCATTCTATTCGGAATTTAGAACTCTGAAGCCAAAGGACCGATAACCTAATACAATTAAATTATACACAGCGAATTCCGAACATCTTCAACTTAATATAATTTTGGGAAACTTTTCAATACATGTGGCTAGAATTTTGTCATTTTGCCTGTCAACAATATTGCAGATGCATCATATCGTTCTTCCATCATTATCAATATTTATCCATCAGGGTAAATTTCAGCGAATTTTTGACAAAATGATGCTACTGCAATGGACTCAAAATTTGAGTAATTAGGTACCTATACCTATTTGTTTGTGGCAAAATGTTCAAGATAACGGGTTGAGTATGAATATGGACTACTCAATATTTTAAAACATACTTCGTGCTCACAGTATGATTTACTGAAGATAAAAAACAACTATTTTGTATAGATAGATAGATAGATAGATATATAGATAGATATATATAAAAAGATTTATTCACTGAACTCTGATGAAAAAACAAATAACATAAAATATTAATACAGTGATGGCTTCAAGCCGTCCACTGGGTTGGCGCTTTTCTTCTATTTTATAATTTATTTATTAATACTACAAATTAACGTTAATTCTCTGTGCAAGGTAGTAAATTTGTAGATTATACATTATTTTTCATACTTATATTCATGTCGTACTTATCAAAATGAATTACAACTTCCTGGAACCAAAATTTTAAATTAACAAAAAGGAAAAGAAAAAAAAAGCTGTTCAATAATTGAATTCCTGAATTAGGAATCTACGATACCTCCATGCCTCCCTTGCATATCCAGCCAGTCTCTCGGTACTTGGGGCTTTAAGCTCTACTAAACGCTCTTGTCTAGACATTTGGCTTCTAGAGAACCATTTTACTAGCCACTCAGAGAGCACCCTACAGGTCCCCAAGAAGTGAAAAAGGTCCTCCTCCTCGCCACTGTTACACATAGCACACCTTCTTGCGGCACCTTGTCTCCATGGCACATTGTTGAGAAACTCTATCACCCTGTCTCTGCATGTGAATTATTTTGATGAAAATTTTGGCTCTCCAGGACGACCGTTGGCCCAAACAAATGGCCAAAGCATTAATAAAAAAGAGATTGGCGTGGGCTAGGTTTTGGACAGAAATGGGTTCAAAATACAACGTGGAAATAAGTTTTCTTACAGCGGTTTAAAAGATAAGCTAATGAACATTAAAAATAAAATAGTCAAAGAAGAGAGACAGAACTACATCTTGAGGGCTCAGTCATCAATATTTCATTCTCACTATGCGGAGATATTCGACCCAACCATAGGAGCGGGGTACCTGATGAATACAAACATGAGCCAGGTACGTTGGTATTTTAGATTGAGGGGAGGGGTGCTGTTTCTCAACTATTTTGTATAGTTGGCGCAAATAATTAACATAGACGAAATAAGCAGTTGTGAAGGAAGATCTTTTGACACGGATCCAAAAGTGTCGTGAAATTCGGCTTCAAGCGTCCTTAAAATTTCGAGTACTGCTCGAGTACTGTACTCGAGTACTGTATTAATACAGCTTCAGATGCAGGAACCTACTAAATGTTTAAAACTTGTTGGGAAGTGTTGAAATATGGTTGAATAGTAACATTACTGGTTTTATTTGAATACCGTTCAGTTCAATTCAGAAGACGTTCAAATCAATTTGAACAAGTTGAATTTGATTAGAGAAATATACTGATTCAATTTGAATGTTAGTCAAGTATTGAATTCGATTATTGTATTTCAAAAAACTGTAATAGGTATACTGAACTGTATACTGTGATAGGTATGGTATAACATTTTAAATATGTGATTTATTTGAAATTCTAGATAATTTAGGATCGAGTAAGGTAGATGCTCCTCGGGTACATGCTCAAGATTTGACATTAAAACTATGTAAGTAAAACGCCTATTTAACTATTTGATTCACACGAGAAATATTTTTTTTAGAAAATAAATTTATTTATAATTATAGGTAGAAGATTATTAATTTTGAATTACTTTAAAACTTCTATTCCTCTATTCGTAAGGCTGGATTTTTAATTGCTACGCTGAAAGGAAATTACGATTTTCCACTAGATTGGTACCATAACTGTAACAGTTATTTTATAGCGTTTTTACACACTTCGAGATATCTAATAAGTATGTATCTAGGTACATTAACTAGATAAATGCTATTTTCTAACATTATTTATAAGTCTAGAAGTGTAGGTACTCACAACAGTGAAACAATAAATTACTGCCTATAACTTAGTGGAGGCGATGAACGTAATTTTGTATAATTTCCGTAGGGAAGCATCGTAAGCCAGCATCGAAACCTCCAACCTCATCAGGTAATTTAGAAGTAACTTTTAGTTCGTTTAGGTTCGAGAAAATCGCCTGACAGGTCGGATGGGCAAGCTTCCTGACATGGAATAACGTGGACATTTTGAATTGGTTGGTGTAAACATGATTTGATTGCTATTGAGCAGTATCAAATGATAAATACGGTCACATTGACAAACATCAACAAGGTGGAGATTAAGTTCTTCTTTTAAGTTGATGTTTCACTTTTTCACGTGATACTCTATTTCTTACTCTCCCAATTTGGGTAAAATCTAAGAAAGTGGTGTTTAGGAACGTACAAGCTGCTGTTAGTTTGATGGTGAAGAAATTCATATAAAAACCGTCTCTGGGCCAATTCGCAACATTGATTTCGAATAGTTATACCCTGGACAACGAATTTACCCCAAAAAACTGTTCAGGGGTTAACATAGTAAACGTGTTGAATATGAGACCCACTTTTTTTGGTTTTTATTTTCAATAATGAACCTTTGGAATCGACCAAGATATAAAAATTTTAACACCCCCTCAAAATTCGATGGTTTACGTTTCAAGGTACGTAGAATCCAAAAATCGAATAAAAATTTGGCCGTCCGTCCGCCGTACGCGGCACTTTTGCCACTTAGCATTGACCGATTTTGATGAAATTCGGTATGTAGGCTCCATTTGGGGTCTAGTTGTGCCCCGAAGATTTTGGTTGATGTAAGTCACTTTTAAGGGTTCAAAAATGAATTTTGAAATTTTGAAAACGCCCTAACTAAAAAAATTTTGATATAAAGGTATTGTTTTTCCTTCAATTTGAGATTCTATAGAATTTTTAGAATTTATTGAGATCACGCGGAGCTCTGTAGGATAAACCGTTCGCTCCCTACGATAATTCAAAGTTTGGACGTACGATAAATCAGAAACACGAGTGTGAATCGCAAAAGAGGCCTAATCTCCGTTCAAATATTAGCTGACTGAAATGTGATCGATGTTTTTCTTCATGTTGGATGGTTGGTGGCTTTGCAGACGAGTGATCAATATAGAAAACGTCTGCCAAGTGGGTGTGGCACATAGCTTCCTCGTATCCATAACCCGATTATATAGATGATCAGATGCATAGTAGTTAATCTCAAAACACCAATCTCTAAGTACCTTCCACTACCCTCATAGGGGACCATCTACACCCTAATCTGGACAATCCTAGAAAATTATATCAGATTCGGATGAAAAATTAAGTGAGTAGATGTATGTGATTGGATCAAAAAAATACTTAGCCTCGGCTGGGATTCGAACCCGCGACCCCTGGGGGGACAGTTGAAGTTACGGCTGTTACAAGTAATTCACGTTTGCGCATGCGCATTCGCTTCTATCAGTCCGGGGATGATGATTTTCATAGGGGACTATCTACAACCTAATCCACATAATCCCTAAAAATTTCATCGGAATCGGGTGGAAAATGTGGAAGTTATGGCCATTACAAGGAAATTCACGTTTGCGCATGCGCAGTGGCTACTATCAGTCCGAAGGTGGTCATTTTCATAGGGGACCATCTAAATACTAATCTGTAACATCTCTGAAAATTTCATTGAAATCAGATGGAAAATGTAGAAGTTATGGCCATTACAAGGAATTCACGTTTGCGCATGCGCAGTCGCTTCTATCAGTCCGGGGATGATGATTTTCATAGGGGACCGTCTACACACCAACCCGCACAATCCCTGAAAATTTCATAGAAATCGGACAATAACTTCGTATAGTTATGCGCGTTACAAGGAATTCATGACAGACACACAGACAGACAGACAGACACACAGACAGACAGACAGACAGACACGGAAGCAAAATTGTTCAGAAAGGCCTAAAACGCAAAACGCGAGTGGAAATTTTGATTTTGGAGAACATTTTTTTTCGTCCTTGAAAAGTGAAAATAAAGCTTCCGCTACCTTGGTAGACTCGGAAGCAAAATAATAAACCATTGTGTAATAATTTGCAGCGTTTTTATTTTGTATAGTAAAAAAAAAAAAAAAATTCATCACCCATGGCAGCTTAGTTTCAGGGTCCGATGTCCGATAGTGAGAAAGCAGAAGTGAGACATTCAATTCTCGGTCAATATGGTCTACGACCTGAAATGGGAAAGTTATATTTATTAAAACTATCCAAAATTGGAGCAACAAACTTCACTTTATAGTATAAAGTATATACCAAAAATGCTTCACTATATATACTTCACTTTTGGTATAAAGTTTATACCAAAAATGATCTTTTTCACGATTAGATATTTATATTACATCTTAGGAGTGGTACCTATTTACTCTTTTGTACTTTCAAATCCTTAGTTTTTAGAATAATTTTTATTAGGTATTCAATGTGGGATCAGAAGTTGTTTAAATTAACATTTTCCAGTAGCTTCAATATTATTATTCACAGACATTTAACAAAGTTATTCACTTTTAAAGGGAACGTAGTCAAAGAGCCAGAGGACAAAGAACCAAAAGTACTCAAGGAGTTTCCTTTCTTTTTCCCTCCGAAAACTTTGGAGAGGGTTGAGGCACCTCAATCAGGTAAATGTTTATAAGGCTCCTTCGTACTTATAGGATCCTTCGATATAGGATCCTTCGTACTTACTATTTAGGTAGTAGTATCGTACAGTAGAACAACAAGAATTTTTGCGATTGATAGAATACGATGAATAATTATTATTGATGTGTTTCCAGATGTACCTAGCTCGTTGCCTGAAAATGAATGCAAATGTTTGACAGTATCGCAGACGAGTAGGTACTTTGTATAGTGAGTAAAAGTGTGACTAGTATTGTAAGGGTAGATTCGGTATCGTCTGAAGTTATTTAGACAAAGTATTGTAAGGGTAGATTCGGTATCGTCTGAAGCTATTTAGACAAAGTATTGTAAGGGTAGATTTGGTATCGTCTGAAGTTATTTAGACAAAAGTATTTTAAGGGTAGATTCGGTATCGTCTGAAGTTATTTAGACAAAGTATTGTAAGGGTAGATTCTTTGACAATGCGTTTATAATCAATGAGAGCATAATAGGTGGTAGGTACTTTTTTTTGTACGTGTACATCTCGAAGGTAGTCTCTGTATTTGTTGAGGAAATAAATTGAAAATGATTCTATAATTATTGTTGTTTTATATACCTACAGAAGATGCAGAAACGCAGGTTGGCCGAGAAGCTCGGAAGAAACTTTTCGTTCACGGTATATTTGTTGTTCTATTTTTATCAAGTATACTTAGGTGTATCAAAATGAAATCTTGAGCAACAGAAAGTGGAAATTTATGAGTGATGTAATAGGTTATTGACGACAGTTTCAGGCGATTTAGAGAAATCGGATGATTCAATCACAGGCAAGCCTTTTATTAAGGGCTTCAGTAAGTATTCTTGATTATTACTTTACACATATTTTTATGCAGTAGGTAGATAAGATAAAACATCTATAAGTACCTAGGTACCTAATTTTTATAATCTATTATCAATTAATCGTATTGTATTGTATGTATTTGTTGTATTGTAATGTATGTATCTAATTTATTGTATAATCTATTATACATTTTTAGTTATAAATAATACCTTTTTGTAGTAGGTACTTGACAAATAATTCTATTCAAAGGACACAAATCTGAGGTCATAAAAGAAGATCAAGCCTTGTCATGCAGCTGGCCTCAACCTCCTCCTCCCTTGACCAAGAGTACGCCAAAAAAGAAATGTACGTATATATGTATTCTCTATATTACTATATCCCTTCAATTATCATATATCATTATAGATGGAGCGAATGAAGAGTATCGAGAAGTATACGAGAGATTCAAGGAATGCTCATAAATAGCCACATAAGGTAGTGAATGGTAATACTTTTCAGCTCTTTTCAAAAGAGGAGGTATCTCAGTATGTACCGCGCAAGAGACAATACTCGTGGAGAACACCAAGCGACAATCCGCGGTCTTCAAAAAAAGTAAGCGAACATGATCAACTATGAAATAAAAGATTGGTAGGTACTGCATTAAGACCAAAATACGCTTTACTTATAATAAGGCTCGAATAGGCAAGAGGATAAGGCTAAATTTGTTAACAAAAACCGACGGTTGAAGTTATAAGTTTTTGTACCCATAAAAATTGTACCTCGTTAAATGAGTAGATAAATGGGTAATGAGAGAGCAGTGTCGTTCACAAAGGAGGACAGAGAAGGTGCTTGGATCCTTCTTGTGATGAGAAGATATACTACTAAGCGTAGGGCACTCTCGAATCTTCTCGAGCTTGGAAGTTTGTTGAAAATATTCTGTAAACTGGACAGGTTTCACCCATTGCAGTTTGGCAAGCCTTCCCAACTTACGTTCACTTTCCAAAAGTTTTGCTGCGTAATATCCTATTTTGCAGCATAATATTTTGATCACATAATCTAGAGCTTAATGGATAATATTTTATTAAGTAAAAAGCAAAACAGTTGAGAGTTTAAAAAAACTAAAATAAATTCCGATTTTACTATGAATTTTAAAAGATTAGTCTTGATAATTTCCAATTTTCCCAATCCATGGGTTGAGTTTTTTGGCAGATCCTAATCAGTTCTGAGCTGACGGATGAGAGAGTGTGGATAGGAGACAAAGAGTACCTATATGAAGATTATAATCAACATTAGGTAAGTTTGTTAACGTCTGTTCACGGATAAGTAGTGTTCAACACGACAACATATTTTTTCTGATCTGGAGGGGGACCTGCTAGATATGTGCGATTTGCCGAACGTTTCGTGACTGAAACTGAAAACGAACCACTAAAAGCAGAAAACAAAAGATGGATCTGTCTCGAGGAAACTAGGGGGCGTGTGATGGGTAGGTACAACAGATACGATAAGGTTGATCTACGGAAAAAAACGAAAGTTTCGTTCGTCCTCCATATTTTCGAAGGCTTTTCGTGCGGTGTACCTAAGAAATTCTATTCGTAAGGGAAATAGGAAGTATTTTCGTAGGGATGTTAACCCAGATATTTTAATAGACTTTAGCAAGACATGCACCGTCTCCCCTCCGTTACGACCGTTCCAATCAATCCCTTCCAATGGCACTTTCGTCAGGCTTGATTTGTAAGTACCCTTCTAAACGTGAAAAAGCCCTGTCAGCATCACTGTCAATAGCGATCGATAATGTACGGAAGTTTATACGTGTATCCCGAAAGGACAGATAAGACGAAGAATTGGACTTGATCATCGGATTTGGGTCACGATGATAGATAAAAGGCGTGTCTCTACATCATTTAAGATGGTTTAACATGGTTCTTTATTACAGCTGGTGCGATTTATATAACTAGTTGATCCTCTTTACAATCAATTCTTATCACCGTAATGATCCCACGCGCCAAATTCCTTCTCAATGGGATACCTTCGCAACAGGTCACTTTCAGGAGTCATTAATATAACCAGAAGCCCATTATGAGAGTGTCATCTTCTCTACTGTGTAGGCATCGGGTATCATAGATCACAGATGAGGTCAAGGTAATTTCATGTCACGTCGCGTTTTTTGAAAAGTTTTCCTTAATTGAAGGCCGTTTTATCGAAAGGTTCTCATCTCTCAGTGTTACGAAAGGAAAAAAATCGAAGAATCCCGAACAATAGAAAACGATGTCAGAAAATTGACGAGGGAGCCCTTATAGAGGCAATGAAGGATGCACAGAAAACTACAATTGTTCATAAGTACGAGTTTTGTTTGACGATTAGTTAGAGAAAATTGATCAATTTCAATGGGTTCAAAATGTTCAGCATTTAGCAAAAAATCTCTACAGAAATCCATTTAAGACCATTCTAAAACAATTTCTGAAGTTTTGCCGAGAGGTAAAAGCATGAGTAAAAAACGCTGCAAATTATTACACAATGGTTTATTATTTTTATATAGATCACTCGTCTGCAAAGCCACCAACCATCCAACTTGAAGAAAAACATCGATCGTATTTCGGTCAGCTAAAATTTGAACGGAGATTAGGCCTCTTTTGCGATTCACACTCGTGTTTCTGATTTATCGTACGTAAAACCCTTAAATTCTCGTAGTGAGCAAACGGTTTGTCCTACAGAGCTCCACGTGGTCTCAAAAAATTCAAAAATTCCTTTATATAAAATTTTTTGAGTTAGGGCGTTTTCAAAATTTCAAAATTGATTTTGGAACCCTTAGAACTGACCTACATCAACCATAATCTTCGGGGCACAACTAGACCCCAAATGGAGCCTACATACCAAATTTCATCAAAATCGATCAATACTAAGTGGCAAAAGTGCCGCGTACGGCGGACGGACGGCCAAATTTTTATTCGATTTTTGGATTCTACGTACCTTGAAACGTAAACCATCAAATTTTGAGGGGGTGTTGGAAAATTATTTTTCTTGGTCGATTCCAAAGGTTCATTATTGAAAATAATAAACAAAAATCACTGAATTTTTTTCAGGTTTACATTAAAAGTTAATTCTAATGTTTAGAATCGTGAGGTATGTTCAGAATCAACTCAAAATTTTCATTAGGGTGGTCTACCAAAATTCGTCAATTCACAACTCTTCCACATTAACATGAAAACCGATATATTTATGTCCGTTTGAAGCATGTAAACTGTTTTCACAAATATATACATCTTCTTGTATATACGAGTACGTAGTACTTTCCATTATTACAAGAGCGCGGTGATTTTGCCATTTCGTTCACCTCGCGATTCTAAAGCACAATTACCTTCTTGTAACCTTTAAGAATGAACGTGATTTGCATGTATGAGAAAATATTGTTGACTGCCTCGGCAGGAGGGCATTGGAAAGCCTGAGTGGGTCGACACGTTTATAGAACTAAGGGAAAGATGGATGAGTAGCTGCTTCACCTTCCTTCAAACCGCAATGGTTGTGACGACGTTCTATGCGAATGCCGTGAACCTACGTGATATTGAATGCCCGTTAAACTGAAATATTTTAAGCCTCTTGTTTTCTGTGCCGGAAACCCTAAATGATATTCTTTTTTTCTTTTGTGAGCCATAGTTTTTCAAACTCCTAAGAACCATTATTTGTACCGTACGTTGAGCATTGTCCTACTTGAGTGAGCATGTTTTGATATTTGGGAAAAACTCGGACATTTTACAAAATTTTCGGGAAAGTTTCGTTGTTTCTTCGAAATGTAGACGCAGCTTCATGGAAAAATAGGCTCCATTCGGATTGCTGGGAAAAGCTGGCGACGTTCGGCACAATGTTTAGTTTAAAATGTTTAATTTATTGTTAGTTCTCATCACAGTATGTAATTTTCAATGGTGTAATATTATTTATAACTTTACATAAACATTTTTGATTAGTTATTAAATTGTCATTCCTTAATTACTAAGAAACATGTATAGTGGATTTATTTTGTTACATTTGCTGGTTAAATCGTACTAATTAGTTGGTACCTACATCGTTGCCTCATTATTACCTTGTTGCTTATTTTATTACAATATCCATTTTTATTGTACACCCAAAGTAATATGGAAAGATTGACTCGTTCATCCACCATCAATATAGTTGCTGATAAATTTAAGGAGAAAGTGGGATTTTAGCTAAAGCTATTTTCTGCTCATCCTTATCTGGTTCTGTCGTTGCAAGTAGTTTAACAATTTTTTAAATATTACTATTTTTTCCAATGATATATTTATCTTTATTTATATATCTATATATTTATAAATTTAAGGAGAAAGTAAGATTTTAGCTAAAGTTATTTTCTGCTCATCCTTGTCTGGTTCTGTCGTTTTAAGTACCTATGTTAACAATTGTTTTAATATTAATATTTTTTCCAATGATATTTATATTTATCAAATATCAATAATAAAAACTGAGCATATAAGGGGCCCATCTAGTTAATTTACTTACAAAATTTGAGTTGAATAATTAAATTAACTTGAATAATTAAATAATTAGTTAACGTAATTATTCCAGTGTGCGGGTGTATAGTAGTATGAGTATTTACTTCGTTTTTATATTGTAATTATTTTATGCTTGTCTCTTTTGTTTGAAAGAATCCAAAATTTCTTAGGTACATTTTGGTTTAGATTAGATTGTGATCTCATTAGTAGTGAAATATTTTATCACCTATGCTCGTTAGGTGAGCATAGGACCTATGCTTTTTATTGTTTAGTTACCTTGGATGGGCTTCTACATCGTATTTTACTTGTCACGATCGGGTAGATAAATACAAACGTGTAGTTTATTGCTTCTGAGTCTACCAAGGTAGCGGAAGCTTTGTTTTCACTTTTCAAGGTTGAAAAAAATAGTTCTCCAAAATCGAAATTTTTTACTTTTCAGACCTTTTTGAACAATTTTGATTCCGTGTCTTAACCTGCATAACTATACGAAGTTATTGTCCGATTTCGATTAAATTTTCAGGGATTGTGCGGGTTGGCGTGTAGACAGTCCCCTATGAAAATCATCACACCAGACTGATAGTAGCCGCTGCGCATGAGCAAACGTGAATTCCTTGTAACAGCCATAACTTCCACATTTTCTACCTGATTTCGATGAAATTTTCAGGAATTATGCGGATTAGGCTGTAGATGGTCCCCTATAAAAATCATTACCCCCAGACTGATAGTAGCTACTGCGCATGCGCAAAAGTGAATTCCGTGTTACAGCCTATAACTTCTACGTTTTCCATCCGATTTCGACGAAATTTCTCAGGATTGTTCAGATTAGCGTGTAGATGGTCCACTATGAGGGTAGTGGAAGATACTTAGAGATTGATGTTTCGAGATTAACTACTATGCATCGGATCATCTATACAATCGGGTTATGAATACGAGGAAGCTATGTGCCACACCCACTTGGCAGACGTTTATTAGTTCAATTTGATAAAACACGGTGCTGTTGTTTTCATATTGGTAATTGCAGGCGATACGGTTTACCTTCCGAATATCTTATTTCTGAGGTAAAATTTTCCTTCCTTTTATACATACGTAGGGTGGTAAGTTGGGGGAAGCTTCCTCAGGCTCAAATGTGTAAGTTCACGAAAATTTAAATTTATCCCATTTGAAATGAGAAGGCAGTGCGAAATCAATAAATTGTTGGATTCTTTTCGTTTTTTTTTTGTTTAAACCATGGTTGCGATCCCTGAAAATCCCCCACTACTGGGAAGATACTATGGAAGTATTTGACTTTTAAAAATTCTATTAGGCCTACGCCTTATCACGGAGGGTGGGAGAGGTGTCTACCCTATTTCGATACCTTATAGCGCAAAGGCGCTAAGTTCATCCATCATCCACATTTTTAGGACGTCCCACAGTAAGACTTGGGCGTCCTTATGCGATCGATCTGGGGTGAAGTTGGACAACACTCAACAGAAAAAAAAATAACCACACAGTAATCCGTTTTAGACCATTCTGAATCCAAATCCGCGAAAAAAAACCATAGGTGTATGTCTGTGTGTGTGTGTGTAGGTGTGTGTGTATGTGTGTGTGTGTGTGTGACAAAATCTTGTGTCGTCTGCCCAGGCCTTAGTTCTCAACCGATTTTTCTGGTTCTTTTTTTGTTCGACGCGGAAAACTATCTAGTTGTGCACTACGTCGCCGGAATTTCGAATTTTGCCTTTTAAGGGGAGGAAAGGGGGGGTTAATGCTCGAAAAACGTGCGTTTTTGGGCATAATCTTGTGTACTCTGCCCAGGCCTTAGTTCTCAAACGATTTTCGTGGTTCTTTTTTCGTTTGACGCGGATAACTATCTAGTTGTGCACTATGGCGCCGGAATTTTGGATTTTGCTTTTTAAGAGGGGGAAAGAGGGGGTTAATGCTTAAAAAACGTACGTTTGCGTGCGTAATCTTGTAAACTCTGCCCAGGCCTCAATTTCCAACCGATTTGCGTGTTTCTTTTTTTGTTTGACTCAAATAACTTCCGAGTTGTACATGATTTTACCAGAGTACCAAAATTCGCAAGGGGAGGGGGTGAGTGGGGGGAATAATATTCACAAAATATCCGATTTTTCAATATTTCGGTTCCTTTACTGCTTACTAATTGTACCCAAGCTTAGAAATTGAGGAAAAATTCTCATTATACCTCCGGATTTTCATGAATTATTTTCTGTACCACCATGGAACTAATAGTGGTGCCACCATGGTGCCAGGACATGGTGCCATGATGCCATAAACCGCTTATTTCGTGTTTTTTTTTTTTTTTTTTTTTTTTGTGTTTCACCTTGAATACGGATGTGAACTTCGACGGACTGCCTACCAAAACTAACAGATGAAAGTTCAATGTTACGACGTATTTCCGCTTTGGTGCCAGACTGGCACCATTGTTGGCGTTGGGAGGTGGTTGGGGGGGGTGAACTCGAATTCGCATGTTGGGTATCGTAGATCATGGATTTTAAAATACTCTTCAGATTCGAGGCTCCCATGCCGCTAGAAATGTTAAGGTGGATAATGGTGGGGGGGTCAGTATTTCTTGCCTAAAGTAATAAATAAATTACATCGAGTGAAACAGTTTTATCACTTAACAACTGGTTAAACTGATCTAATGCTTATCCAATGGGACGTCCCCTGGAATGCCTGCATTACTAAACAATATGTTTTAATTTTTTTTTGATTTCAGAAAAACTCAAATTCAACAAAATTATTAGGTATAATGATTATAGCATGAAAATGTTCGGAAGAAATGGAAGAGTTTAGTGTAATAAACCATCGTTTTAGGAATTGTGGACTGGTGAAAACTTCTTTTGCGTTTTTCTCAAAGCGTCTTTGAGCTTCAAGGTATCGATATGATCCTTCGCGGTTTGGTTCGGAACGTTGAAGCGCAGCTTTAGAATGAAATAAACCTCGTATGCGCGACTCGAAACCTCCGATCCACCCCGTTCTCAATCGTCGGCCGCTCGTCACTCGCGATGTTGAAGCGGAAGCGAGCGGTTCGAGTGGAACTCCCGGAGTCAGTTGGCTTCGACGGGTCTCGTCCCTGTCAGGCCGAACACCGGCGAAGGTACCAGGTGAGACCGAGGAAACCATATTCGCGACCTACCATTAGTACGAATGTTCGTAATTGGTTCGATGAGTAAAGTTACTAGGACCTTGATTGATCAGTAGCCGAGCTCGTCCAAATTTAATTATTGTAAACAAAAAATGATGTAGCAAATTACCCGTAATAATATGGAAAATTGCGTTAACTAGGCAAAAGGGCTTGAGATCAGAAAGGGTGTCAATTGTACTGGAGAGACAATAGTTTGTTCTTTGAAAAAAAAAAAAAAAAAACGCTGCAATCATTGCCCAAAGGTTTATTATTTTCTGTATAGATCACCCTTCTGTATAGATCCCTCCCTACCAACCGTAGATACCTACTACCTACTAGGGCATTTTTGAAAATTTCAAACCCAACCACCAACCAAATGGAAATGAAGGGTTGAAATTTTCAAAAATGCCCTAGTACGTAATAGGCACCTATGGTTGGTAGGGAGGGTTCTATACAGAAGGGTGATCTATACAGAAAATAATAAACCTTTGGGCAATGATTTGCAGCGTTTTTTTTCTTTACCTACCAACATTTTTTTACCCATCAACTTCACAATCAATTTTACTAGAAAGAACTAAACGCTTCATACTCGATTCGATAAATAGACAGCTTCATATGGAAATTTGATCACTGGTTGCTCAGAAAGCAAAACTGAATACAAATTGAAGAAATGAACAGCGATCGCATTTTAGTCAGATTAGACCTCTTTTGTGATTCACACTCGTGATTCTGTTTTATCGAAGGGAAACCCTTAAGTATTCGTAGGGATCGAACGGTTTGTCCTACAGAGCTCCGGGTGTTCTCAAAATTTTTTAAAAATTCATCACTATTTAAAATTGGCGAAAAAACGATACCTTTATTTCGAAAGTTTCCGAGCTACGGCTCTTGAAAATTTCAACCCTCAATTTTCACCCCTTAGAAGTGACTGACATCAACCAAAAGCTTCGCGGCACAACTAGACCCCAAATGGAGCCCATATACCAAATCGGTCCAGTGTTGCTAAGAAAAGTGCCACGTATGGCGGATGGGCGGAACATTTTTCATTGGATTTTCGGGTTCTACGTACCTTGGGGGGGGGGGGGGGTTAAAATTTATTTTTCTTGCTCGATTCCAAAAATTTATTATTGAGAATAATGAACCAAAAAAAAAAAAAAAAACGCGAATAAAGTATCTGATGTCTCAAATTTTACTCTTATTCTATAAAGAAGCCTTTATGTTCGTATATTCGTTTTAAAATATATCAAAAATGTTTTGGAAGACAAGGGGAGAAAATGAAGAAAAAAGAAATGGTTAAATATAGAAAGACAAGCCTTTTCTCCTGATAATCTCTTGAGATTTTGATGAAATTCAAAAGAATTTCCAATAAACCTCTCGTCACCAGAAAAATGTCTCTAAACTCGAAAAAGCGTTTAATAGAAATAGTAGCTATTCTCCCACAAGATGTTTTCAACCGTCTTTTCCCCTTCCACTAGGTGGCCAGGAAGGCGCTCGAGCGCGAGTTGATAGAGCTAAGGAACATTTTGAGAACAATCGCCAAGAAAAATCGTCCCAAGAAATGGGGCAGGCGGCTCAAACCTTCCACCATAAGGGGCGATGAAGGTACACACTTCAGTTGGTTTTTGAATGTAGTGTTTATTTCTTTGCTATATAAAAAGGTGATTTATTAAGATGAATTTTTTTGACGCATACCTATTTATTATGTTAAATTTGAATACAAATTTTATTCACATGTTTTTATTTGAAAACAATTTAATTTTCTTATCTCAACAACAAGGTCAAAGGTAAATAAGTATTATGGTCCCCTTTGCCAAAGGCACCTGCTGTTATAAGAAAAAGAGAGTTAGATTAAAGTATTAGTTAGTTAGTTAGATTAAAAAAATAAATCATAATGAATTAAGTGACACTATTCACTGCAGAATGAAAAATCATGAGGAAAACGATATCTCTCTAACACTTCAAGACATGGTCAGATTGAGACAGGTCGTACATCAAGAAACACTTGAATCGTTGAACTCGAACAAGAACAATACGATATGGTTGAAATATTGAGATCTTGAGGATTTCTTCTATCGTCAGCAAGTGAAATTTCGGTCATTTCCTTCTGAGCCACAGTATTTTTTTGTTTGTTTTGACTGTATAATTTTTAAATTTGTAGGTACATATTTAGTGAGAATCGAAATATTAAGATTTTAAACATTTATTAGATGAATATTATTATTTCAATTCGTGTGGAACAGCATTACGTTCCTAATCTGCGAGAGTTACTTGTCCCTTGAAAGTAAGACGGACAAAATCATAATACTGCGTTTTATTTCACGATAAAAGTAAGTAAAAGTAATATTCTGTGATTTGTGCTTAGTTGTAACAAATCTTTCAAGTAGATGCTCGTGTAATTTTATATCCCTGCTTCTACAGCTGCGGATATAGCCTGGCAGCTGGTACAACCCATCACGTTCGATTCCAATTTTCTCTCTCATTACCTATTTACTTCCTCATCGCTCTTTTCGTTGGAGGAAATTCTTCTAAACCCTCACGTGAAACTGGGCTAGATGTTCGGTGATAAACTGATAAGATTTGACAGGCAAGAAAAATCGACGAGTAAATATTACTCATGTAAGACTACAACGAATATATACATTGTGAAATGTTTGCTTAACCCATTTCCGACCATTGATGCATTTTTGCATCGTCATATTAATGATTTTTTTAAACATTGAAATAGTGGAAAATCTTTGTAAAAAAATTTTTTCTCGTTCATAATGTTCCTAAACTTAAAAAAAAAAAAAAAAAAAAAATGTCTTCGAAATTCGGGAGCTCAATGAGATTTCGGAAATTGTTTTTGGAAAGGAGGCCTTTTGGCCGAAAGCGTGATTATGGTGGCTCAAATTCCGTTCTGGGCCATGAGTCAAAACGGCTTCCGGTCCATAGAAATAGATTTTTACACTTTACCTAGATTTTTTTTAGATTTTTGACAATGAAGTGGATAATTCATATCGATTTGGAAAAGTGAGACCGATCAAATCTCATTAAAATGTAAAATTCATGAAATTTGGAGCATTTTTGCTCTCGATTGGCGAGCAAAGATGCCTTATTTCGGCTGGCATTCTGTAAAATAGTTCATCCTCCTCCCCTCATTACTCTGTTATTTCTTCCCTCAGCTTGAAATGGGTTAAAAAAAGACATAATCAATCCTCAATCTCCATCTACCTATCAATTCCAATAATTGAACACTGAAGAAGGGTACCAATGTCTCAATTGGGATGGGAGATTATTTTTACCTTTTGTTTTAGGTTTGAGCACGTTATCAATTCAAAAGTCTAATAGTAAAGTTCACACACGTGTCCTTGGTACATACTCATGGCAATTTCATGGTACTATAATTATGGAGGATACTCTTTGGCGATACCCTATTTGTACACTGTTGAGAGATGATTGGGAAACTACCCTAATGACCTTGCACTAAAAATGACAAAATTTTTTAAAATATTTGTGATATTTGATATTCTACTCTTTTTTTTATTTGAAGACACTCATTTTTTATATCAAGAGTTTTCATTATTTGATTCCATTAAAATTATTGGTTGTTTGATAGTTTTTGATTACTTCGCCGAGCAAGCGGAAACCGCGCCAAAGCTCCCGAAGGGCGTTAAGGTGGCGTTTCTCTCCGGATGCCCGAGATTTCCACCAGAAAAAGGAGAAAAGCAAGACAAGTGAGGAACTCGGAAATTTGAAACATTGTATGATAATAACTTCGTCAGATTTAGTAGCTTATTGTGATCAATATTCATAGGCAACATGGCGTGCAGAAGAAAAAACCAGAAAAACGGGAAATAGTAGTGCAAGAAGAACCACCGAAAGTAAGTGGATATAGATGAATTTCCATTACCTTTTTTATCTCAATAAGAACTTATATGTTACTGATAAGTCGTTTAACCCTATACTTCGCAACATCTAATATACTTACCATACGTATTTCTGTTAATTATAGAAGCTTTTTCAGTTTTACCGTGTATTTAGAGGGCCAAGGGTACACTTAAAGGGAAAAATTGGAACAAATTGCCTTAGGAAAATTGCCAAAATTTTAGATAAACTCATTACGTCTTCGATTGAGACTGCATAGTTGTATTTCTGTACATTCACTTCCGTACTACTTTATCTAATTGGTGCAAGTAAGAAAGTATAATTACAAGCGATTCTTCCAATATTTTATTTTATAGATTATTTTTTTCTCTTCCAATTTTGTTCTAATTGGAATAAAACGAAATATATTTTATTTAATAACAATTTTCATTCATCGGTGACTCGGCGGTGTACGATATACCCACTTATTACGAGTATACCACATGTGTTGAAAACCTGCTGAAATTTGAATATTTTAGAAGATTTGACAATTTACCATATTTTGGAGGGCCTAAAGTACACTTTAGGAGGGAAAATTGTTAAGAATCGCCATGGGGTACTTTTGCCAAGTGCAGGGTTAACAACAATTGTAGGTGTTTTAGTTAGACCAACTTACCTCAAAGACACAAAATTTTCGAGCTTTGCTTTGAATTAATCCTACTAAACCATCTGATTCTGTTTGATTGAATTACAAAATCCAAAATTCCACGATGTAATCGGATGTTTGAATATTTTCCATCATTTGAAAAAAATTGCACAAAAAAATCAAATTGCAAAAAACGTATGCATTAATTTGATTGCAATTTTTTTTGGTGCTTTTCTTCCCTTTATTCTTTAATTTTGCAGGATAAACCTGAAGGCAAAACCAACAAAGAAATCATGGAGCTGAGTAATGATGCAGTCAAGACCTTCGGACAGGGGTGATCACATGTGATTCAAAATTGATATTGTTACCAGAACTGACGTTTTCATTTCGACTACTAACAAAAGATTTTTATTTGAAATAGTGATAGTTGATTTTATTTCAGCCAATATTATAAAAAATCGAGAAACAACAAACATGTAGCCGTTGTTAATACTTGGTGTGGTTATACATATTATGTTATTCATGGGTTATTTAGGGAACTCAAGAGATGAGATTCCTTGAATTAAATTGTCTTACAGTAGTATGTTAATTTACTCGTTCCTACATATTGCCATTTCATAAAACTCTTCTTATTCAAAGGCCTGTATTAAGGTCGTATTTACCTCTGTTTCAGTTTTCTTGAATACACCTATAGTTGGAATTTCCGGAATCACTCCATTTGTGGCTGACAAATTGTTTCATAAAACATTTTATTCAGTGTTTGCTTTTAGAGTATATTAGGAACACAAATGGAGTGTGAAATAAGTTGCATATAAATACCTATTGTTGCATGTTGATTACAGAATGTACATCTTTAAATGGCAAAAATTAAACGAGAAGAAAAAGGAAAGGAAGTGAGTAAAACCTAAATATTTTGTGAAATTCTCAACTTTCTGACTACTCTTTTTGTTGATAATAGTTTGACACATAATTTTATAAATTCATTTATGATTTAGGCGAAAGAGATTGCTGCAGAGAAAAAAAGCCGTTTGGGCTATTTATTCTGCAGACGATTGTAAGACTGAAGGCAAAAATTTGTGGCACTTCGCTAAACGTCCATTGGCGCTTACAGTAAGTACCTACTTGGTTAATGTAGGACAGTAAAGTTGATAGAGGCTGATTATGCATCATCAAATAGTTTTGCGCATTTCCCGGATTTATTGGTATTATGAAGCTTTGCACCGTACAAGGGTGTTAGATCAAATTTTGAGTTTGAAAGTTGCGAAATTTCGCTAATTTGCATTCTGTCTTTCAGACTGGGATGAAGAGTTCTTGCAATGTATGCGGAGAAGAGTTGCTCAAAGGCTGCAAATGCAAGAAAAGTAGCCCCAAGCAGCAGGTCGCCAAATCTAGCCCTGGTCCAGGATCCTACAATCTTCCCCAGTGGCCGGCCAAAGTGGACCAAGCGTTAGCGCCATTCAATTCCACCACATCCCGGAATGTTGTGGCCAAGAACGAAGTTCCTCCGTAAGATTATATCTATGGATTGGTGTATTGAAAACGCATGCATCAGAGGCTAGTTTTTACCGAAAGCATTGGTGACAGAAAATTATAGTTATAGTTAACTTGGAAAATGGTTTTCCAGAGTTGGTTCGTATAATATCCGACTAGCCGAGGAAGTTGGAAAGCCAATAGAAAAGCACAACACTTGGGGCGGTCCGCAGACGATAAAATTAGCGACGATGATCAGATGCTCGGAAGAACCTTACGACTGGTGCGTCCTCTGCCAGCTCCAGCCGGTGGGAGATTACTTCTATTCAGACGAACACGGGCCTCTGTGCCGCTCCTGCTATAAAACTGAGAAGTCGAGTCATCGAACGTTCAACAATCTGGAAATAGAAACTTTCAAGGTAAGGCTGCTAGTCTGAAAAACTAACAAGTGTTGATTAAAGAGAGTTCTTCGTGGATACCTACTAAGTAAATAGCGTTATGAGATGTCTGAGGGGTTGAAATTAGGAAAGCAACGTTTGATGGTTGGTGGTTAGCAGGATCATCCAATTTTGTTCCATACTTCGCTTTTAAGAAATCATTCACTGAAGTGATATCGTATATATCGTTGCAAAACTGTGGTGTTTGAGGGGTTGAAATTGTGGAATAGATTCACCTAGAGCTCCATGTTGAATTGTTGACTGTTGAATTGACTACTGCAGAAGTGACCAGAAAGGGGTAGTCAGCCTAATTTATATTCTTTCAATTTTTTCGAAAATAAATTAGATGAATATCCCATAGTTTTTGAACTCGTATTACGTTCATTCTTAATTCAAGGGTCAGCATCATAACTAGTCAATACGAGCAAGAATAATGGAATATTCCAATATGGAAGCGTATTTTGCTTCCGAGTCTACCAAGGTAGCGAAAGCTTTGTTTTCCGAATCGAAATTTCCACTCGCGTTCTACGTTTTAGACCTTCCTGAACGATTTTGGTTCCGTGTCTGTCTGTCTGTGAGTCTGTCATGAAATCCTTGTAACGGGCATGACTATTCGAAGTTATTGTCCGATTTCGATGAAATTTTCAGGGATTGTGCGGGTTGGTGTGTAGACGGTCCCCTATGAAAATCATCACCTCCAGACTGACAGTAGCCTCTGCGCATACGGAAACTGAATTCCTTGTAACGGCCATAACTTCTACATTTTCCACCCGATTTCCATGAATTTTTTAGGAATTATGCGGATTAGGTTGTAGATGGTCCCCTATGAAAATCAAGGCCTCAAAATTGACAGTAGCCTCTGCGCATGCGCAAACGTAAAATCCTTGTAACAGCCATAACACTTACATTTTTCATTCGAATTTGATGAAATTCTCTAGGATTGTTTGGATTGGCGTGTAGACAGTCCCCTATGAAAATCATTACCTCCAGACGAATAGTAGTTGCTGCGCATGCGCAAACGTCAATTCCTTGTAACAGCCATAACTTCTACATTTCTCATCCGATTCCGATGAAATTGTCAGGGAAAATGCGAATTTGTTTGCGGATGGTCCCTTATGAAAATCATTGTCCCCCGATTCATGGTAACCACTGCGTATGGACAAACTTCAATGCTTTGTAACATCCATATCTTCTACATTTTCCATCCGATTTCGACGAAATTTCTCAGGATTGTTCAGATTGGCGTACAGATAGTCCCCTATGAGGGTAGTGGAAGGTACTTAGAGCTTAATGTTTTGAGATTAACTACTGTGCATCGGATCATCTATACAATCGGGTTATGAATACGAGGAAGTTATGTGCCACACCCACTTGGAATTTTTGTTTCAGCCTGCCAGACATTGTGGATACATGCATTTTCATGATGCTCACTACAACATTTTCACCACCATGAAAAACAAGGACATAAGAAATGAAATCAGCAGAGAAGCTTACCTTGCACGATATCAAGGTAGGTATTTCTATCACTTCTATGTGTTGTGTAACATTCACTAAAACAAACATCAACATTAATATCTTTATGATAATGATTTATTATGAGTAATAAGTGACCTTGCATACGTAACACGTTGTACCTAATCGAATGGGTAAATTAGTGAAATCAAAAATAAGTTGATAGGTTTCTCTTACCTGCCTTATGAGAAAACTATATACAAATCAAGAAGTACTCTTGTATGGATTCCCTTTTTGTAGACCAGAATTACTACAAGTGCCGATGTGCTAAGGTAGGTGTTAACGAATTACAACCTGAACTTGAAAGGTGCAAAACCAATCATATATTACTGCGCCATTTTTTCTCTCAATATTGCACTTTTGTTCAGTGTTATTATTTCCATTCAAAATATTTATGTAATTTTCTATTCATATCGTAGTGTCGTAAATCAAACGACTCATCAATCTTGAGGAAAAACCATGATATCTTAAGGTCTCAGTCGGTCGCCGTTCGTTCCTTGTTCCGGGTCAGTATTTCACGAAATTGAAGGCGCCAAACTTAGAAAGTTGTACCTCAATTTCAAATTTTAAAGGATTTTAGAAATTCATTGGTGCACGGCCCTAGGCAATTGAAAATTTGAAATATTGCTGCCGGACTCATCAAAATCGAACAATAATTGCCAAAGAAAAATTTCCCATATTTCTCCGGCAATTATTATTTGATTTTGATGATTCCAGCGGCAATCTTTCAGTTTTTCAATTCCCAAGGCCCATGCACTAATGAATTTCTAAAATCCTTTAAAATTTCAAGTTTAGCTACATTTTATGGGAAAAAAATAACCGAATTAATGGATTTTCCCATTTTTCTCTGGAAATTATTGTTCGATTTTGATGATTCCACCGGCAATATTTCAGTTTTTCAATTCCCTAGGGCCGTGCACTAATAAATTTCTAAAATCCTTTAAAATTTGAAATTTAGGTACAACTTTTAAAGTGTTCGCGCCTTCAATTTCATGGAATACTGACCCGGAACGAAGTACATACGGCGACCGAGTGAGACCCTCTTAATACATTTTTCATCTAGTTTGAAGCTGCAGCAATTTCGACGAGCTGTTGCACTTGGATTAGTGCAATTTAGAGATGCATGAAAGCCTGTAATATTCCCAGGTGGGCTGCCACCTGCCCAACTGTGGCCTTTCTACCCGAGCCATCTCTGTTGTGATAGTTTTAAAAATAAAGGCATTATGACGCCAGATTTTATAAAATAAAAGTTATATAATGTAGATGTAGTATTTAATATACTGTACCATACTTCCTATACGTATAACTACTTGAACTTACAAGTTATACCTACCTGTACAATGTACATACAATTAAAGTGACCTTAAATGACCTGTTGATTCAAGACTCGAGCAGTTTGATGAGAGAACCAGCTGCACGTGTGGAAATGACGTTAGACCAACTTTTCGACAAAATTGGTAAATCAAGATAAAAGAGCATTTTGACCGTTCTTGAATTTATCACTTCTTATTATATTCAATGTAGAGTACTTATCTTTGCACATACTCCGCTTAAGAATATATGTCAGCGTAGATCGCATCTCAGCCAAGGAATAAAATCCCAAATCCCACTTTTATTATTGCACAACTGCAACTGCATTTATGTACAAAATCAACACTACCAGCACAAAAATTTTGCGCGAACCAGTGGCCGGTCGATTTCATATTCTTATTGAATAAAAGAAATGTATTTCTTTTTATCGCTGCTTCCGTGGACGACCAGAAAACGAGCGCCACATCTCGTCCTGTGCGAAGCCTGCAAATCAACATAAGCTCCGAAAAAAGAAATTGGAGCAGAAACTACTAGAAGACGACGAGCCTGAAGCGCCTCAGGCCAACTAGTTGAAATAATGTAGACCTATCTAGGTATAAATAAGATTAGTTACTATAGAATAGGTGCATACTATATTTCACATATTTTGCGTGTATTTGGGATTTAAAAAATCGGATGACAAGTCAATTTTCCCTCCATGCAATGTCATGAAGAATCCAAATCTTCAACGGGACCATTTGAAAAACAAAGTGCTTTTTGTATTCTAAAAACTTTGAAACGTAAGCCATCAAATTGGCGGAGGGTTACAAATATTTTGACATTTTCATGTCTTTGCTTTGGCACATAAACTGAAAAATCGTCACGAAAACTAAGCAAGTCTTGCTCACGCGACCAATAAATAAATAAAATAGACTCACTGTGTTGCGTAGAGAACAATAAACTGTTTTCTTATTTTGATGCTTGGGTACATGAACTAACAACCGTACTTCAGGGTTATCTGGGGTATACGAGTATTATTCAAGTGACGCAACACCAAAAGCTATTTTCTGGAAAACGTTTATTAAAGCATGTTTTTGTTGCTACTAGGAAGGATTTAAGTAGTAGAGAAGGGTCAGAATAGAGAAAGAGCAACAAAAACATATTTTAATATACGTTTTCCAGAAGTCCTAAACTCACGAAAATCTAATACAAATTTATTGATAGACAAATTAAAATTTCGAATTATTTCTCAAAGAATTAAACATATTGTTTATTAATGCATGCATTCCAGGGGACGTCCCATTGGATAAGCATTAGATCAGTTTAACCAGTTGTTAATAATAAAACTGTTTCACTCGATGTAATTTATTTATTACTTTAGGCAAGAAATACTGACCCCCCCCACCATTATGCACCTTAAGATTTCTAGCGGCATGGGAGCCTCGAATGTGAAGAGCATTTTAAAATCCATGATCTACGATACCCAACATGCGAATTCGAGTTCACCCCCCCACCACCTCCCCAACGCCAACAATGGTGCCAATCTGGCACCAAAGCGGAAATACGTAGTAACATTGAACTTTCATCTGTTAGTTTTGGTAGGCAGTCCGTCGAAGTTCACATCCGTATTCAAGGTGAAACACAAAACAAAACATATTGTTTAGTAATGCATGCATTCCAGGGGACGTCCCATTGGATAAGCATTAGATCAGTTTAACCAGTTGTTAAGTGATAAAACTGTTTCACTCGATGTAATTTATTTATTACTTTAGGCAAGAAATAACCCCCCCCCCCACACCATTATCCACCTTAACATTTCTAGCGGCATGGGAGCCTCGAATCTGAAGAGCATTTTAAAATCCATGATCTACGATACCCAACATGCGAATTCGAGTTCACCCCCCCCCCCCACCACCACCACCACCTCCCCAAAGCCAACAATGGTGCCAGTCCGGCACCAAAGCGGAAATACGTCGTAACATTGAACTTTCACCTGTTAGTTTTGGGTAGGCGGTCCGTCGAGGTTCACATCCGTATTTAAGGTGAAACACACAAAAAACCCACGAAATATGAGGTTTATGGTATCCTGGCACCATGGTGGCACCACTATTAGTTCCATGGTGGTACAGAGAATAATTCATGAAAATCCAGAGGTATAATGAGAATTTTTCCTCAATTTCAAAGCTTGGGTACAATTAGTAAGCAGTAAAGGAACCAAAATATTGAAAAATCGGATATTTTGTGAATATTATCCCCCCACTCACCCCCTCCTCTTGCGAATTTTGGTACTTTGGTGAAATCATGTACAACGGGGAAGTTATTTTAGTCAAACAAAAAAAGAAACACACAAATCGGTTGGAAATTGAGGCCTGGGCAGAGTTTATAAGATTATGCCCGCAAACGCACGTTTTTTAAGCATTAACCCCCCCTTTCCCCCCTTTAAAAAGCAAAATTCCAAATTCCGGCGCTGTAGTGCACAACTAGATAGTTTTCCGCGTCGAAGAAAAAAAGAACCACGAAAATCGGTTGAGAACTAAGGCCTGGGCAGACGACACAAGATTATGCCCAAAAACCCACGTTTTTTGAGCATTAACCCCCCCTTTCCCCCCCTTAAAAGGCAAAATTCGAAATTCCGGCGACGTAGTGCACAACTAGATAGTTTTCCGCGTCGAACAAAAAAAGAACCAGGAAAATCGGTTGAGTACTAAGGCCTGGGCAGAGTACACAAGATTTTGTTACACACACACATACACACATACACACATACACACATACACACATACACACACACACACACACAGACATACACCTATGGTTTTTTTCGCGGATTTGGATTCAGAATGGTCTAAAACGGATTACTGTGTGGTTATTTTTTTTTTCTGTTGAGTGTTGTCCAACTTCACCCCAGATCGATCGCATAAGGACGCCCAAGTCTTACTGTGGGACGTCCTAAAAAAACACGAAATAAGCGGTTTATGACATCATGGCACCATGTCCTGGCACCATGGTGACACCACTATTAGTTCCATGGTGGTACAGAGAATATTTCATGAAAATCCGGAGGTATAATGAGAATTTTTCCTCAATTTCAAAGCTTGGGTACGATTAGTAAGCAGTAAAGGAACCGAAATATTGAAAAATCGGATATTTTGTGAATATTATCCCCCCACTCACCCCCTCCCCTTGCGAATTTTGGTACTCTGGTAAAATCATGTACAACTCGGAAGTTATTTGAGTCATACAAAAAAAGAAACACGCAAATCGGTTGGAAATTGAGGCCTGAGCAGAGTTTACAAGATTATGCACGCAAACGCACGTTTTTCAAGCATTAATCCCCCCCTTTCCCCCTCTTAAAAAGCAAAATCCAAAATTCCGGCGCCGTAGTGCACAACTAGATAGTATTTCGCGTCAAACGAAAAAAGAACCACGAAAATCGTTTGAGAACTAAGGCCTGGGCAGAGTACACAAGATTATGCCCAAAAACGCACGTTTTCCGAGCATTAACCCCCCCTTTCCTCCCCTTAAAAGGCAAAATTCGAAATTCCGGCGACGTAGTGCACAACTAGATAGTTTTCCGCGACGAACAAAAAAAGAACCAGGAAAATCGGTTGAGAACTAAGGCCTGTGCAGAGTACACAAGATTTTGTTACACACACACTCACACTCACACACACATACACACACACACAGACATACACATATGGTTTTTTCCGCGGATTTGGATTCAGAATGGTCTAAAACGGATTACTGTGTGGTTATTTTTTTTTCTGTTGAGTGTTGTCCAACTTTACCCCAGATCGATCGCATAAGGACGCCCAAGTCTTACTGTGGGACGTCCTAAAAAAGGAGAGACCTGAAAGGTCGAGAGTGGCTCAATTTCCCTACCATTTTCAAAAACTAGGAACTTCCTAGTAATTGAGCCACTCTCGACCTTTGAAGTGTCACCTTTCTAATTCTTTGATAAATAAAGGTAAATTTAAATCTGTGTATCAATAAATTTGTATTAGATTTTCGTGAGTTCAGGATTTCTGGAAAACGTATATTAAAGTATGTTTTTGTTGCTCTTTCTCTATTCTGACCCTTCTCTACTACTTATATCCTTCCTAGTAGCAACAAAAACATACTTTAATAATATATTATTATGTGTAATATATACGTAAGTTTAATAAGAGAGTAATTCGAAAAAGTCCATTCATGCAGCATGAGTTATTGAACGAATTTTCATAGAACTCCATTAATTTGAAAAAACCGTTTCTAACAGCACACGATATTGAAATGTTCCAAAATGGATTTCAGTGAAAATTGTTCTTTTATTTTTGAAAGTAATGAAGAAGAGAAGAAGAATAAGAATCTACACACAATATTTGGATGTTTCAGTATTAAGCACAGCAAATGAAAGGCCGGTAGATCATCCTGACCGCATAGACTGGTTCAAAGACAGAAAGAAGATCTTCAACATTCGGACGTACAAACCCAAGTTACCTCCCGCGCTGGCGAAGAAACCCTGGCGAGAGCTCGGAGCGAGCAAGACGACCCGCGGACTGGGGAAGGGACGACTTCCTCCGTCGTGGGACATCCTGGAGCTGAAGCCTGCCATCGAGGACGCGAAAGCGTTCGCGAATGAGATGGCCGCCGCCATGCAGGTGGACAGCGACGACGAAGGTGGAGCTGAAACTGCAGCGGATCTGGCGGCTCGACAGGCTCGCGATGAACTGGAGAATATCAGGTTGTTCGGTTTGTTCATCATAACAGCTTTTCCTAATTGATTTATACTTTTCCCATCATATAATTAGGTTTAGACCTCTTTCACTAAGGTTTAGTCTTGTATAACTCAAGATCTATCTGTTTGGGGAAGCACAAGTCCTTTTGAATTGTAAAAACGTCTGCCAAGTGGGTGTGGCACATAGCTTCCTCGTATCCATAACCCGATTATATAGATGATCCGATGCATAGTAGTTAATCTCAAAACACCAATCTCTAAGTACCTTTCACTACCCTCATAGGGGACCATCTACGAGCTAATCTTGACAATCCTAGAAAATTTCATCAAATTCGGATGAAAAATGTAAGTGAGTAGTGATTGGATCAAAAAATTTCTCAGTAAGGTTGGGAATCGAACCCGGCACTCTTGGGTGGGAGTCAGAAGCGCTGCGTCTGAGCTAAGGGGGCCTGGAAATAGCTTGTATAGGATTTGAGATCCTGACGTCGCGATAAATGCACGGCTGTTGCAAGGATTTTACGTTCGCGCATGCGCATAGGCTACTATCAGTCTGAAGGTGGTGATTTTCATAGGGGGCCATCTAAATACTAATCTGTGACATCCCTGAAAATTTCATTGAAATTGGATGAAAAATGTAGAAATTATGGCCGTTACAAGGAAATTCACGTTTGCGCATGCGCAGTGGCTACTATCAGTCCGAAGGTGGTGATTTTCATAGGGGACCATCTAAATACTAATCTGTAACATCCCTGAAAATTTCATAGAAATCGGCCTATAACTTCGTACAGTTATGCGCGTTACAAGGATTTCATGACAGACACATAGACAGACAGACACACAGACACGGGACCAAAATTGTTCAGGAAGGTCTGAAACGTAAAACGCGAGTGAAAATTTTGATTTTGGAGAACTTTTTTTTTCTTCCTTGAAAAGTGAAAACGAAGCTTCCGCTACCTTGGTAGACTCGGAATCAATAAAAAGTAAATTGCTAGTAAATAAAAATGTTTTATCGCTTTCCGGTTGATATTGAAAGAACTACTCCTTTTCCAATGGGACAATGTGTTTTTCATATGTTTGGACTACTTGGCTTTTTAATCTGCGGTCTTAACCCGGGATGCCCACAAAATGGGTCAGTGGAACCTATCGCTTAAAGCCACCCATACTTACGTCAATTAAACTAGCTTACCTAATAAAAGGCATCTGGAAGCCAATAGGGGTATTATAGGGTATTCCCCCGCAATTATTGAGGTCAATAAGTGAAACCTTCATTTTCGGGTTCAGTTAACAAGAAGTGATTTTGGCACACCAATTATTACTTACCTAGGTATCATAAAATCAAAAATCAAGTCAATCAACTTTTGAACCTTTTAAAATTGTTTCAAAATTTGAAGGTCTCCAGAATTGTTAGAGACATCCAAAGATTCATCATCATATTTTCAACAATCTTTGATAGCTTCAAACTTTGGAATAATGTAAATAAGTTGGAAATCGAACCGACGTGGTTCCGATGATTCTGTAGCGCTCCTGTTGGCCAGACAATGCGATTGAAGTTAGTAGTAAGTTCAGGTATGTACGTTGCAACGGTACATCACAGTAAGGCTAAATTCATATGTCTCAGTCAAATTGGGAAAAGCTATATTTTTTGGAAAATGCCCAAATATAATAGTATTCTATCCTAATTATTAGGATCTGTCCCTTGTATTTTTGACCGACTTCAACGCGCCGAAGGCGCGCGAAAGAGGAGGTACTCATTTCGGGTTGTCGTGGGACGACGATTTTTTTTTTTGTATGTCTGAACACCTTGCATTTCTTTATTCTGGTACCAATCTGCCTGATTCTTTTTGAAATGTGTTCTACCAGTATCCGTGGTGGTCCCATTTCAATCAAATTTCATTTTGCTCTGTTATAAGTATCGAAAACTTGTGAAAGAAGTTGAAAAACGTGGTTCCCGTTTTCGGGAATATTGGTCCGCATTCACTATTCTTGCCCTGTGACTTCCGACTGAGCCGATTACGGACTATTTGTGTATAGTCAAATTAAAGGTCTGATTGTAAGCTTTAAAATTGTATGCTATAAAAGGGGGGTTCCGATAACTAAAAGGTGCTGTGGGGGATGAGAAAGGGGGAAATTATGGTGGGTTATTCGCTCAGAACCTGCATGAGCCGTATCAAACGTGTTTATCAATGCTCAAGTATGGGATTTTTCCTACCAAATATCAGTGATATAATAGTACTGTTATTAGGCATTCTACCAAGTGGGTGTAGCACATAGCCTCCTCATCACCGATAACATGATTAGGTAGGTAATAGTAGAGGACATCGTCAGAACTGCATAGTGCCGTACCAAATATGAGATATTGTACAATTTGGTGATGAGAGGGTATTCTACCAAGTGGGTGTAGCACATAGCCCCCTCATCACCGATGACATGATTAGGTAGGTAATAGTAGAGGACATCGTCAGAACTGCATAGTGCCGTACCAAATATGAGGTATATTATATTCCTCATATTTGTATTATAATAGTACTATTAGATGATGAGAGGGTATTCTACCAAATGGGTGTAGCACATAGCTTCCTCGTCATCCATAATATAGTTGGGTAGGTAATGGTATAGGAGATCACCTGAACTGAATAGTGCCGTACCAAATATGAGGTATATAGTACAACTAGGTGATGAGATGGTATTCTACCAAGTGGGTGTAGCACATAGCTTCCTCGTCATCCATGATATAGTTAGGTAGGTAATGGTATAGGAGATCATTTGAACTGAATAGTGCTGTACCAAACATGAGGTATATAGTACAACTAGGTGATGAGAGGGTATTCCACCAAGTGGGTGTAGCATGTAGCTTCCTCGTCATCCATCATATAGTTAGGTAGGTAATGGTATAGGAGATCGTCAGAACTGAATAGTGCCGTACCAAATATGAGGTATATAGTACTGTTAGGTGATGACAGGGTTTTCTACCAAGTGGGTGTAGCACATAGCTCACTCGTCAATCATGTCATGGTTAAGTTGTTGAATTGTGTTGTCAGAACTACCAAGTACTTACCTACCAAATGTGAGGGAAGTCGAACAGTTAGGAGATAAGAGAGTAGATTGCTAAGTAGGAAAGTGAACCAAATACCTACCTCCTGAAACCGATCCAAAAACGGAAACTCATCTATACATATGGAAACTGATCCGGATTACAGAATTTGGCCCACCCTACGGCTTCTGGTTCACCTTACTGAAATGATTCACAGTACGGAAATAGATCTATTATATTACGAAAACTGATCGAAAAACTGCGGGTAAATTAATTTCAGATTTAAATTGAGGACCACTAAAAAGTGAAAAATAAAAAATTTTATAAAATGGAAAAATAATAAAATAAAAACCTTTTTAACAAAAAAATGGACCGACCTCAAAATTGATGTCCGTAAACACCAAAAAGGGAAAAATAATAATCTTAGGGAATTCAGTTGGGAAGGTGGGTAGGTAGGTACGGATTGAAGTCGCCGGTGTACCCATCTGTAGACACAACCATACGCAAGTAGAGAGTAGACATGCGTCGATAGTGCAATACAAAACAGGAATGAGGGTGGGTATCATTGAGGTAATATATGTGTTCCAAAACTATTAGGTAGTAGGTCACTGCTGTCGTATGAAGGAGGATGAGAGAGTGACAATAAGTGTGAATGAATCTTAGTAAGAATATTCCCTGTGATAACAGCTGCTGATTCAACATGAGAAGGTTGTTTACTTACTTACTTACCTACCTTTACTCCGGTTTTGTATTGAACTTTCGACGTATGTTGTAATGCTAACCGATCATTTGAGTATGAACCCATATCACAAACCCACATCATGATCTAGACAATGATACATGCATCTTGCAATATTAGATTATATAGATATTATCTAATCAAAGATAGATTAGATCAATAGATTAGGTATAATTAGATATCATCTATTCAAAAGATGGTATGTTGGAATCCAAACATTTTTTTCGGGGATTCACACACATCGTCACACTCTCATCCTCCTTCATACGACAGCAGTGACCTACTACCTAATAGTTTTGGAACACATATATTACCTCAATGATACCCACCCTCATTCCTGTTTTGTATTGCACTATCGACGCATGTCTACTCTCTACTTGCGTATGGTTGTGTCTACAGATGGGTACACCGGCGACTTCAATCCGTACCTACCTACCCACCTTCCCAACTGAATTCCCTAAGATTATTATTTTTCCCTTTTTGGTGTTTACGGACATCAATTTTGAGGTCGGTCCATTTTTTTGTTAAAAAGGTTTTATTTTGTGTTGTACTTAGAGATGGTAAGATGAGTCGACTCTCAGCTCACTTAATGAACTGATTAACTTTCACTCATTTAACCTCTCAATGGAAACTTATCTAATTCCTACTCCTCCCTCTCTTTAACAACAACTCTTCCACTCACTATCAAATCATCCTTAGAGATGAGTGGCTTAGAATAGGTACAACTCAGATTCTATCTTGTAATGTAAGGTACCTAGTTTTGTAAACCAGTAGTAACAAGGAGAGGTTGTTTAATAAATTAGAAATGATCAAGAAACGCGTTTTTCTTTCATTCCTAGTACTCTTTGACAAGACTATATTCTTTTGTTACGGAATATTCAAACTCAAGGAAGTGGAGGATTCGCCGGTACGGGAACATGGCCAAATATTATAACGCCTTCCTCCCCGATTTCCAACTGCCTGGACGTCAGGAGAAGCTGAACCCTGAGAAGCACAACTACACCTTGGCTCCTAAGATCAGAACTCAGTCGATCGCAAACGACGACTCATTGAAAGTTTCATTAGACCTCAAGCCGGACGAGAAGCTGTCTTGTGAAGACAAAATGAGAAAGTATGTTATCTCTACAGGGAAAACCGCTAGTTATTTCCTTTAGGTTATAAAAAAGTCAACTCTATAAAAATTCGAAAGAGCTAAGGGAACCATGTGAATACCTTAATCACTATAGCTCCGGGAGGAACTACCTTCTTTTCTGTGTTTTTGTTTTGAAAATCACCACAGGACCAGTTAAGTTTACAATTTAAGTTGTTTATGGGAAGGATCGTTGTCCAAATTTCTGTGGGTCACTCTTGTCGATAGCTAGTAATAGCGTTATGACTGATGGAGCGAAGACTATAGGGTACACATTGTCCTGGATGGAGATTGGCCACTCCAACATAGCATAGATTGTGAAGGAGATAATTATAACGGTTTTGCAACAGAATTTTAACGTTTGGATTGAACATTTACTTTTGCAGCGAAAATCGCGTTCAAATTTTTGAACGTAAGGTGATCTTAAATACAAATCTTTGCAAGTTTTCTGAATCCTTACAAGTGCGATGCCTTGGAAATGAGCAAAACCGGTCCAGAACCGACTGGTATTTACAAATGGCCCTCCCAAAATTACGTGCTTTTGGTTTATTATTTTCAATAATGAACCTTTGGAATCGACCAAGAAACAAATTTTTTTTAACACCCCCTCAAAATTTGATGGTTTACGTTTCAAGGTTCGTAGAATCCAAAAATCGAATAAAAATTTGGCCGTCCGTCCGCCGTTTTACGTTTATGCGATATTCCGTGGGTAAGGGATCGCTGTGATTGAGCTCATTGCACACCAGTGGGTAATAGGGTGTGCGCCTGGGTAGGAAAAACTGTTTATTGTTATTTTTAATCTAAGGTAGACCTCATTCTGAGAAGTTTGGTCCCAACCGTGACCTTCTAGCGTGTGTGAATCTTTTCCTATGAATTTTCAAAGTTTCAACCGTTTATGACGTCACAGTGGGCTGGGCGGTCCCGCCCAGGCGAGAGGGGTGCGTGACGTCATAAACGGTCGAAACTTTGAAAAATCATAGAAACAGACCTACTCACGCTAGAAGGTCGCGGTTGGTGCCAAAATTCTCAGGATGTAGTCTACTTTCGATCAAGAATCTAAAAAAAAATCAAGGCGCAACCCCCATTGTACGTACCTACCTATTTTATAAAATGTTGAAATCTGTTTGGAATTTAGCATAAGGGTAATTTATCATGCCCTCAACAGAAATATCAGCGGATACTAGTGAGATTACAATCCAGGGTCAGCTATGGCCGCGCTCGCTGCGGCGTGCGTCTTTTTGCGACGAGTCTCGGACCGCGGCGTTTTTTGAGCGAGCCGGGCTTCCTCGTCCTAATCCAGGCGAGGCAATGGGAAGCCGTAAGCTAAATCATTGGAACAAATTCTGATCTTCCCTTTTAGAAGACAGCTGATGACGTCCGCGACGCCAGGAATGAAAACCCAACCTGAAATGGTTGTTTACTATACTTTTTGGTTTATTATTTTCAATAATAAACCTTTGGAATCTACCAAGGAAAAAAATTTTTAACACTCCCTCAAAATTTGATGGTTTACGTTTCAAGGTACGTAGAATCCAAAAATCGAATAAAAATTTGGCCGTCCGTCCGCCGTACGCGGCACTTTTGCCACTTAGCATTGACCGATTTTGATGAAATTTGGTATGTAGGCTCCATTTGGGATCTAGTTGTGCCCCGAAGATTTTAGTTGATGTAGGTCACTTCTAAGGGTTCCAAAATCAATTTTGAAATTTTGAAAACGCCTTAAGTCAAAATATTTTGATATAAAAGTATTGTTTTTCCTTCAATTTAAGATTCTACAAAATTTTTAGAATTTTTTGAGACCACCCGGAGCTCTGTTGGACAAACCGTTCGCTCACTATGAGAATTTAAGGTTTGGACGTACAATAAATCAGAAACACGCGTGTGAATCGCAAAAGAGGCCTAATCTCCGTTCAAATTAAAGCTGACCGAAATGCGATCGATGTTTTTCTTCATGTTGGATGGTTGGTGGCTTGGCAGACAAGTGATCTACAGGGTGTTTCACGAAAAGGTTACACCCCCCTTCATTTTCGCAAAATACGGCGTAAAAAATTCCGACCAACGCAATTCTTCATGATTTCTTGTGAGGATCTCAGGAAAAATACTTTTGCGCAAAAAAGTTGCGCGCAATCGTGCGCAATTGACACTAACTTCATTTTTTCAAATGGAACCCCCTCTTTTTTATCAGAGATTCGGATTCTACGTCAAAATTCATGAAAAATTCATACCCGAACCGATTTTTTTATTGTGCGCAACCTGGCTTTTTGAACGCTCTAAGTTGCGCAACTCCACAATTGCACAAAAATTAGGTTTTGGAAAACCCTAAGTGTGGCACATGTTTCTTCATCATTTTTTTATGCTAAATCACATGGTGTCATCCGTTTTGAGGAAGACCAAGATTTCAAGAGGAAAAATTAACATTTCTTCAACGAAAACATCAGTTTTGTGGTCGAAATCGTGTTTATTTTTTATTTTCTCACCTCCTTTTGAACCACGGGTTTTGGGCCGTCTACGGTGGAGTTAAAAATAAAAACTGGCAGCATGATCATGCTTGAACTGATTAAAATTGCCTAAAAACTCATAACGATTTGAAAAGAGCGATTTTTTCACTAATAACAACCGAATGTTTGGCCGCCATTTAGAAAAATTCCAGTCAAATTGAAAAACGGATGACACCATGTGATTTAGCGTAAAAAAATTATGAAGAAACATGTGCCACACTTAAGGTTTTCCAAAACCTAATTTTTGTGCAATTGTGGAGTTGCGCAACTTAGAGCGTTCAAAAAGCCAGGTTGCGCGCAATAAAAAAATCGGTTCGGGTATGAATTTTTCATGAATTTTGACGTAGAATCCGAATCTCTGATAAAAAAGAGGGGGTTCCATTTGAAAAAATGAAGTTAGTGTCAATTGCGCGCAACTTTTTTGCGCAAAAGTATTTTTCCTGAGATCCTCACAAGAAATCATGAAGAATTGCGTTGGTCGGAATTTTTTACGCCGTATTTTGCGAAAATGAAGGGGGGTGTAACCTTTTCGTGAAACACCCTGTATATAGAAAAATAAAAAATAATAAACCATTGTTTAATAATTTGCAGCGTTTTTAAAACTTTCACTCTAAAATTTTGAAATCTGTTGGGAATTTAGCATAGGGGTAATTTAAACATAAATTATCAGAAATATCAGCGGATTTTGGTGAGATTATAATCCAGTGGGACCAACAAGTCCGAACAAATACATGTAGTCGGATGGGCGAGCGGATATGCTAGTATATTGTATTCCAGGGAGTTCACATTCACCACCAATACCTCAAGTAAGTTCTTAACTAATCCTCCCGTGACGACAGGTACTTGAGAAAGCGAAAGAAGATGTTCATCGAGGACATTCAGAAGAAGGAGCTCATCACGGTGCCAGACCTCCACGGACTGACGATCGACGAAGAGTTCGACCTCATCAGAGCTCTGCCGACAGTCACCGAAGACTTCAGGAAGTTGGACCACAGGATCGACGTCAAAGGAGACTACTGCGTCCCTTGCGATTACTACGGAAGCTTGATCGACGATCTGTGAAAATCACCCCAAAATTGTCTAATATCCATTATAAGACAATGAAATCCTGCACATATGTATGTACTTTGGTGTTTCATTTTTCATCATATCCTTTTGATCCATGGTTTTGATTACTGTTAAAAGTAAGTTACGAGCAAATTTAGATAGTCCGGTGGGGTAATGTGCAACTGGAAAGCAACATTTGCTGCTCAGAGCTATTGGCTGAAATTCAAGAAACATGGAACATGTTTCAGCCTCGCTTTTCGGCGGAGTAATGACGGGGTGGACCCCCGCGTGACACTCGCCAATCACCCTCTCCACATCAACCCCCCTCACCTCCCCCAGGTGGTCAGTCCGTGGCTACAGCATATTCCATGCTAAGAAGAAACACGCATATTGCTTGAGAATTGAGGAGTAGGTAGCCGCTAGAGGTGTTGTCAGTAGCGCCTTTGAGTAAATAACCCCCCGTTCCTCTCTCTGCACTACAAAAACTGTATGTACAGGGTGTAACACGAGTGGTTCACAATCTTTCTCCCACGTGTTCTACAACTAATTTCCGACAAAAAGTGCCTCGTGACATTTTTTGGTATCCCCACTCAAAATGCCTTTTTTTTCACCTTGAAACATTTTTCTCGTGTTTTTGATCTTTTCTCAATAAATCTACCATAACTCCCTCAATTCAAGAGTTAGCTCGAATCTAAGAAATCCTTTGGAAAGGGCGTTACATTTGCAATCTTTTTGGTGCCCAATAACATTTTTTAAAGAGGAGTAGAGATGTGCAAACGACGTATGAAAAACAAAACTCGTCAAAATCTTGAAATCGCTTGTTTTTTCAGTCGCCTGGTAACCATATCAATTCTTGACGCAGAATTGTGAAACGTTCCTAAAACGTGCGCCAAAATCTCAGCATTCCAACGGTGTAACCAAAAAATATTTTACAATCGAATTTAAGGGAGAAATCCCTGTTTGAACGCGGAAAAACGTGCATTTTTTTCAACGAAATCAGAGGTTTGACGGGAGGACTCCAGGGTCTGCTCCGCCGCGGCTCCTCCGAAGCAGAGTCCTCCCGTCTAACCGTCGATTTCGTAGACAAAAATGCACATTTTTCCGCATTTAAACAGAAATTTCTCCCTTAAATTTGATTGTAAATTTTTTTTACTACACCGTTGAAAAGCTGAGATTTTGGCGCACTTTTTAGGGACGTTTCACAATTCTGCGTCAAGAATTGATATGGTTACCAGGCGACTGAAAAAACTAGGGATTTCAAGAATGTGACGAGTTTTGTTTTTCATACATCGTTTCTACATCTCAACTCCACTTAAAAAAATGCTATTGGGCATGAAAAAGATTGAAAATTTAACGCTCTTTCCAACGGGTTTTTTTAGATTTGAGCTAGCTCTTGAATTGAGGGAGTTATGGTAGATTTATTGGGCAAAGATCAAAAACACGAAAAAATTCAAAGTGAAAACAAAAAAGGCATTTTGAGTGGGGATTCCAAAAAATGTCATGAGGCACTTTTTGTTGGAAATTGGTCGTAGAACACGTGGGAGGGTGGTCGTGAACCACTTGTGTTACACCCTGTATACAGGATGTCCGAGAAAAAATACGGCCAAACAGGGGTCGATTTTACAAGGTATTTCCCACAAAAATGTCTTAGCAATTTTCTTTTAACTCCTAGTTTTATCAAGTTTTTTTCAATTTAAAGATTTTTTTCGTATGTTGAACCTTGTCTCACTAAAATTATTTTAGCTCCCTTATTTTACGTAGAAATTCAAATCTGATCACACCGTTGAAAAGAGCATTAAATTTCCCGTCAGATGGGCTAACTCACATATTTTTAATCTCGCAACTAGATAGACTTTGCTTTTTTTGACGAAATTCTCAAGAGATTTTTACCCATTTCTTGTAGAAGAAATCCAATGCGGCTTTCAGCAAAAAGATCTTCAACATTTCAGGTTTCCAACGGTATAATCAAAAAATATTTCACACTCGAATTTAGGGGAGAAATCTGTATTTAAACGCGGAAAAACGTGTTTTTTCCCCAACGAAATCGACGTTTTGACGGGAGGATTGTGGGGGGGGGGGGGGGTCTCCTCTGCCGCCGCTCCCCTCGCCCTCCATCCTACTTCGGAATCCTCCCGTTTTTTCGTAGAAAAAAATCCACGCTTTTTCTCGTTCAAACACAGATTTCTCCCCTAAATTCGACTGTAAAATATTTTTTGATTGTACTGTTGGAAACCTGAGATTTTGAGGATGTTTTTGCTGAAAGCCGCATCGAATTTCCTCTACAGGAAATGGGTGAAAATCTCTCGAGAATTTCGTCAAGAAACTAAAGTTTTAAGTTTGGGCTGGAAAAAATCTATCTAAATGCGAAGTTAAAAATGTGTGTTGTAGCCCATCTGATGGGAAATGTAATGCTCTTTTCAACCGTGTGATCAGATTTGAATTTCGACATAAAATAAGGGAGCTATAATCATTTAAATAAAACAAGGTTCAACTTACGAAAAAAATCTTTAAATTGAAAAAAAACTTGTAAAAACAAGCATTTCAAATAAAATTGCTTAGACATTTCTTGGCCGAAAAAAGAACCACAAAAAGATTATTGATTGGAACCATTGAAGAAGACTGTTGGGATCAGACACACGTTTACGTTGGGTGACCATAAGAGAGTAAGAGAAAGGACCGTACTCGTGTTAATTTTTACAGATGAAAAATGAACCATTGTGTAATAATTTGCAGTTTTTCTAGTGTGCGACAGGGGAAAAAAATTAACATATTTTCAAATGTTTGAGTTTTTTTTTAATTGATTACAGATCCTCTAATAATCTTGTTTATTACCTACAAAATACAAGCTACATGAGTATTTTTCAAGATTCAAAAATCCAGTTGTTACCTAAACACAAATAATGAGCAAAGATAAATTCTGTCATGGCTTCCTTTGATTACACACTTATGGTACTTGATTACAACACATTAAAATATCGTTTAAAATACGGTTGGTTCAATAAATTGCTTAAAAAACGTCATATTTACAAACTTCACCTTTTTAAAGTTTCAAATAAATTAAAATACAAAACAATTAACAAAGTACGCTAATCTACATCAATATTGGTAACAATAGTTTCAGTTATGAAAGGGTTACTAATGCAACATTGCACGTATGGCAAAATAACGCCAATCTGGCCTTTTTAATGTATTTTTGACTATCAGATAAAGATCGGGGACGCCCCATACAAATTTTCCCCCAAAAAACAACCACCACCTATGTATTGAGCAATCTAAGAAATGAAAACAAAAAAACAAACAAAAAAACTACCCAAAATTAAAAAATTAGGAATGTTAACAGAAATAAAGGGTTCTAAACTACACTAACAAAACTATAAACTTACAAATTGTTCGAAAGTCCAACGTGTTTACTACACGTGGTTCGAATTTATTATTTACAATATATGTTTTTTATGATCGTTCATAGAACTTACTTAAAAATATATCATAGATATATGGGATAAAAATCACTAACCTTTCAACGTTTCTCTTAACAGGGGAAATATGATGGAGTCAATCCGAAAACATTCCGTGATTTGTGTCCTCAATTTCCCCAAAGAAACTTACTCGGTTAGCAAACATTTAATACATTTTGAGAGTCCATTACTGAGACGTCTCGAATAAAAAATTTCAAGTTGGAAATTACCTTCCGAACTTTTTATGATGAAAAAATTATAATTACAAAAATATATATCAATTTTAAATATTTTGCCTAGAAATCGGCATACACTTGTTTTCCCCGCCTTTAGTTGTGGAGCCGCTTCTACAAGAAGTGGCTCTCAACGGTGGCGAGAAGTTGAACTATTTACAAAATGTCCGCTCTGGGTTCCGTTGCCAACTTGACAACGTCAACCCGAACGGAATGATGAGGTTTTTTACAAGGAGTAAGGGTGGCAGAACTGGTAGACTAGCCTCTGCGACCGCTCCGTCTTCTTCATGATGCCCTTCTTGTAGTATTGCCGAATGGAGCGGGAGAGTTTGTCGTAGTTCATCGCTGGTCGGTTTTTCCTTTTACCCCACAGCCGCGCGACCCTGGAAAATAATGATGAAAAACTTCATATCAACTACAGTCCCGGGGAAATGAACGTGTAGAGCCAATATCTGTAAAATCTAACACGTTAGGTAATTATTGCAATTTGATTTTGTCCCACACATTTTTTTTCACCAATACAAATCCGACGTTTTTACGCTTAGAGAATATTATTCGCGTTGTTGGTCTTATGACACTAACAAGGTCATAACTCCCATAATTTACAGAATAAACTCAAATATGAAGATACCGTTAGAAAGATAATTAAATTGCCTTTTATTATTGTCACTTAAACTTTTCCCCTTAGTAACGTCAAACATTTTTTCAGCCTGAACTTGAAATTTTGTGATCTTTTTGGTTCTTCAACAATTTTTAATGGTGTTTTTCTACCATACCACCAACTAGAAAATGGATGAACTCTACGGTAAAAACATCAACGTTTTATCAAGTTTCCACCGGTCTATTAAACTTTTGTTTTCGAGTAGTTTTAGACAGACATTTTTGTTTGAAACGGAGAAAAACGTTAATTTCGGTTTATTTTTTTCAATAACCTTTGGAATGGAGCAAGTAACAATATGATAGATATATTTGGATTCAATTAACTTGATTGAAATTCACCTGACAGAATCTTCAATCTTGAAAACTCCCGCTGGTCTGTCCAACCATCTGATGCAGTTCCCGTAGAGAGCAGGCGACGCCAGGAGCTCCTTGAGGAACTGCCAGAGATGGATGTGGGACCCTCCGCCTCCACGGCCAGAACTGCTTTTGGGCGAAGCCTGGGAAGCGTCTGTCATCTCTTCATCTTCTTCATCTGCAACAAAAAAAAGAAAAGATTTATAGTATGTACCTAAGAGCAATAATAATAATAATAATGGAATAATGCAATATTAATAATGTATGTAATTCGCGGGGGTCGTGGTTTACAAAACCCAGGCTGCAGTGCGGGTTCTGCAGAACTGGGTAGGGATCCGAGGTCCATGGCCAACATGTTGACCTGGCACTCGGATCCCGGCATGTGAGTTTTGCGAATTACCAAAAACTCGGGCGCCAGACCCGCTAAGTCTGGAAGCATGAGCTAGTACATGCGGCTTCTACCTGTAAGAAGTAACAGGGAGATGCAATTATGCATCGACGCTGATTGTGTGAACAATCCCTCTCCGGAGGAGCTTTTCCTCTGCTGCTTGCAGTGGAGGGGGAGAACATAAGGCTTGGCCTCAGTCCTCCTTTAACGGATTTCCACTTTGGAAAGAGGTAAGACATTCAATGTACCTAAGAGCCAATTCGGAAACCAAATTCTGAGTAAAATAGATGAATTAGTGGACGGCGTTATGTAATCATTAGGTACACGACAGCTTTCAAATTTGTGGATAAGTGCCGGTTTTTGTGTCTCAAAGGTATTTTAGAAGGTTCTGTGCTTGAAAATGGGAAAAAACCGTCTGATAAGTCAGTAGTTGCATACTTGGCAGTGAATGAAGCATTATACTACAAGTTGATGAGCTCCACTTTGTTGCTTACTCGTTGCTTGTTGCTTACTATGAGCTACCTATTTCGACCGATCACCTCTTAAAGAAGTTGACGCCGTTGTGTAATCACCATGCAAACGTCACTTTTCTTATATTTCCAATTTGTGAACTTCTCATATTTATGGATAAACACATGTGTTTGACCCTCAGAGATATATCAGACGAGGTCCCTTATTGATCTGATTTTCATCAGCCCTTGATACAGCTTGGTGGTCAGCAGATAACACAGCAGGACACTGTTAGATACTTCGGATTGGCGCTTGATAAAAAGCTTACATGGGAGCCCCATGTCAAACATGTCACCAAAGTCCGACAGCGCATAAGGCAACTAAGTTTTCTTTTGGACCACGGACGTTCACCGTTGTCGTTGCTAACCAAACGCTTAATGTACTTAACTTTGATTAGACCGATTTGGTATTATGGTTCGGGACTATGGGGATCGGCAGCGGATAGCCACATAAAGCGAATTCAAGTAACTCAGAATAGAGTCCTACGTCTTCTTACCAATGCTCCATGGTTTGTTACAAACACCACACTTCACAGTGATTTAGACATGCCGTACGTTCACGAGGTGCTTAGGTAGAACTTATAGGAATCTTTATCGATCAATGGAGAGCCACCCAAATAATCTGATGAATGAAATGCTGGAACGACTGCCTCAGCCGAGATGTGTTCGAAGGCTTAAACGAAAGCGCCCTCCTGACTTTATTGCTGAATAAACTTAAATTAGTTATGTCCAAGTAGATATACTTTTTGTACCTGTGAACTCATAATATGACCATATTATGGTGCAACTATCTAGCATTTTAATCAATCAATAGTCTACGTTGTTGTCCTTATTTAAACTTGTTCCGTTCTATAGTTATGTGTAAAGTCAATGTATTGTGTACTGCACTGTTTGTTTATCTTTAGTTAGGTCATCTGGTGAGCTGCAACATGTTATATGTCAATTAGGCATTGTTCCAACTATATTGCAATAGCGTTCAAAATTGTAATATTTATATAATAAAAAAAATATGTATATTATGATATTTTGACGAGTTGTCTCTATTCCATTTGTATCAGGTTCCGGTGCACTAAAATGGGAAAGAACTAGGCGGAATTTTGCATACTTAGGAAGTACATGACAGTTCTAGATAGTGCAATTATTATAAAAATTATTCGAAGCATTTTGTACAATTTTGTAGATTATTGTTTTCGAGAAGGACCTACTTAATCAATCACCTCTTGAAGTGTCGTTTATCCAGCTAGACGACACGTTTCAAATTTGGGAATAAACGCTAGTTTCCGAGTCTCAAGCATGTCACTATTCATCAGTTTTGTATGATATTTCGATGTCTCTTTGTATTTTATAGGGTTTTTGTGGTTAAAAATGAGAAAAATAATATTATCGCTTACTATCCGATTTTCAGAAGTTTTTATGACTAAAAATTTTTTCAAAATTAAATATGTAAATATATATTTACATATACAGGGTGTCCCCGAGAACGTTCCCCCCCCCTGCTAAAATCGTCCAGGTAGTGGTAAAAGAAAATTTTTTTTTTGGATCTTCATGATTTTTCCCAAGGATCTCAAATATGACCACGGTGCGCAATCGTGCGCAACGCACACCAACTTCGTTTTTTCAAATGAGACCCCCATTTTTTTATGGCGGATTCGGATTCTACGTGAAATTTCATGAACATTTCACCCCTCAACCAATTTTTTTTTTGCGCGCAACCCGCTCAGTGCGCGCTCAAAGATGCGCAACTGCAAGGTTGTGTCAAAATGTGCATGTACGAAGTACCTAAGTGTGACACATGATATTTTAGTATTTTTTTACGCTGAATCACGTGGTGATGTTATTTTTTTGATTTTACTGCATTTTGGTTTATTATTTCTAATAATAAGCCTATGTGATCGTATCGCAAAAAATTTTTATAACCCCCCCTCAAACTTTGTCACTTTACGTTTCAAGGTGCGTAGAATCCAAATTTGCCTAATTTGCCAAATGTCCGTCCGCCGTCCGCCGTCCGCCGTTCGCCGTCCGGGCCATAAAAGGCCTTAGAATCGGTCTAAAAAACCCGATCTTTCGCACATAGACTCCATTTGGGGTCTAGTTGGTCCTAACGTCGAACTATTCCGATCGCTTAATTCGTATAGAAGTTATGGGCAAATAACCGGCCAAAAAAGAGGTTTTTGCTTAAATATGCGTGGGGTGACATTTTCCAAGTATTTTTCTTCATGTTGGATGGTTGGTGGCTTTATAGACGATTGTATAGAAAAATAATAAACCAATAAACCATAAAAATAATAAACGTACGATAAATCAGAAACACGAGTGTGAATCGCAAAAGAGGTCTAATCTCCGTGGCTTTATAGACGATTATATAGAAAAATAATAAACCATTAAAATAATAATAATAAATAATAAAATAATAAACCATAAAAATAATAATCGTGCGATAAATCAGAAACACGAGTGTGAATCGCAAAAGAGGCCTAATCTCCGTTCAAATTAAAGCTGACCGAAATGCCATCGATGTTTCTCTTCATGTTGGATGGTCGGTGGCTTTATAGACGATTATATAGAAAAATAATAAACCATTGTGTAATAATTTGCAGCGTTTTTATCAAATTATCGACGAAAAATTAACTTCTTAAAAAGGAAAATTGCATTTTCACTCATTACGCATCTTCTGTGCCCATCCGTTAACTTCATCCTTGTTAATAAATTGAAATTTATGTTTTGGCATAAAAAAACACTCGATTCGAAATCATAAACTCAATTTTAAATGCTTGCATACGAGTCTGCTACACATTGGGACATTTTCATGTCAACCACTACACAACAAGGTAGTGAAGTAAGGTTGTTAGTTCATGTACCCAAACATCAAAGTTTTCGTGACGATTTTTCAGTTCATGTGCCAGAGCAAAATGTAAGGTTGTTGATTGTTCTCTACGCAACACAGTGAGTCTATTTTATTTATTGGTCGCGTGAGCAAGATTTGCTTAGTTTCGTGACGATTTTTCAGTTCATGTGCCAAAGCAGACATGAAAATGTCAATATCTTTTATTACAGCTTAGTTAACGATTGTGGTACAGTAAGTGGTGTAAGATGTCTAGGTTGAAAACGTATGTATTTATAGCATTTCCGAATTGAGTTAAACCTTTTCCATTTAGATTTAAACCTTTTCCATTTAGGTTTAAACCTTTTCCATTTTGATTTAAACCTTTTCCATTTAGATTTAAACCTTTTCCATTTAGATTCCAAATGGAAAAGGTTTAAATCTAAATGGAAAAGGTTTAAATCCAAATGGAAAAGGTTAAATCCAAATGGAAAAGGTTTAAATCCAAATGGAAAGGTTAATCTAATGGAAAAGGTTTAAATCCAAATGGAAAAGGTTTAAACCTAAATGGAAAAGGTTTAAATCTAAATGGAAAAGGTTTAACTCAATTCGGAAATGCTATATACAACCAGATAGGTACAAATTTATCGCTTACTCGTTGCTTTCATGTAGCTTCCCACTATTGGGGAATTTTGAAATGAGCTGTAATCCCAGGCTCGGATGCGAGGCTAGGAACTATCACAGCGTCTAGAGACTGCGTGACGTCATTTGCTTTCACTCGTTCACTTTTAAAACACGAAGCAACAAGACTTTTTATGCATATTCTGTATCTCGAGGGCGCTATGCGGCTCACGATTTGAGACCTTCACTCGTTGCCAAGGTAGTGCCGACCTAACGATTTCGTTGTCTCAAAGGAAGATACCGCGCATGCGCTATCTAGAAAGTGCATCTGCATTTCGCGCATTAGCATGGCAATGGGGTTTGGTTGAAATATTCACATCCATGATTATACTGTGCGTTGACATTAGTAGAACCCGATCAAAGATTTTGTAGGTATGGCACATAGCTTGTGTGGAAGATCCGACACACAAGGAAAACATCAATCCCTAAATTTGAGCCAAATCTTACAATTCGGTAGGTAATGAGATACAACTAAAATGTTGGTATATTGAATTGAATATCAGGTTGTTTCATGATGTGTCTTTACTTTGTGATCAAAGTAAGTAGTACGTTACGCCATTGCAGAATGGTCAGAATTTTAAACGATCCTTAAAATTCAAATGAAATGAGTAGTAAATTGCCCAGTCCGCGAATTGGGGCAGAACAAAGAGACCATTTCATGGAGTTGTCAATTCCTTGAGGATTCCTTTTGGCTTATTATTTTCAATAATGAACCTTTGGAATCGACCAAGAAAAAAATAAAATTTTAACACCCCCTCAAAATTTGATGGTTTACGTTTCAAGGTAAGTAGAATCCAAAAATCGAATAAAAATTTGGCCGTCCGTCCGCCGTCCCCCGTACGCGGCACTTTTGCCACTTAGCATTGACCGATTTTGATGAAATTTGGTATGTAGGCTCCATTTGGGGTCTAGTTGTGCCCCGAAGATTTTGGTTGATGTAGGTCACTTCTAAGGGTTCCAAAATGAATTTTGAAATTTTGAAAACGCCCTAACTCAAAAAAATTTTGATATAAAGGTATTGTTTTTCCTTCAATTTAAGATTCTATAGAATTTTTAGAATTTTTAGAGACCACCCGGAGCTCTGTAGGACAAACCGTTCGCTCACTACGAGAATTTAAAGTTTGGACGTACGATAAATCAGAAACACGAGTGTGAATCGCAAAAGAGGCCTAATCTCCGTTCAAATGTTAGCTGACCGAAATGCGATCGATGTTTTTCTTCATGTTGGATGGTTGGTGGCTTTGTGATCTATATAAAAATAATAAACCATTGTGTAATAATTTGCAGCGTTTTTTACCAATCTTCACCACAATTGTGGACTTTCTGGGGCTTGGAAAGAAATTATATTGAAGATATTCATTTGAGCAAAGAACAGTCGACGTTCTACCCAAGGTACAAATTATTCGGAAGATAAACATACAGAAGAGATAGGCAGACTTAGAAAAATGTCTTCAGCGTGTTTTTAGACGGAGTTTGAGTGATTTTGATACGCTGGAGAGCTATTTGGCTATTTCAGGATCCAATTAACAGGCTGTCCAAGCGACATTATTCATAAAGAGTTGTGGTGAACTAGTGAACAAGATAGAGGGATTCGAGGCAGATCTATCGGTCGGTGGTGAGTGTGAAGGAACGAAGGACGACGGGTTTTTGAAGTTTAACGTCAAGGTCTCTCACGTGGCTGTAGGGCGAGGTGGTACTATAACGGCGGCTACAGGCCATGCCATAACAATTCTATTTACACCCACGACATCAGACATTCCTACGTTATAACGAAGGTTAATTGGACCGTGTTATGCAAACAACCATTCAAGTCGAATTTTGATCAAATTGAGATAACTTCAGATTCCTCTTCTCTGGAGGTATCTTTATAACCTTCAGTTGTTATTACTGAAAAATTTCAGCTCATGGCCCAAGAATTATCGACAATTTGTTATTTCATAACAGTTTCATCACTCACATCCCTGTTTCGCAATAACCATCCAACTCTGGGTGGGACTTGCAAGCTAAGATTCCAGCTATGCAACAACCGTCTAAGTCGACTTGGATGGTAGTTTTCTCTGAGTTAGATTTTCGCTAAAAGCGTCGGAGTCGTGATAGGTGACTGTTTCGTTGTTTGTCACAGTAAAAATTCGCAGTAGGCGTTTATCATCTATTGGCTGCTTATTTCATTTGTTTGATCTGGGGTACCATGTTTTGCAATAAACGCAAATCTCCCAGGAAGTGGGATGAGATTCACTTAACTTCATGCGTCGACGATCTAATTTTATTAGATCATGTGGGGGGCAAAATCGGAGCATTAGGACGGTCGTTTCACTCGGAGGAGTTTAGTTTAAATATCATTACTAGAGCTCGGCAATATATGCGAAATAAAACTCAAAATATGCACGTAGATGCCCAATATATGCATTTGTGCATTTGCGCGAAAAAATCCGAAAATATGCCTTCAAAATATGCGCAAGATAGTTGAACAATTGAATAATAAGTGGGAAACAAAGTCTTTTCAGTACATAGTTACTTGTATTTATTCAATTTTTTTGTATGTACATTTTTATACAAAATCATTTTATACAATTTTTACAATAGTTTTAGTCAGTTTTTAGACAAAACATTTAATTGTTAAAATATGTTAGCTTGTACTACCAAGTGCTTTTCCAAATTTTCAGTTGTAAAAGATTTTCTCAAATCGTGCAATAATAGTTTCAAACGGGAGAATGACCGCTCCACATCTGCTGAGACAATTGGTAGATATTTGAAAGACGCCACTTTTTGAGGAGTGTATGACCAATTACTGGTGTTGGGTGAGTCGCCTTCCAACACTTTCGCCAACACAACGACAGTTTTCCAGCCAGGATTTCGTTTGAGTACACACTGTAATTTTTCTCGAACGGTTTCACCTGTTTTTTCCGGGGAAATTGATTAGAGGAAATAGCTGAAAAAAACTGGAAAATATGGCTTTTGTCTAGAAATGCCCATTATATGCACTTATACCAAAAACTGCGAATATATGCAAATATATGCACGATAAATTTAAATTTGGAGCGACAAAATGGCTTGAATATGGCATATTTGGGCTCCTTACAGCTTGGGCATATCGCAAAAAAAAAATATGTAAATATGCAAAATGCCGAGGCCTAATCATTACATTAAAATATTTAGTCTCAGGTCATAGTTTCCTGCCGAATGACTCCGAATTCGGAGATGTGGAGTGCTTATCAAAACACCAAGTCAGACTATACACTCTTGACGATTATGTTAATGTAATGAAGGCTTGCGGAAAGAAAAACAAATTTGTAGTAAACAAGATCGAGAAGAAAGACTTCATGTCTGTCGTCGTCGAAGGATAGGCACGGTTTAGAAGACATGGAAGAGTCGGAGGAGCAAAATGTTTCCTATCTGAGTTCCAGAAAGTTGTACGATTATGTTTCTTTCTTAAATTACAATTTTATGATTTTCAATTAAAAAAAATTAAGGAATTATGATGTCATTTATTCAGCAATCATAATCTCCAGGCAGGAGGGGAAAGAAGAGGCTCTTTTATCGCTTAAATGGTTATTGCATAAATGGACCACTCTATAAAATCAGTATGCAATAACCAATTTATCAGTGTTAAGGACTCAAAATAGAGTGGTCCATTTATGCAATAACCATTTAAGCGATAAAAAGAGCTCTTCTTCCCCTCCTGTTGGAGATTATGATTGCCGAATAAATGACATCATAATTTCTTTAATTTTTTTTTCATTGGAGAGGATTTAAGTTTGATTTTTCAAGGAAAACAGACCGTACTGGTTCTATACAAATAAAAAAAGTGCAGTAAAAATAGCACTATGCAAAGTGGAGGCAGCATTTAGGAAAATACCTATGCGTTTCCCAAAATCAGCTTTTTTGAACTGGATGGTTATTGCTTAACACGGTTCAATTACTTCTGGATTCGGGAAATTCTGGATTAGGGAACCAGCCTTGTGGACTCATTTGTTGCCAAACCATGAACCCATTTATGTTGAACCAATTTGTCACGTCGTGGGTACTTGCTTAGCCAGATGGACATCGGAACAATGGATGAATATAAAGTAGCTTGCAAGCGGCGACTTCATATTGACAAATCAACTTTTGATTTCGGGTCAAGAATGCCTCAGGGAATGAGTCAGCGGGGGTTACGGAACGCCCGTGCGTTGCACAATCCATCGCCACCCTTCTGTGAGGGGATTCCCAGAATGAAAGCGGACTCTAATGACGTCAATCGGGGCAAAAAGGCTTCCTCTAGAACTCTGAAGTTTTTTATGTAACCCTTCGTGGTGTCCTTTGGCGTTTTTTGTCTTGCTTCACCTCCTCGTTCTACTGGGCCTGCCAAGTAGACGTGAGAGGGCTCATTTTTACGGTCGTAAAATGATTGTTGGAACACGGATCCGTGAAACCTGCCTGCGTAATAAGTTAGATCGAAGATACACGGTAAGAGTAGCAAGGAAGTTGGGTCGTTCGTATCAGAATTCTATGAACCCATTTATTCGACTAGAGAAATGATAAAGCCAGGTCTTTCATGTTGGCCTACTTCTCTTCGTCCTGATAGGATTCAAGAACTTGAAAAATATCTTTATCAGGATATCTCTCTCACTCCTGAATGAAAGGAAAATTGTTTCCTTATGATGTCATTTGTTTCACTATCAACTTTATTTTTCTAAGCTACTCGCATTTCAGAGCAGGGAATCAGATACTGTGTTCAGGAACAACGAATTCAACCGATAAAGATTCCTCATTTTGTAAACATTTTTTTGAATTGAGCTGCTTATTCTCTAAACTTTTTCTCTTATAAAAATTTAGTACACGCCTCTTGAGGACTTCGGGAAACGATAGGGAGGAATCATGGAAAACAGATCAGCTGTGTGAGTATTGATGCTAACTTATCACTGGACTATTTGACCAGGCCACTTCTGACCCTTCTTTCATCATCCGATTTTTTTTTCGGATTCTCCCTTTGGAAGACAGCTGATGACGTCCGCGACGCCAAGAATGGCAGTCGGACGAAATCCTACCTGAAATGGTTGTTTACTTACTATACTCATTCGATTTTCAAGAAATTCGAAATGAACGTCCGGTTCAAGGGTTCGATCAGCTGAGTAAGCTAAAAAGTTCTTAACCTGAGCGTAACATCTCCCACATTCAACCTAGTGAACTTGAATTCTCTTGGAAACCTCTGGAAGTGATTGAAAGTAAGTGCAGGGTCCGTTTGAGGGCTAAAGCTATTTTTTTAAACTTCTATTATCCTAAGGCTCCAAAGTTGGTACTGAGCCGTTTGGAAATCACAGGACAGTAGTTGGAAGGAACTGAAGAAAATCAGATTACGTGATTGAACAATAAAGCTGAACGTTCTCCTATTCTTCCCAGATCGCGAAATTAGGTAAACCTTGTTGGGGGACCACTGAAGTGATTGGGAGGCTGGATGCACCATCCAAGCGCTCAAATTCAATGAATTTAAAAAGATAACCCTACAAAAATCATTGTAAAATGGAGAGATTTCCGTTCTGATAATAACCTTCCTCAAAAGTTTTGTATCGTATCTATCTATCTGTCAATAATTGACCACTTATTGACCAATAATTGGTCTGCGTGTCCACAAATCTTTGGAATGGGGATAACTATTAGAAGTTACATAGGTACCGATATTAATTAATATTCAGGGTTTGTGTGGGTTGACTTTGTAAATGATTCCCACAATTTTCTTGATCTCTGTAATCCCAATCAGTAACTTTTTACGTTTCCATCCTAATTCGATTAAATTTTAGGGATGGGTTGGGATCCCTATGAAATTTATAATGATCAGATTAGCCACGG